>JAABOM020000092.1:11048660-11109739 GCA_011800125.2 Solanum clarkiae
CTTTTGTTGCCAGCAAAAAGCTTCCTGTGAATCGTGAATTGTTGTGTGAACCTTATGAAGTGTCAACCCCCCTTGGTTAGTCTATTGTTGCTAAAAGATTCAATAGAAATTTTCCCGTGTTCGTATTGCATAAAGTCTTACCTTATGATTTTGTTGAATTAGATATGGTGGATTTTGATATCATTTTTGGGATGGATTGGTTACATTCATATTATGTATCCATTGATTCTAAGACCCATAAGGATAAATTCCTATTCCCTAATGAGCCCGTCCTTGGTGGTCAAGGGTAGATTCATTTCTTGTCTTAAAGCGTAAAAGTTGATTTCTAAGGGTTGCCTTTATCATCTTGTGAGGTTTAGGGATGTTGAGTACAAAGTCCTTCCTATTGAGTCAGTTCCGGTGGTTAATGAGTTTCTTGATTTTTTCCCACGAGCTTCCCGGTGTCCCTCCCAAAAGGGAAACAAACTTTCATATATACCTCCTTCCCGATACCCAACCATGTCCATTCCCCCTTATCTATGGGCCTGGCTAATTTGAATTAGTTGAAAGATCAATTGACGGATTTGTTGGAGAAGGGTTTGATAAAGCATAGTAACTCACCTTCGGGTGCACCGGCGTTATCTGTGAAAAAAAGGATAGTTCTCTTAGAATGTGCATTGATTACTGACAACTTAATAGGGTTACCATAAAGAACAAGTACCCTCTACCAAGAATTAATTTTTTATCAACTACAAGGGGCTAGCCACTTTTCTAAGATTGATCTTTGGTCCAGATACAATCAAGTGAAGGTGAGGGAGTGCGATATTCCCATGATGGCTTTTCGGACTAGGTATAGGCACTTTGAGTTTATGGTTATGTCCTTTGGGTTGACTTGTGCACCAGCTATATTTATGGATCTCACGAATAAAGTCTTTAAACTCTGCCTTTACATGTTTGTGGTGGTCTTTATTGATGATATATTAATTTATTCCCAGATTCAGGAAGAGCATGTGAATCACTTGAAGGCGGTGTTGCAAATCTTGAGGGATGAGAGGTTGTTTGCTGGATATAAAAAATGTGAATTTTGGTTGAGAGAGGTTGCTTTTCTAGGGCATGTAGTATTGGGTGATGACACTAAGGTGGACCCTAAGAAGATGGAGGTGATAAGAAATCGGCCTATACCCTTGACTCCATGGGATATTAGTAGTTTCTTGGGTTTAGCGGGTTACTATCGGTGGTTTGTGAATGACTTTTCTTCTATTACTTCTGCTATGACAAAGTTGACCCAAAAGAAGGAAAAATTTATGTTGACTAACGAATATGAAAAGTGTTTCCAAACTTTGAAAGATAAGCTTGTCTTTACTCCTATGTTTGATCTACCAGAAAGGTTGGAAGGGTTTGTGGTATATTGTGATGCCTCATGAATTGGTTTGGGGTATTTTTTAAAGCAAAATAGCAAGGTGATATCATATTCCTCTAGAAAACTTAAGGTGCATGAGTGAAATTATCCCACCCATTATCTTGAATTTTCGGCCATGGTATTTTCTTTGAAAATTTGGTGCCACTAATTGTATGGGATTCATTTTGATGTGTTTACCAACCACAAAGGCATATTTGGTACTGCTTCTTTGATCACAACAACATTAACGTCACCAATATGAGCATATGGACAACTGCTAGCTCCTATGATTCGAATACACATCAATTCTTGAGCCCCGCTATTATCCGCTACATTTAAGTGGATCTGAGGTTGAATCATCTCCAATATATGTTCATATGAAAAGATCATAGCTTGAGATAGAGAAGGTAGTTAGACTCCTTAAAGATTAAGATATGAAAGTGCATTATCATCCTGTCAAAGCAAATGTTATGGCTGATGCTCTAAGTAGAGTGTCCATGGGTAGTCTAGCTCATATTGATGATGGTCACAAAGAGGTGGCTAGAGAAGTTCACCAGTTGGCTAGGTTAGGGGTTAGATTGGATGAAGTTGAAAATAGTGGTGCTATAGTTGTTGATGGTTCTAAATCTTCTTTGATTGAGGAAGTAAAGTCTAAACAAGATGTTGACCCCGCCTTACTAAAGTGAAGACCTTAGTGAAGGATGGTAAAGCAGAGGTTCTCAAAAGGGGGAGATAGTACCCTTAGGAATCAAGGTAGGTTGTTTGTGCCTAATATTGATTACTTAAGGGAGTTGATCTTGAAAGAGGCTCTTAATTCATCCAATTCTATTCACCCTGATTCTACAAAGATGTATGGAGACTTGAGGGAGGTGTATTAATGGTGTGGTATGAAGAGAGATATTTCCAAATTCGTATCCGAATGTCATAATTGCCAACAAGTGAAAGTTGAGCATCAAAGGCTGGGTGGCCTAGCCCAAGACATCGAAATTCCTACTTGGAAGTGGGAAGAAATTAACATGGATTTTGTGGTTGGGTTGCCTAAGACTAGGAAACACTTTGACACCATTTGGGTTGTTGTGGATAGAATGACAAAGTCGGCTCATTTTCCACCAATCAAAACCACTTAATGTTGCCAAAAATTATGCCAAGTTGTATATAAATTAGTTAGATTGTATGGGATGCCCTTGTCTATCTTTTCGGATCATGGTGCTCAATTTACTTCTCATTATTGGAGCTCCTTCCAAATAGGTCTTGGTACCAAGGTTAAGCATAACACAACTTTTCATCCTCAAACGGATGTCCAAGCTTAAAGGACTATCCAAACTCTTGAGGGTATGCTTAGAGCTTGTGTTTTGGAGTTTAAGGGTAGTTGAGATGAACATCTTCTAGTAATTGGGTTTGATTACAATAATATCTACCTCTCAAGGATTGGCATTACTCCCTTTGAAGCTTTATAATATAGGTGTTGTAGATCCCCAGGTTGGGTGGTTTGATGTGGGGGAGATGACATTGCTAGGTCCAAATTTGGTTATGGAAGCCTTGGAGAAGGTGAGGTTGATAAGGGAGAGATTGAAAATAGCCCAAAGTTGACAAAATTCATACTCCGACATGAGAAGAAGAGATCTTGAATTCAAAGTAGTTGATTGGGTTTACTTGAAAGTCTAACACATGAAGGGGGTGGTCCGGTTTGGCAAGAAATGAAAATTTAGCCCAAGGTTTGTGGGCCCTTGTAGAGTTTTCAGAAGGATTGGTAAGGTTGCTTTTGAGTTGGAGTTGCCTATGGAGATTAATATGATTTATTCGGTCTTCCATGTGTCCATGTTGAGAAAGAGCCTAGGTGACCCAAGTGATATAGTGCTCCTAGAAGTTGTGGGTGTTGTAGAAGATAATTTGACCTATAGGGATGTCTTGGTGGATATTTTGGATAGACAAGTGAAGAGATTGAGAAACAAAGATGTAGCATCCATCAAGGTCCTTTGGAAGAATCAACAAGTTGAAAGTGCCACATGGGAAGCCGAGGTGGACATGAAAAAGCGATACCCATATCTCTTCCACTCTACTCAAGCCGAAGTAATAATCTAAGTCCTCTATATAATTTCAAGTCTTAAGTTTCAGCCCTTATGGCATTTTTCATGTATTTATGTTTATGGTAATAAGTTTATCGTGATTTTTGACATTCATGTTGAGATTTTTGAAAATGATATTTAAATACATTTGTTGCATTCATGTCTGGCTGAAATGTTCATAATTACTTCTCTTAAGCATGTTTCTTTGAAATTCGGGATGAATGTTCCCAAGGTGGAGATATTGAAACACCCCTCATGTGCTTCGAAATACTCCATAATCATAATTTTCATATATCTCAAAATCCATGCGTGATTTCAACAATTCGACTTCATATTCTCGATCGGGGGCAAAATTGAGAGGGAAATTGGTATAACCCAGATTTTACAAGACCTGTAGAGAAAAATAATTTTCGCTAATTTTTCACAATCTAGTGTCTATCCACTCCCATGTCGCATCGTGCTTAGGGTGCGGACTAGTGTAAATATTGCTCCGCGTCTGGTCCGCATTGCTCCAGGTACGCAGACTAGTGTATTAGTTTTCTTGGGTTTTCTGTTTCAACCAAGGGCATTGGGGTCATAGCCCCATGCCCACTTAAAAATTAAAATTACCAATACATCGACATTTTTCAACTCTATAGCTCACAAAATCCTTTGTAAAACCTCTCTTAGACTCTACCAATTCTCTCTTTAAAATCTAAGGATTTTAAGCTCAATTTTCGGACTCAAGGACTTATTTCAAGATCTAACTCTACTTCAAGTTCACCTCAAAGAATTTAAGGTTTAAGGTATGTGGGTTTTCATCCATGGGTCCTTTCACCCATGGAGCCCAACCTTATTTTTTTAATGAAAATTACGTGTTTCCAAATTGTATTAACTATGGGTATCTCTTATTATGAAATATGAGCATAAATCATGTTGGGGTTTTGACAAGTATTGATTGATTGTGCATGAATGTCTATTTCAAGCTTGTTCCATGAATTGCTTTTGTCTATTGAGACTATGCATATTTTGAGCTATTAAACTATGAACTATTATGAGCTTTTGGTGATGGATTTCAAGGTACCTTACATAAGGGTTTTATTATATGTTGGTTAGTTGATTTGCATTGAGTTCAGTCATATTATTTCACTCTTGAATTGCATGATTTTAAATAAGTATCATGAACCCACCATGTGTTTGATAAAATGACATGACAAGAATTCTCAAGTTATTGATGATCTATTACATAATTTATAAGTCAAGTGACTTCGTGATGTTTAAGGGTTTCCAGCATGTATTGATTTCATGAAAAGTATCTACGATGTTGCGAGTATCAAGTTGAGCCATATTTCAAGATTTTTACCTCCTATGAGCCATTAATGTTAGAGAAAGGGATCATATATGATTGATATCTACTCTTATGTTCAAGTTAGGATCATTAATAGAGGTCAAACATGTTTATGAGCTACTCATATCATGTTATCATATTTCTCATAAGTTGTTCAAGCTATGACTATTTCAAGTATTCTGTTAGATTTGACTTAGAACCGATTGAGGCTTAAGATGGGGACTCAACTCAAGGGGTCTTTATAGAAAGTCTTTAGTCTCTAAAGCATGTGCGACATAGAATTGTATAATATCCCTTTTATGGTTTCTAGTAGATCCATCTAGTTTCACAACACTTATCGGGGGTGGGGGGGGTTTGTCTTGCCTCAGATTATTCATATTATCATGTATGGTTTAACTTGGCAAGTAGACCACACCTTGTCAAGGGCGTGTTATGGCTTGACACCTTGTTGAGGGGGTGACATGCCTTGATCACCTTTCTAAGGGGGTGACATGCCTTGGATTCAAAGTAGTAGGTTGCTTGGTCTATGTCGGTTAAGGTATCTTCCCACACATGTATTATGTACTATGCCAGTTGAATGTTTTACAAGCATTTTTATTACAAGCATTGATCATGCATGCCATGTTGAGATTATATATATCCATTGCGTAAGATTGTGTATTTTCAACATATTGGCTCATGTCTTTGTTGCATTGCACCCCGCGTACTTAGTACATTCAAATGTATTAATGCATTCTCGATGATTACATGATATCACCATGTAGGAACTGGAGCTCCTTTTTATCATCCTCCTCCACGTGGCTAGTTCAATTCTCGGAGAAAGCTTTGGTGACTCATCAATTCCGATGACACTATTTATTTAGTTCATGTTATGTTGAGACTCCTTCTTATGTTGAATACTTATTATTAGCAGGGTGAGCCCGGGAAGTGTCTTGGTCCTGCCCCATTCCAACTTAGAGGTGTTGTTGGATACTATGATGTCTTATGCTATAAGCTTGACTCCTTTATTACTTTTATGAATATCAAGACTTCCGTTAGTCCTGTTTCGTGTTTTTATAACTTGTGATGCTTATTTTTTTTCTAGGATCAAGGATGTATGATTGATATGTTAAGAAACTTGTTTGGGATCCTTTCGGGTTTCCATTCATCGTGTCACATCTAGGCCCTTTGCTTGGGTCATGACAAAGATAATGCCAAGTTAGGTAACTTGGAGTTTGTTTGGCTGGATGGTATGCCTGCTTTTATTATGTTAGATTGTGTTACCCAATTTACTTAGGGTAACATTTTGCACTGCCCTTCATCCTTAATCCATTGGGCAAGCCGAGAGGACAATTCAAACTTTGGGCGAACATGACAAAATCTTGTGTGTTGGAATTGAAGGTTAATTGGGGTGATTATCTACCACTTATTGAGTTTGCTTACAACAATAACTTTCATGCTAGCATTGGTACGGCACAATTTGGGGTTTTGTATAGTAGAAAGTGTAGGTCTTTGGTGGAATGGTTTGAGTTAGATGGGATGACTTCTATAGACACATATTTATTGTTGGAAGCTATAGAGAGGGTGAAATTGGTTAGGAAAAGTTGAAGATGGTTCAAAGTCATCAAAAGTCTTATTTAGATGTTGGGAAGAGGGATCTTGAGTTTTGTATTGGTGATTGAGGTGTGTGTAAAGGTCTCACCTATGAAGGGTGTGATATGTCTTAGGAAGAAGTACAAGTTTAGTCCCTGGTATGTAGGTCCTTATGAGAGTTTTGAGCGGATTGGGAATGTGGCTTATAGATTGGATTTGCCTCTAGATTTGAGTTCTTTTCACCTAGTTTTTCATATATCTATGTTGAGAAATTTGGTTGGTGATTCTAGTACTATTGTGTCTTCGGAAGGTGTGGAGGTTGAAGAGAACATATATTGTGAGGAAACTCTAGTTGACATCTTGGATGGGCAAGTGGAGAGGCTTTGCAACAATGATCAACATTTTGAAAGTGCTACGTGAGAGGTGGAATCAAGTATGATGCAACGTTACCTCTATCCTTTCCAATCTACTCAAGCCTATAGTATTAGTTTCTTCCTATTCTCAATGGTCCTAATTCTTCCACTCTTGAGTATCATGATATGACATGCATACATGTGCACAAAAATGAATTCTATGATGTTTTGAAGGATTTGAATACATTTTAGTATGAGTTTTAAAGACTTTAAGATTTTCAAGTGGAAACTATGCATTGTATCTTGTGTTAAGTTTCATGCTTTGAGTTAAGCCTTTCAGGCCTTGTCTTTGCACATTTGAGGATGAATGTTCCCAAGGGAGAGATGATGTAATGACCCGGGCATTTGTACGATTGCGTTGGAGCTTGAAATTTCGATTTCAGGAGGTTTTTGGACTAAGTGGCACTTCAAGGAGGACCTCACAGCCTGTATGAGGTCAGACAGACTGTGTAGGGTCTCGTGAAGTGTCCCTTGGCCCTTAACGGTTGTTTGGCTTCGAAATGTGTTGATTAAAAACTAAGGCACACCACACTTGGACCCTCACGGTCAGTGTGACACTTCATTGACCGTGTGGTGGGCCGTGTGGTGGACTTGGCTTAAAGTCCCACCATTTAGGAAATAAGTGAGGTCACACAGCCCCTCACACGGCTCATGTGATGCCTCATGGGCTGTGAGGGTGCCCGTATGGCTTCCAGAGTAAAAATTATTCTAAGTATAGGATCTTCAAGCTCAAGCTAAGTTCACTTTCAAACCTTCAATTAAAGCTTATTTATGTTGTTTAAGTTCATCATGAGTCTCCTAAGTCAAGCCAAGTTCAAAGAAATTTCGTTGGCTAAGTTCTTCAAGAGTGCCAATAGAAGAGTCAACTTAAAATGATCAAATCTCTTAGCACAAAATGAACTGGGTGATGCATGACCTATCAAATTAAATCTCTTTGAATTAGCTTTCCAACGCATCTAGTTTCACCTTATTCTGGATTAGAGTTTTGTAAAATATGTCTGTGCTAAATGGAGGCCTTTACGACTCTTGAAAGGCTTCATGACCCGTGAAGCTGGGCGTGAAGAGTCCAGGGTAAAATTTAAAGGGGCATTTTATTTGGGTGTTTTTGATATTTTGACCCATCTCCAAGGCTTTTTAAAACCTTTAGACCCCCCGCCTCTTTACATTCCTGAACATCTCCCACACAAATTCTAAACCCTCATTCAAGATTAATTCTCTCAAGTCACTCTCAAACTCCTCTCAAGAACACTTGTGGAAATTCAAGCTTGGGGTTCAAGGCTAACACAATTCTTCTTCAAATTTCTCTTGGGATTTCTTCATTGTGTTTAGGTATGTGGGTTTGATCTTTGGTTCCTTTCAACCAAAGAGACTCAAATCTTTTCAATCAAATTTCATGAATTTAAGCCCCCTTTGAATATGGGTTTTCACTATTTGGATTTATTAAATTAAATTAATGTATAGGCTGTACATATTTGATGATTTTAAGTTACTTTAAACACTATTATGATAATTTACATTGAGTTATGAAGTTACGAATATGCATGTTCCTTTTTAAGACTTGTTTATGCATGGGTGATTATATTATAATTTAAAATATGGATTAATTATGCTTTCACTTGAATTTCATATTATATTATTGATTTTAAATTGAATCTTAATTAACCATGCTATCCTGACATCATTCATGGAATTTGCATTCATGACATTAGAATTTTATGAAAATTATGAGTGGGTTAAGCCCAATTATGTTTTCTGATATGATTTTGATAAGTTATTGGTTATGAACAGAATGTGATCACATATATGTCTATTGGTTATGGCTCTTGGAGAATTATGGATGCTTGCCATTATGAATGTATGAATGAGCTATTCTGATGTATGAGTATTATCGTACAACTATGATTTGGCATTTGAGCATAAATATGAACTAATATTAATGAGGTTTGGTCTTAGGTCCTAATAATGCATTGAAATGATTTGATAAGACTTACTCCTCTTTGAAAGCATATATTTGTATATTATAAGTATTCTTGTAGGATGACGACTTAGCACCGATTGATTGACGAGGTGCTCTCTTTCCTTGAACTATATGCCTAACACAGGTTATGTGAAATCCTATTCGAAATAGGATGTGTTCTTATAAGGAAGGTTGCTTCATACGAATGGGATGGGTTCCCACAAGGTGAAGTATAATATGATATGATATGCTATATGTGGAAATCTTATTCGAATTGGGATATGTTCCTCTAAGAAAGGTTACTTTATACGAAGTAGGATGTGTTCCCATAAGGTAAAGTATATACCTTTGGTAAGTATACCACCTCTTTAGCAATGAGGGGATTTCATTGGGATTCCAAGTAGTAGCTCGCTTGGTCTTACTCATGTTGGTTAAGGCCACATCCCCACTATATACGAGCATCATTTGCACTTCATGCATCATGAGTTTCATAGAATCTTGTTATATTGCATCCTTTTCTATATTACGTGATCTTGTCATCTAACATTGTGTGCAGGTTTTGGTAAGTTACATGCATTGCATCCAGCGTACTTAGTACATTCAAACGTACTAACACATACTTTTACCTACATGATCTCACCATATTTGGATTGGAGATTACTTTCATCCACCGTTTGGTGTTTAGATCAGATTTTAGACACTTGTTGTGGTGAGTCCTAACTTTCAAGGACAAGCCACCATCTATCTACCTTATGTTTTTTCCATTTTCATTTTTTTTACTTTGATAGTGAGCCTGGGACATGTCTTGGCCACTGTCCATCTTATGTATAGAGGCATTGTCGGGCATTAACGTAGACTCTTATACGGATATATGCTATGTGTTATATTTGGGGCTGATAGTTATGGTGATCTATTTGATGTGTCTATGATGTATTGATTATGAGAATTATTATAAGTATGTATGATTTGATGTGGAAATGTGGAAGATCCTAAGCCCCGAATTGTCCCCTATAGGGTGAGTCATACTTACCTGCTCCTTAGTTCTTATGTGCTATGTACTATGTGAATCCATGTTAATCCCTTTCCCTATGATATCCCCATAGCGTTAATCCTACTTTCACGTCCCTTAGAACTATGTGTTTACTATTTATATACGCTTTCGAACTGATGATGCGAATATGGATACTTTGAGGCTTGTTTTTGGACTCTCGAGTTCCCATTCATCGTGTCACTCCTAGACCCTAGCTCTGGGTCATGACAATCTAATGGCTCAATGAAAGACTCTTGAGATTGAAATCTCTGAAACTTTTCTTGTGCACTATATTTTGAATACTCTACCTACACAATATGGTCCCTTCAAGATCTCTTATAACACACATAAAGATAAATGGTCTATTAATGAACTTATGGCCATGTGTGTTCAAGAGGAAGGCCGACTAATTATGGAAACAAGAGAAAGTGCAGTCACAACTACTCAAGGAAAGAATGCCAATCAAGCCAATAAAATATGGAAAGGAAAGGCACAACTTGAAACTGACATTAAGAAAGAATCCAAGTGTCGCTTCTGTAAAAAGAAAGGACCCATAAGACAAGATTGTGTTAGTTTCAATAATGACTTGTTCAAAAAGGCACTTCAATCTCCCTTGTTTTTTATGAAGCTAATATGATTGATGTTAACCATAATGCGTGGTGGATTAATTTTGCTTCTACAATGCATATTACGAATTCCTTGTAGGATTTAAGAAACCTATGGAAGCCAGTGGGAGCTGAGTAAAACATCTATTCTGGAAACAAGATGCAGTCGCATGTGGAAGCTATTGGAACATGCAATTTAGTTCTAAGTGGTGGTTTTGTTTTAGACTTAGAGAAGACTTTTTATGTTCCTAATTTTTCTAGGAATTTAATTTCAGTATCAAGACTTGTACCTTTTGGATACTCCTTCCTTTAGAAGGTGATTCCAAACTATTTTGTAAATCTAAACTTATTGGATATGGTAAATTGTCTGATGGTATTTTGTCCTGACCCAAGCCTAGGGCCTAGACGTGACACAGCGTGTGGGAAACCCAAAGCGACCCTAATCAAGCTTTTTGGCACACTGTTACACATCGTTGGTCGCGGAAGCAATAAAACAACAACAAAAGAGTAGAAATAGGGATAACCGGGTCTGAGGGACATTATTAATATCATAATTATAAGAGCCAAGAGATAGTCAAAGCTCATAACATTACACATGATATGTCTAACGACACTTCTACTACATAGATAATAGCGGGGGCCAAGACAAGGAATCAGGTTCACCCTCATAGTCAACATATATATAAAAGGAAGATAGTTTTAGAACATAGCATGAGATCATAAGCAACGTCCTTGGAATGGAAGAGTCACCAACAAGATTGAGTGAAATTGTACCAGCCACGTGGATGGAATTGCTGCGGGGCTCCGGTTCCTACCTGGTGATATCATGTAGGCATAGAGTATGGTTTAGTACATTTGAATGTACTAAGTATATAGGATGCAATACAACAAGCGATAAACACCATAAACAAAATGCATAACATAGGAAATAAATAAGTATATAGAAATATGACATGTATGAGTAATGTTTGTAGTAAACCATGCTTATATAGAACATAATCCATGTGTAAAGAGAGACCACATTAGTGCAAATCCAAGGCTTACCACCTCCTTGGAGAGGCGCATAAGGTACAAACCCATTTATGTGGTTGATGAGGTACAAACTCCCCAACATGGTTTATAAGATACAAAGCACCCTACATGGTTATCAAGGTACAAACCCCTCGACATGGTTGCACGGTCCTGCTATTTCCCCAGGGAGGCGATCGAGGTACAAACTCCTCAACGAGGTTACCCGGGCCTATAATCTCCCGAGTGAGGCTTGGTCATTTACCCCACACTATAGACATAATAACATAAATATACATTCCTTTCATTATGATATAGTCACCCAACTCATAAGACCTGCATTTAACCTTCAAATCCTCAAGAAACCATAACCGGATATTTTATCAAACATTTGGCGGGTATGTAGTGCTAGGTAAAACCATGCAATTCAAGAGTGGATTCATGCTAGAAAATTCTGTGTAAAACCATTAATAGATGCTTGGTAACACCCTCAAGTAATTTACATCAAAACCCTTAATCAAATCTCACATTAGATCTTAGATTCATAGCTCAAAACATGGTAAAACAGTGACAATTTCATGAAACCCCAACAAAATGTGCAGTGAAATTCATAATACATAAGACCCATGAGTAAATCAACTTTAAATCATGAAATTTTAGATAAAAGGAAGCTTGGGTATCATGGGTGAAAAGAACCCATGAAAGAACCCTGCATACCTTAGCTTTTGGAGAATCCATAAAGAAGATTGGAGATGGCGAATTGAAGCTTGAATGGGAACCTTAAGATCCGGATGAGTTTTTAGACTTGAAATTAGGAGGTGAAATACTATCTAAGTGTTTGAGAGAGTATTTGGGAATTTCTTGAATGATATGAGGGTGAAATAAGGCTAAGTATAGGTGTTTTCATGTATCAGGAGGTTAGGTCCAACAACAAAAAGTCTTGGACCGAGTCAACAAAATGGGGCACTTTTAACACTGAGGCGCACCACTAGCGCGTTGCGCCTGGGGTGCGAAAAGCTCACAATTTTTTGCCGCTTTGAAATTTCAAAAGTATCTATGATTGCTCTAAAATTAGGATTAGACCCATTTGCCACTCAATTTTACCCCCTAAAACAAAAATATGAAGTCAGATTTTCGATATCACACATGAATTTTGAGATATAAGGAAATTACGATTTCGGCTACTTCCAAGGCACATTTTCGGGCACTTTTTGGGGTTGTTTCAATATCTTTCCCTTGGGAACATTTGTCTTTGAATGTCAAGAAACATATATGAGAAGAGTAATCGTGAATAAATCAGCCCCAACAATAATGCAACAACAGACTTAAAACACCATTTTCAAATCTCAATATAAGTGTCAAAATCATCTTGAACTTGTCAACATAGACATGAATTCATGAAAATGAAATAGGGACTGAAACATAAGATTTGGAATCATAAAAGAAAAGAACTTGATGCATTATCACAGGCTTGAATAGAGTGAAAGACGTTCGAATATCGCTTCTCCAAGCCTGCTCTGGCTCCCGAAAGAAACTATCGACTAGGCGATTTTTCCAAATTGCCTTGATGAACACCACATTCTTATTAATCAACTCTTCCCATCCATCTATCCAATATCTCCACCGGGATATTCTACCCTAAGTGAACTTATCCACCAAAACATCCACAACTTAAAAGAGTTCTATAACACTAGAGACACCAACACATCCCCTCAACCTAGAAGCATGAAGAACCGGACGAACCATATCCCTATTCAAAGAAAACTCCAATTCGTATGCAACCTTACCAATACTCCTCAACACTCTATAAGGACTCCTATACCTTAAGCTTAACTTACCCTTCTTACCAAAACTAACCAAACCCTTCATGTGTGCAATCAACAACCATCAATTCAAGGTCTTTCCTCCTCACATTGGTATAGGATTTTTGACGACTTAGGTTGTTTCCATCCTTTCTCTAATCCTTCTTACCTTATCAAGTTCCTCCATAAATATATCTAGACTCATCAAATACACCTCTCCTACCTCAATCACCTAACCAGTGATCTACAATATCTACCATACAGATCCTCAAAAGAAGTCATACCAATAGTAGAATGATAGCTATTGTTATACGCAAACTCAATCAATGGAAGATGATCATCCCAACTACCCTTAAGCTCTAATTCACAAATTCCAACCATGAATTCAAATGTTTGGATAGTTCATTTGGCTTGGCCATCTGATTAAGGGTGAAAGGCCATACTAAGCTTTACCTTAGTTCCAAGATCTCTTTGGAAGGACCTCCAATAGTGTTAAGTAAATTGAGCACCACGATGTGATATAATAGATAAAGGAATCCATGCAACCCCACCAAATCATGGATGTACAACCTAGCATAATATTCAGCCCTATATGTAGTCTTAACAAGTAGAAAGTGAACCAATTTCGTCATCCAATCAACCACAACCCAAATGGAATCCAAACCCCTTCTAGTCTCGGGCAACACAACAACAAAATCCATATTAACTTCTTCCCCCTTCCAAGTAGGGATCTCTATATCTTGAGTTAGGCCACCTGGCCTTTGATCTTCGATTTTGTTGGCAACTATGACACCAGACACAAATTCGCCAATGTCTTTGTTCATGCCTCCCTACCAATACACCTCTCTCAAATCTCTATACATCTTGGTAGGCCTGGGGTAAATAGAATAGGAAGAACTATGATCCTCATCAAGAATCCTTTCTCCCAAGCCATCAACACAAGGCACACACAACCTACCTTGGTATCTAAGGGTACCATCTCCCCCTTGGGAGAAACCTCCACCTTGCCCCCCTTTCACTAAGGCCTTCAATTGTAACAAAAAGGGATTGAGATCTTGCTTAGTTTTCACCTCCTCAATGAAGGAAGATCTAGAACCATCAATAACAACAACAACTTTATCAACCTCTTCCAACTTAATTCCCAATCTAGCCAAGCAATGGACCTCCCTAGACACCTCTTTATCACCATCATCAACGTGAGCTAGGCTACCATAGACACTCTACTCAAAGAACCCGCCACAACATTAGCCTTACCGGGATAATAATGCACACTCATATCATAGTCCTTAAGAAGTTCTAACCACCTTCTTTGTCTTAAGTTGAGATCCTTTGGATGAACACCTATTGGAGACTCTTGTGATTGGTAACACATCAACATGCACCCCATACAAATATTAACGTCAAATTTTTGACGCAAATTCCATGGCAACCAACCCAAGGTCGTAGATAGAATTGTCCTTCTCATGCATTCCAAATTGTCTAAAAGCATAGGCTATCACCTTACCATGTTGCATTAACACACAACCCAAACCAACCCGAGAAGCATCACAATACAAAAAAAATCCTTCTCGCCCTTCCGATAGAGACAAGATAGGAGCAAACACAAGCTTATCTTTCAATGTTTGGAAGCTCCTCTCACACTCATTGGTTCACACAAACTTAGCCTTCTTTTGAGTCAATTTGGTCATAGGACAAGTAATAGAGGAGAACTCATTCACTCCCTCTGATAGTAACCTGCTAAGCCTAAGAAACTCCTAATGTCTAAGGGAGTTAATGGTCTAGGCCAATTTTTAATCACATCCATCTCCTCAGCATCCACCTTAATACCATCCCGCGACACCACATGACTTAGAAAGGCAACCTCCTTCACTAAAATTCACACCCCTCATACTTAGCATACAACTTCTCCTTTCCCAAGATTGCAACACTACTCCCAAATGGTTCATAAGATCTGAATAAACCAATACTTCATCACTAGAGATCACTACTAACATAACAAGGTAGGGATTAAAGACCCTATTCATTAGTCCCATACGTATAACCTGTGCATAATCCAAAGTAAAAAGCACCACCCCAAATTCATTAATATCGGAAAGGACATTCACTAACTCATTGATACCAGGGAACAACTCAATAGAAGAGACTTAGATCCAACACTCCTAATTCTTACAAGATGATAAATGCAATCTTTTAGAGATCAATTGTACCTTAAGACAAGAAACAGATGTACCCCTTTGACAACCATATTAGAAGCCCCCACTCAAAGATAGGTTTACTAGTAAATTGGAATCTAGCTCTACGGGCCCTACAATAAATGGATACACAATAAGCGTATGGCTAATCCATCCTAAGTATGACATCATATTCCACCACATCAAACCCAAAAAGACACAATGCAAGACATAATGCAATATGGACACGAAACAATACCTATGAACTTTCTAAAAACAATAGACTCAACAAAAGGGGTAGACTCCAAATGTTCACACAAAAACTCGGGGCACACTTGAAGCCCACTAGCAAAAGAAAGAATAATGAAAGAGATAGTAGCACCAGGGGCCATCCATGCAAATACATCTAAGCGAAAGTAAATTTCAACATACCGGTAGCAATGTCGGGCATCTCATCCCCTCCTTGATCCACTTGATCAACTTGACCACCTTGCCCTTGTGGTCGGCCATCCTTATCCTTATTGTGAGAATGTGGACAATCTGGAATCTTTTGGTCTATTTCACCACATCCAAATTATGCACCCATATTCTCCAACATGTACCACCATGTTTCCTCCCACACTTTGGGCATTTAGGACGAATTACCCCATCAACACCCCTTTTAGTCTTATTGGGTTTACGAGGACAATCCTTTACCATATGACCCAACTCTCCACAATCATAAAAAGCATCTGTACCACTCAAGTATGGACCATCATGTCATCTACCATATTTTGGGCACCTAGCATAAGGCACCACACCACCCCTATCTATACCTTTGGGACCTTTGAACTTACTCCCAAGATGGTCCTCTTGGCGTCACTACCCTACCTCTTACCATTTGAAGTCTCGGGGGCACTTATTTGTTGATTGAGTTGAGCAATCATCGCCGTGTTCAATACCCATAGAACATTGCGAACCTCCTAATCCAATATACCAACATCTTGAGTGGTTTAAGACATATCCTGAAATGTAACAGTTAGGAATTAACAATAAGCCCGAGGAGTCCTAACTCTATCGCATGACATAGATCATGAAGAAGTGAAACATTTCCTAGAATGCCTCATACCCTCCTATTCATAGTTTTGGCACGCTTCACAATCACGAATAAGACTCTAATCAACACAGTGTGTTGGACACCGAGGACATAACAAACTAGTGCTCTGATACCAAGTCTGTCACGACCAAATCCTAGGGCCTAAACTTGAAACGATACAAGGAGAACCCAAAGGGGCCCCAAGCAAGCCTCTTAGCACATCATTACACATTCTTGGTCGCGAAAGCAATAAAATAGCAACAAAAGAGTAGAAATACGGATAACCGGGGCTAAGGGACATCATTCATATCATAACTACAAGACCCATGAGAGAGTCAAAGCTCATAACATTACACATGACATGTCAAACAACATCTCCACTATATAGATAAGTGCGGGGTCCGAGATAAGAAATCGGGCTCACCCTCATAGTCAACATATACATAAATGAAGACAGTTTTAGAACATAGCATAAGACCATAAGCAATGTCCCAGAATGGAGGACTCACCAATAAGCTTGAGGTAAATCATATTAGCCACGTGGATGGAGATGCTCAAGCGGGTTTCTGGTTCCTACATTGTGACATCATGTAGGCATAGAGTATGCATTAGTACGTTTTAGTGTACTAAGTATGTAGGATGCAATGCAACAAGTGACAAGCACCATAAATGAAATGTATAACATAGGCAATGAATAAACATATAAAAGTACGTCATGTATGAATGATGCTTGTAGAAAACCATACTTATATAGAACATAATCCTTGTGTAAGGAGAGACCGAATTAGTGCAAATCTAAGGCCTACCACCTTCTTCGAGAGGCGCATGAGGTACAATCCCCTTCATGTGGATGATGAGTTACAAACCCCCCAACATGGTTGATGAGGTATAAACACCCCAACATAGTTATCTAGTTATAACCTCGACATGGTTGGACGGGCCTGCCACCTCCTGAGCAAGCGATCGAGGTACAAACTTCTCAACAAGGTTACTGGAGCTATAACCTCCCGAGTTAGGCTTGGTCATTTTTCCCGCACTATAGGGATAATATCAGATAAAAACATTCCTTTCATCATGATATAGTCGTACAACTTATAAGACATGCATTGAGCCTTCAATTCCTCAAGAAATCATAACCAGACATTTTATCAAACGCTTGGCCGGTGTGTAGTGCTAGTGTAAAATCATGAAATTCAAGAGCGGATACATGCTAGAAAATTTAATATAAAGCCATCAATAGATACTTGGTGACACCCTCTAGCATTATACATCAAAACTCTTCATCAAATCTCATAATAGATCTTTGATTTATAGCCCAAAACATGCTAAAACAGTGACAATTTCATGAAACCCAACATACCGTGCAGTGAAATTCATAATACATAAGACCCATAAGTAAATCAATTTTAAAGCATACAATTTTAGGTAAAAGGAAGCTTGGGTATCATAGGTGAAAGGAACCCATGAAAGAAACCCACATAGCTTAGCTTTTGGAGAATCCTTGAAGAAGATTGGAGATGGAAACTTAAAGTTTGAATGAGAATCTTAAGATCCAGATGATATTTGAGACTTGAAATTAGGAGGTGAAGTATTGTCTAAGTGTTTGAGAGAGTATTTGGAAATGTCTTGAATGATATGAGGGTGAAATAAGGCTAAGTGTAGGATTTTTCATGTATGGGGAGGTTTGGGCGCAAGACCCAAAAGCCTTGGACCAACTTAAAAAAACTGGGCACTTTTAACACTAAGGCGTGTCCCTAGCATGTCGCGCCTTGGGTGCTAAAACCTTACTATTTTTGCCACTTTGAAATTTTGAAATTCGCTACGGTTGCTCTAAAATCGGTGTTAGACCCATTTCCCACTCAATTTGACCCCCTAAACAAGAATATGAAGTAGGAATTTTGATATCACACAGAGATTTTGAGTTAAAAGGAAATTACGATTCCGAGGACTTCCAAGGAACATTTTTGGGCGCATTTTGGGGTCACTTCATCTTTAATCTCTCAATTTACAAAATGATTCCACTCATAATGTTATACATGTCTAAGCTTGTATCAAACTATGTGTTATGAATGAAAATTCCTCTATCTTATAGGGTCGGGATTGGGACATATCTCCACATATAGAATTAAGAGATTACTAAATAATGGAGTACTTAATACTTTTGATTTTACTGATTTCGATTCTTGTTGAATTGCATTAAAGACAATCAAACCAACAAGTCTAAGAAAGGTTCAAAGAGGAGTTCAACCATATTAGAAATAATGCATTAAGATATATGTTGTCTAGATATGGATGCATATGGTCAGAAATATTTTATCACCTTTATAGATGATTACTCATGATATATGTTTCTCTACATGCTTCATAATAAGAACGAAACATTAGAAGCCTTTAAAAGTGTTCAAGGCTGAAGTGGAGAAACAATGTAGAAAGAAAATTAAGATTCTGAGAACTAATTGAGGTGGTGAATATAATGGTAAATATACCAAGGATGGATAAGCATATGGTTCGTTTTCTAAATTTCTTCAACAAAATGGGATTTTTGCTCAATACACCATGCCTAGTTCTCCAGATTAGAATGGTGTAGCAGAAAGAAGAAACCGGACATTGTTGGACATGGTGCATAGTATGATGAGTAGCTCAAAGCTACCTAAGTCCTTGTTTATTAAATCTCTTGAGACAACAATGTGTATATTAAATTGTGTCCCAACCAAGGCTATTCCAAAAAGACCTTTTGAATTGTTCAAACGTTGGAAACCTAGCTTGACACATATACGCGTATGGGGATGCTCATCTGAAGTAAGAATCTACAACCCACAATAAAAGAAGTTGGATCCTAGGACCATTAGTGGATATTTCATTGGATATGCCAAAATGTCTAAAGGATACATATTTTATTGTCCATCTAACAATAGTAGGATTGTGGAATCAATAAGTGTAAAATTTCTTGAGAATGACTCCATTAATGGGAGTGATCAAATTCAGAATACTAATTCTGCAAGAGATCGACCTTCCACTTTAAGTCAAAGATTGATTGTTATTCATAATTCCCCTCAAGTACAATTGGGTGTCGAAAAACCAATCAATAAGATTACATAAGCTGCTGAAAATGTTCCTATAGATCAAGTTCTTTGAGTAATTCCTGAAACTCTTGAACAAGCAATAGAACAACATGCTCCATATGAAAATTTTAGCGCAATATTAAGAAGATCTAATAGAGAAAGAAAATCAGCAATTCCTAGTGACTTTATTATATATTTACAAGAATCTGACATTTGAGTCAAAAATGATCTTGTGTATATTTCACAAGCCATGAATTGTAAAGATTCTGATTGTGATACAATTCCATGAAAGAAGAGATGAGTTTCATGAAAAGTAATGAAGTCTGGAATTTTGTTGAGTTGTCTAATGGTGTTGAAGCTATTGGATGTGAATGGGCCTTTAAAACTAAAAAGGACTCATCAGGCAACATAGAAAGATATAAAGTAAGACTCGTTGCTAAAGGATTCACTTAAAGGGAAAGAATTGACTACACATAGACCTTTTCTCTTGTATCTAAAAAGGATTCCTTGCGAATTATATTGGCATTAGTAGCGCATTTTGACTTAGAATTAAAACATGTGGATGTAAAAACTGCATTTCTCAATGGTGATCTAGAGGATGAGGTTTATATGAAACACTAGAAGGATTCTCCTCTAGTAATGGTGAGCACTTGGTATGCAAGTTATAGAAATCCATATATGGACTAAAAAAATTCTCTAGTTAATGGTATTTAAAGTTTCATAATGTCATCTCTTCATTTGACTTTGTTAGAATATTATGGATCAATGTATATACCAGAAGGTTAGTGGGAGTAAAATATGTTTCTTGGTTCTATATGTGAATGATATCTTACTTGCATCCAATGACAAGGGAATGATACATGAGGTGAAACAATTTCTCTCAAAAAATTTTAACATGAAAACATGGGTAATGCACCTTATGTTATTCGTATCGAGATTCATCGAGATAGACATCTAGGTACCTTAGGTCTATCTTAAGAATGCTACATCAATACAATTTCGGAGGGATTCAGTGAAAGATTATTCACCAAGTGTAGCTCCCATATTAAAGGGTGACAGGTTCAATTTGAACCAGTGCCTGGAGAATGATCTTGAGAGGGAGCAAAAGAAGGACATTCCATATTCTTATGCTCTCAGAAGCTTGATGTATGCTCTGGTTTGTATAAGACCTGACATAGCATTTACTATTGGAACATTAGGGAGATATGAAAGTATTCTAGATCTTGACTACTGGAAAGCTACAAAGAAAGTCTTAAGATATCTTCCTGGGACAAAAGATTACATGCTTATGTATAAACTATCATATGACTTGGAAGTCATTGGCTACTCTGATTCAGACTTCGCTAGTTGTGTTGATTCCCAAAAGCTAACTTCAGGATACATTTTTATGTTAGCAGGTGGAGCTATATCTTGAAGAAGTGCCAAACTGACTCTAGTCGCTACTTCCATAATGAAGGTTTATGGTTAAAGAGTTTCATTTCTAGGATTAGAATGTCGATTCTGTAGGTATGTCTTTAAAATTATATTGTGACAATTCAGTTGGTGTCTTTATGGCTAAGAATAACAAAGTGGTAGTCAAAGCAAGCATATCAACGTCAAATATCCAGCCGTAGGAGAACATGTTAAAGATAATAAAGTGGTCATTGAACATGTCAGTGCCGAAGCAATATTAGCTGATCGTTTAACTAAAGGCATGCCATCGCATAAATTTAAGGATCATGTAGTCACAATGGGACTTAATCCCAGTGTCCCACTGTGTAACATTTCTATGTAACTATAAATGTTCATGAAACTCTATTTTATATGATAATTCTTATTCACTATGTATGCATTCATTTTTACTTTTAGAATTATCACTAAAATATGGACCTAGAATAAACATTAGTTTTATTCATTAATTTATGTGTGCTATAATTTAGATGCATAGTATATTGTGATAAATGGAAGATACTACTCACCTTCAGAGGAACTATCACCATGATTCATATATTATGTTTCATTAATGGGATTAGAATGATAGACCAAGTGGGAGAATGTTGGCCACATTACATGGATAATGGTCCATAACTTCCATAACCTCCATAAATGTGGTTTGTAACTTCCATGGAAGTTGCAACTACCACTACACCCACAATCCATGGAAGTTACATAACTACATCCACTAATCAACTACTTCACTAACTTCGCCACTACTCTAACAACTTCCCACTAACCATTAATTTCCCCACTACTATTCTTGATGGTAGAATAGCTATAAATAGGGGTACATCTAGTTAAAGGTCCCTAAGCACAAATCTCTTTCTTTACTCCACACCATCTTGAGTGAAGTTTGATTGGTTAGAAGACTTACCGGAAGGTGGAAAGAAAATGACGATGATTCTAACACATCGCCAACAATGGCTAGAGATATATCGATCAATTATTCCACTGCGCTATTGCTCTATGTTTACTTATAACACTTACATGAAACTGACTTTTGCGAAAATGAGAATAATATATGAAGTCAACTCGTTTAGATCATGAGCTAGCACAAAAGCAAGAAAATAACTTTTACAGTACCAATGATCAGTACTGGTGAATAAGATAGGATAGAAAAAGGAACTCCGTCCATTATTCTCCCTATTATGTATGAAGTTTATGGTTTCCGTTGGTATAAATCTAATCAACTGAATTTAAAATGATAAGAAATTCTCCATTGATAACAAATGGTTATCCATTAAGAGAACAAAAGTTAACAGTGGAGAAAACATAAATCAAGCCAGACATTCGATGAAACCACATTGTTATATTCAAAATCAATAATCTGGACAGGAATTTCTGCCCCTCAAGTAAACTAAGACTCAGGTTCAAATTAACGATACGAGTAGTTGTGGGTTTCTATGGTTCAACAGGAAGAAAAGTTATAATTATCTGTAAAAATTCCTCCAAAGAGGAATCAAAATGAGCAACCCTGAATTGATCAAGGCTTCCTGAAATATATATTTATATAGCTACAAGTCAGCAAACTAAGCTACAACAATCCTAATTGGATTTCAGATTTGAATAAGAAAAATTAGACGAAGATCAAAACATCAAGACATTTAGACTATACTAGAAATACAGGGATTTATATTATCTTAACATCAACATTATACCATCTCAGATGAGGAACCTTTAGGATAGAATGACGAGATATCATATAAACTCTGTAAGGTCAAGCAAACATAGGAAAAAACCCCAATTTTAAAGTCACGATTCTTAACAGAGTATTCGAAACTAATGGTATCTTTAAGAGAGACACTCGACAACCACAAGATGAAGTAAGATAAAGTAAAGAGGACACCATGAAAATAATAGTTACGGAAGAGACAACTAAAATATCATATAGAGATAAATCATCTGGTCAATGGATGTGTAGCTTAGGATGGATATGCATCACGAGTAATTGACTTGAGTATCATTTAAATCTCATAGTATCACTCCATCTCATATAATTCTTGCTTGGATGTTATTGTGCGAATTGTTTATAAGACTGGTTATTTATTTTATGATTGTCCTGAGTATTTATTGGATATATTTATTTATGTGTATTGAGATATTATGATAGGTGATGAGTATATCTATATTATTATTAACTGTATATTATATTATGTTTGGAATTTTTCTGAGTGTAGCATTGTAGTTCGGAGCTTTGTGGCTAGGAGTTAAGAAGTACTTCTGCTCTTCATTGCTTTACTTTAGGTTATTTCCATTTGCTGAGTACCCTGTTGTTTAGTACTCACCCCTTACTACATTTTTGTAGGTTGTAAGCCTGATCTCTCTTGCTAGTTATTTTTCATTATAGGGTCGAGCTTCTAGATCACTTATGAGGTAGCTGCTTGTACTTAGCAGGCCTTCAAGGATTCTATCTTAAGTTTTATTCTATTTGAGGACTAGACATTGAGTCTTATATTTTGTTTGAGTATTCTATCATTAGAGGCTTGTATATGTGACACCAGTTCTAAGAAGGTAGTAGTTTGGATTTTCTATGCTTATCTATCTTATTTAGATCTATTTTCTTCCGCTTTTATTATTATGTTGACTTATTTAGGTGTTGGAGTGACTCATCTTGATGGGTTAGCTGAGTGTTATTGCACTCGAGTTTTGAGTCATGACATTACAACACTTTCTCCTCATATTATTTTTTTGTTATTTTAGCATACTATTATTATCCCCCTTTTCAACTTGCTTATTTGATAGTATTTATATTTTCTTGATTCTTATATCCTTTAGGTATTTAAAGAAGACTTGTTTAATTCTGGGAAAATATTTCATGCTGCTGAAATATTTTCTTAGGACAGTGCCCAATACTTAAAATATTATTGAAGCAATATTTATCTACATTTCATTGATTATTTTGGCATATTAATTTTCTCCTATATTCCATCTTCCCAACAACAATAGTTTATATTCATTTCATTTTTTCCTACAGTTTCAAATGTTAACCTCTAAGTTGGGCATTTGGGACCTCCATGCTCCAACTTGACGGGGTATAATTATAAGGACCCAAACACTGTACAACCTCATTAGAGCTTGGAAATTTCAATTTTAGAAAGTTCTGGACCAAGGAGATGCTCCATGGGAGCCCTCACGGTCCGTGTGAGGCTAGATAGACAATGTGGGACCTCCTTAGAGTGACCCTTGTCCTTGTGTGAAGTGTTGGAGCATAAAAATAGAGTTTTGGACTAAGGTATGCACAGATAGACCACACACAAGCCATGTGAGGCTTTACGGACCATGTGAAGGGCTGTGTGGTAGCCTTAGTCTTGAAATTCCACAGTTTTGGTACAAAGAAAAGTGGGACGACCAAGTATATGGTCCGTATAAGGTGGTACAACCCATATACGTCCCCATATGTCTTCCACAGTGAATTTTTTCTAAGTATTAAATCATCTTCTCAAAATTCATCATGGAAACAATTTTCTAAATAACGGGGACGGAGTGGGCACACGGACCACGTGGCTTGGTACGGTCCGTACCACCCTCTGTATGGATGACTTCGTCAAAAAACATTTTGAAGTATAGGATTACCGTTTAGGACATTCGTCAAGTGAAATTTTTCCAAGTGTTGGAACATACACATGTATACGATATTATGGGTTGTCATGAACCGTATGGTCCTCCATGAGACGAAAATTTTAATTTTTCAACTAGTTTCATTAATGGCATTATGGTAATTATGGTTTATCCTAAGGGCCTTTTGTGACCTTCTATGCTACCTAAGGACTTTCAAGTGCACATATTTTATTCCTTCATTCAAATTCATTTCCTCACACTTGGAATTATATTGAACCCTCTTAAGACCACTCTCTCAAAGGATTCTTGTGAATCTAAGCTTGGGATTCAAGGGAAGACTCATTCTTCTTCAATTTTCATCTTGAAACTTCTTCATTAGCTAAGGTATGTGGGATTGATTCTTGGTCCCTTTCAACCAAGAAGACTCAAACACTTTTTACACTTGATTTATGAAATTTTTGCTTACTTTAGATATGGGTTTTAAGATTTATTGTTTATTAAATTTAATTGATGTATGAGCTATTTTTATTGTTTATTTTAAGTGATTTAAGCCTTAATATGTTGAATTGCATTGAAGTTATGAAGATATGAAAGGGCATGTCCCCTTTAATGTTTTGTGCATGGGTAATCTATATTATGATTTAAATGTGAATTTTACTAATGTCTTTACTTGAATTTCATAATGTATAGTTTATTTAAGTTTGAATCTCTATTACCCATGCTAATCTTGTCTCACTCGTAGCATATGCATTCATAAGCATTGGATTTATAAAATTATCTGTGGTTAAACTCACATATGTTTTTATGAAAATGATTTCTGTGAGTTAAGCTCACATATTGGTTATGACCAGTATTTGATCACATAAATATCTATTATTATTGGCTCTTTGAGCATATTGAGTACTTTTACCATATTGTTAAATGAATGAGCTATTCGTATGGATGAGAAACATCATATTGAGTTATGATTTGTCTTTGTTTAGCCCATGAATGAATGGTTATAAAGGATGGTTGGCTTTTAAGCCTAAATGTGCATTGAAGTAATTTGAAATGCCTATTGCCTCTTTTGAAAGAATGTATATGTATAATTATTGTTGTGAGATATTGACTTAGCACAGAATGGATTAGGGGCGTCAGAGCTATCCCCAGGGGTCCTCTCCCTTTCTTTGAACTATGTACTAACATAGGATTTGTAGCCATTATCGAAATGACTGGGTTGTAATAAATGATTACACATTGATATGATATGATATGAAATTGAAATCTTTCCGAAATGACCGGGTAGTAAGGAAGGTGGCCATCACACCGAAATGACCAGGTTGTAAGGTGTGGTATAAATTACATTTGGCAAGTAATCTTCTCTCACTCTATCGAAGGCCAACATCGGGAAAATTCATGTAATAGCTCGCATGAGTTTGAGATGTCAGTTATGGTCGTATCCCCACTATATATATGAGCATTATCGCATTTATGCATCATGGATTTCATAGCATATTGCAATATACTTTTATTTCGATATATATCTCTTTCTATATTATGTGCTTTTGTCATCTAACACTAAATGAAGGTTTGGTAAGTCATCTACATTACATGCTCGCATACTTAGTACACTTAGACGTACAAATGCATACTTTTGCCTACATGATCTCACCATGCAGGAACCGAGGATTACATTCATCTATCGTATGACGTCTAGCTTGGATCTTGACAGTTGCTTTATGCTTGAAAACTTATGTTTATTCCTTGGACAAGATCCTTTTATGCTACTTCTGTCACGACCCAAGCCTAGGGCCTAGATGTGACACGGGGAATGGGGAACCCGAAGGGACCCCAAACAAGCCTCTTAGCATATCATTCACACATCCTTGGTCACAGAAGGAATTAAACATCAACAAGTAATATAACTAAAAAAGGAAGCAGGGCTAAGAGAAGTCTTTGTTAAACATGAAAGCATAAAAGAGTCAAGTTGATAGCATAAATACATCACAGTATCCAACAACACCTTTAACTTGGAATGGAGCGGGGACCAAGACACTTCTCGGGCTTACCTTCATAATAATGAGTATTCAAAATAAGAAAGAGTCTCAAAGTATCCTGAATTAAATAAATATTATCCTCAGAATTAAGGACTCACCAATGTTTTCACCAAGAATTAAACTAGCCACGTGGAGGAGGATGATCGAAAGGAGCTCCGGTTCCTACATGGTGATACCATGTAGGCATAGAGTACGCGTTAGTATGTTTGAATGTACTAAGTATATGGGTGCAATACAACAAAGACATAAGCCAATATGTTCAAAATGCACAATCATAAGCTATGGATATATAAACTCAACATTGAATGCATGATCAATGCTTCTGACAAAACATGCTTGTAAAACATTCAACTTGCATAGTACATAATACATGTGTGGAAAGAGACCTTAACCGACATAGATCAAGTGAGGTACTACTTGGAATCCAAGGCATGTCACCCCCTTCGTAAGGAGATTGAGGCATTTTACCCCCTTGACCAGGTGATTGAGGTATGTCATCCCCTCGACAAGTTGTGGTATACTTGCTATGTTAGCCATACAATAAATAATCTGAGGCATGTCACCCCCTCGTCCATGTTAGCCATACAATGAATAATCTGAGGCATGTCAACCCCTCATCAAGGTGATCGAGGCATGTCACCCCCTTGACAAGGTGTGGTGTAACTAGATAGATCCACTAGAAAGACATAAAAGAGATCATGTATTATCTTACGGTGGCACATAGTTTAGAGACTAAGACTTCATACAAGGACCCCTTGAGTCGAGCCCAAATATTAAGTCCGAATTGTTGCTAAGTCAAATCCCACAGAATACTTGAAATAATCATACTTTGATCATAACTTGAATACTTGTAAGAGAAATGATAACATGACTTGAGTAGCTTATAAACGTGCTTGGCCTCTAATAGTGAGCCTAAGTTGAACATGAAAGTAGATAATAATCATACATGATCCCTTGCTTTAACATGAATGGCTCACAAGAGGTTAAAATCCTGAAATAGGGCTTAACTTGATACTTGCAACATTATAGATTCTTTTCATGAATTCAATACATGCTTGAAAGCCCTTAATCATCATAAAGTCACTTAACGTGTAAATCATGTAATAGATCATCAATAACTTGAGAATTCTTGTCATGTCATTTTATTGAACACATGGTGGGTTCATGATACTTGTTCAAAATCATGAAATTCAAGAGTGAAATAATATGAGTAAACTCGATGCAATTCAAGCTACCAACATGTTGCAAAATCCTCATGTAGGATATCTTGAAATCCATCATCAAAAGCTCATAATAGATCATAGTTTCACAGCTAAAAACATGTATAGTCTCAATAGAAAGGAGTAATTAATGGAACAAGCTTGGAATAGACATTCACGCATAATCAATCAATATTATCAAAACCCCAACATGATTTTTTCTCATATTTCATAATAAGAGATACCTATAGATAATATAACTTGAAAACATGCAATTTCCATAAAAAGGAAAGTTTGGGCTTCCATGGGTGAAAGGACCCATGGATGAAGAACCCCATACCTTAAACCTTGAATTCTTTGAGTTGAACTTGAAGTCGTCTTGGAGCTTGAAATGAGTCCTTGAGTCCAAAAACTGAGTTGAAATCAGATTTGAATGAGAGAATGGATAGAGTTTTAGAGAGGTTTCACGTTAAGTGGGCATGGGGCTGTGACCCTAATGCCCTTGGATGAAATAGAAAAAGTAAGGAAAATATTGCACAGGTCAGTCCCCCTGGCGCGACACGGACCAGACACGGACTACAATTTACAAAGTGGCATGCCCCAGGCGCACCAAGCCCTAGGCGCAGACAGCCACTAGAAATCGTAAAATTAGCAAAAATTAATTTTTGTTGCGGGTCTTCTAAAATTCAGGATATACTCATTTCCCACTCAATTCTGCCCCCTGACCGAGAATATGAAGTCGAATTTTTGAAATCACGTACAGATGTTGTGATATATAGAAATTACGATTTTGGAGCATTCTAAAGTACATGTGGGACACTTTAATATCTCTCCCTTAGGAAAATTCGTCCCCAAATGTAAAAAAAACATGCATAACAAAAGTAACTATAAAGATTTTATCCCAATATGAATGCAACAAATGCATTTACAACAATAACAACAACATACCCAGTGGAATGCGACAAATGCATTTAAACATCATTTTTCAAAAATCTCAATATGAATGTCAAAATCACCATAAACTTGTTACCATAAAACATGAACGCATGTAAAATTACATGAGGGATGAAACTTAAGACTTGAAATCATATAAGAGACATAAATTATTACCTTCGACTTGAGTAGAGTGGAAGCGTTACGGGTATTGCTTTTTCATGTCTGCCTCAGCTCCCCATATGGAACTTTTAACTTGTTAATTCTTCAAAAGGACCTTGATAGATGCTATATCTTCGTTTCTCAATCTCTTCACTTGTCTATCCAAAATCTCCACTGGGACCTCCTAATAGGTCAAATTATATTCTACAATACCCACAACTTCTAAGGGCACTATTGCACTTGGGTCACCCATACACTTTCTCAACATGGATGTATGGAAGACCGGATGAATCATATTCATCTCCACAGGTAACTCCAACTCATAAGAAACCTTACCAATCATCCTAAAAACTTTATAAGGGCCCACAAACCTTGGACTCAATTTTCCTTTGTTGCCGAACCAGACCACACCATTCTTGGGTCAGATGTCACGACCTGGACTTAGGGCCTCGACGTGACACGATGAATGGGGAACCCAAAGGAACCCCAAACAATCCTCTTAATATATCATTATATATCCTTGATCGTAGAAGTAATAAAAAAATGATATGAGATATAAAATAGGGATAAATAGGGTTAAGGAACAACTTTAATACCATAAAACATAGAATCCAAGAGTATAGAATTGATACATCATAAAGTTCCAAAAAGACCTCTATATATATATAGGAGCGGGTGCCAGGACAATCTCCAGGCTCACCCTCATAGTCATAAGTTTCCAAAAGAAGAAAAGTGAATACATAACATAAATCAAGAAAAGTATCCTCAGAGTCGAGGACTCACCAACTTGCAGTGAGATAAATCGTACTAAACAAGTGGAGGAGGAGGATGATCAAGTGGGGTTTCGATTCCCATATGGTAACATCATGTAGGCACAAAGTATGCGTTAGTAAGTTTGAATGTACTAAGTATGTAGTATGCATTGCATCAAAAGATAGGCAACATAGGAAAAATGTAATATAATAAGCAATGGATAGCATAATAACAATATGACATACATGAATGATGCTTAAAGTAAAACATGCTTATTTAGAACATATTACATGTGTAGTAAGAGACGTCTTGATGGTTTCACACCCTACTATAGATGGTAATTGAGGTATCAACCCCCCAATTGGTTGATGGACATCACACCCTCCATCATATTGGTCAAGGTATAAATCCCTTAACTAGTTGATGGAAATCACACCCTAAACTATAGTGGTCAAGGTATCAACCCCTCAACATGGTTGATGGACGTCACACCCTCCATCATAGTGGTCAAGGTATCAACCCTATAAGATGGCTGATGGACATCACACCCTCCATCATAGTGGTGAAGGTATCAACCCCTTAACTAGTTCATGGTTGTCTCACGCTACCATCCATGGTGATTAAGATATCAGCCCTTCAATTGGTTGATGGTTGTCTTACCCTACTATCCATGGTGATTGAGGCATCACCTCCTCAAATAGGCATAGTCAACTTAAAATACTATAAGTACTTTTCGTGGAAACAACTCATATAAACATTCCTTTCATCTACATAAAGTCACATGACTCATAATACATGTATTAGACCTTCAATGACTCAAGAATCAATAATCATACATTTTATCAAAAACTTGGCGGGCATGTTATGCTTGTATAAAATCATGCAATTCAAGAGTGAAATCATGTGAGAAATTATAATGTAAACCAACCCACCAATAGTTGTTAAAACCTTTATGTGAAATAAGTTTAACCTCCCCCCATTAAATATCAAGAGAGATCATAGTTCTATAGCTTAAAACATGCATAATCATAATAGGAAAATCATCTCATGGTATGGACTTAAAATGAGTAAACATGTGTTTTCAATTACACTTTCATGAAACCCCAATATATCATATAATCAGTAATGAATAATACCTATAAGCAACCCAATGTGGGGACATGTAATTTTCATAGAAATGGAAGATTAGACACCATAGGTGAAAGGACCCGATGGTTGAAACCTACATACCTTAGACCTTGAGTTTCTTGAAATTGAGTTGGGAAAGAATGGAAGGTTGGAATGGGTCCTGGAATCCAACACTTGTTCTTGAGTTTCCCTGAATTTGTATTAGGGCCTTGGTGGAGGCTCTTGAGAGTGTATTTGAGATGAGAGTAATGAATTTGATCCTCTTCAATAGGGTTTAGGTCTTTTGGGGATGTTATGATAGCATTGGAAGTCTAAAACGTTCATTAGAATGGGTTAAATTCATGAAAATGCCATTAGTGAACGGATGGAAAAATTGGCAAAGTGATGCCTCACTGAGGCCCACACAGGTCATGTGGCACTCCACAGGTCGTGTGGAGTGCCCATGAGGTGAAACTTGGTCAAAAATGGGAAGTTGGAACACTTAGAAAAAGTTCAAGTCTCGTCACCCAAACGGGGACCTCCTCGGGCCATTTGAAGCTACACGGTCTATGGAACCATGCTTGGTGAAACAAATGTTGCCAGACCTATACACCAAGGGCCACGACGCATGAGAAATGCCATGGCCCGTATGGATGGCAGTGGCATAACACTTGGCCAAAAAATCCTTCATGCTCACTAAGCTTCACTTGCACACACCCCACGGTTAGCCACACGGTCAGTGGGAAGCCACACGGCCGGTGCCACTGGCCGTGTCACATGCCTTAGACCAAAAATGGTCTTTTCCAGCTCAAGGCAGCCCAGAGGTCCAGCCCAAAGCCCCACTGCCCATCAAGGTGTCTGTGTGGTTTCACTGCATGGGAGGGTCTCACAGAAGGGGTAATAACTCCTTCATCCGAACTCAAAATGAGGTGAAACCAAGTGCATTGGAAAGCTAACTCAAAGGGATTTTATTTGAAATGTTGTGGATCATCCATCTCCGAGTTTGCTCAAAGTCATACTCATTTAAAGTTGACCGTTGCATAAACCAACCCCCAAAACTCAATTCATAGGGAAGTCTTAAACTCGTCTAAGTACTAGAAGTCTCCCACGATCCTAATATAATCCTCAACTTAACAAATGAGGCTTGTAACATGGATATATAAGAACATGGATGTACGGGGTGTCAAAATATCTCCACCTTGGGAACATTCATTCCCAAATGTCAAAGAAACCTACACAAGAAAAGTGATCATGAAGATTCTGGCCCAACATGGATGCAACAAATGCACTTGAATATTATTTCCCAAAAAACGTCTCAACATGAACATCAAAAATCACCATAAGCTTGTTAACATAAAGAGAATGCATGCAAATGACATAAGAGTTGAAACCTAAGACTTGACATCATATAGGGGGACTTAATTCAGTATCTTAGGCTTTAGTAGAGTGGAAGAGATATGGATATCATTTTTGCATGTCCGCCTAGGCTTACCATGTGGCACTTTCAAATTAAGGATTCTTCCAATGGACCTTGACGAGCACTACATCCTTATTAAGAAACCTTCCCACCTACCCATCCAATATCTACACTATGACCTTCTCTTAATCCAACTCATTCTCCACAACAACTGCATCCTCAAAGCATTCTATAGCACTTCAGTCACCAACACATCTCCTCAACCTTCCATAGGAAACTCCAATTCGTTGGCCACCTTACCAATTCCCCTCAACTCCTTATAAGGACCCTCACACCTTGGGCTTAATTGTCAAACTTATACACATATAACCCACCTTGGTACCTAAAGCCACCATCTCCCCCTTGGGATTAAACCCTCATTCTTAAGTTCACCTAACCTTATTCCCAACCTAGTCAACTGATGAACTTCCTTAACCACAATTTTGTTACTAAAGGTCCACACTTATCGTAACTACAAACAACCTCTCATCCCTTAAGCCTTGTAACATTACCCTTGAATGACTCACAAGCCCTTCTTCATTCAGGATATAAATCAATATACCAACCACCAACTATCCCACAAATATCGAGGTAGGGTTTAAAGACTCTATTTATGAGATCCACAAACGTAGCCAGGGCTTAGTTCAAGCAAAAGACATTATCACCAATTCAAAATATCGCAATGGACACCAAGAAATTCATTAACTATCGGAACCGACTCAATAGGAAGGGTTTTAGACTCAACATCCTTAACCCTTACGAGATGAGAAATGCAACCCTCAAAGATCAATTTTGTTCTAATACAAGAAATGAATCTACCCGTACTTACCACTTTACAACCTTCCTACTCAAGTGCAGACTCATTTAGAAATTGAAAATTAACCCTATGGGTTCTAAAACAATGGAAGCATGATATGCCTGTAACCCAACCACCGTAAGGACAACCAGAAATCAACCATGCCAAGTTCAACAACATCATAAAACAGTACTTTATGCAATAATGGCATGGAACAATCCTCTTATAGACTTTCTAGCCACCATAGACTCATTAATGGAGGGATGTAAGGGGGCCTAGACATTGAAAGACTCACATAACCATTCGGGACATATACATAAATTGTTTTAGCACAAAGGAATAATGAAATAAATAGTAACTACCGAAACTATCAAAGCATGCACATCAAATCAAAAACATTTAACATGCCTATAGTATCATCGGGCACCTCATCCTCTCCTTGTCTCCATTGAAGAGAATAAAAATGATCTTGGAGCCCTTCATCAACATCACCACCTTTACCCTTGTTGCGTTTATGAGGACAATCTATTATCTTGTGACCCACTCCCCATAACCATAACAAGTTTTAGTATCCTTCAAGCATAGACCATCATGGCATCTACCACATCTTTGGCACCCAGCATAAGGCACCAAACCACCACCACCTTTGGGACTTTGGAACTTTTCTTCAAAACGGGCCCTCTTGGCCTCCTTACCCCTTCTCTTTCTCATCTTTTCCCCCTCCAACTGTTCAACATAAGTCATGAGGTGGGACAAGCCCATGTTACCTATCAAAATAGCGGCACGACATTCTTCATTCTCGAAATCGGATACACCCATCACAAACTTATTCATTTTAGACCTTGGCTCAGCCACTAATTGGTGACATATTTTGAGAGTTAGTTGAACTTGAGGGCATACTCCGTCACACTCACTGTACCTTGCTTCAAATTCATGAATTCCATCATTTTGGCCTCCCGTAGCTCAAGATGGAAGAACCGGTTGAGAAATGCCACCTTATACTCCTATTAAAGGATCACGTCATTGTTCCCCTTCTCCTCCTTCCATTGAGTATACCATATTTAGGCCACCACCTTGAGTTGGTAAGCCGCCAACTCCACCTTCTCTTCCAACCTCACACCCATTATAGATAACACTTCTACACTTCATCAATAAATTCATAAGGGTACTCATCCACTTTGGACCCATTGAACTCCAGTGGGTTCATCCTCATGAATTTCCTTACCCTAGATGCTGGAGTAGAAGCATGAGGGGCTGGGGCCCCTTGGTTAATTTGATTGGTCATGGCTTGAGCTAGCATAGCAATAGCATTCCAGAACTGTTCATGAGCTGCTTGTTCTTCAGGATTGCGGGCTCTTTGTCTTCTTAGGTTAGGCATGATCTAGCATGGAAAGAGAATATTCTTTAGAGGGGAAACCTTACGTAACTTCTATAGCATGACATAGAGTTAGAAGAAGGGAAAAATTTCCTAGAACGACTCATAGCCCCTTGTTCATAGTCATGGTGCACTTCACAACCTTAAAAAAGACTATAATCGACGCGGTGTGTTGGATGTCGAGGACCATTACAACCTAGTGCTCTGATACCAAGTTTGTCATGACCCCAACCTAGGACCTAGATGTGACACGATGAATGTGGAACCCGAAGGGACCCTAAACAAGCCACTTAATATATCATTACACATTCTTTGTCACGGAAGCAATAAAACAACGATATGAGATATTAAATAGGGATAAATGGGGATAAGAGACAACTTTAATACCATAGAACATAGAAGCCAAGAGTATAGCATCGATACATCATAAAGATCCAACAACACCTCTAATACATATATAGGAGCAGGGGCCAAGACAATCTCCGGGCACACCCTCATAGTAATAAGTTTTCAAAATAAGAAACTTGAGTACATAAATCAAGAGAAGTATGTCCTTGGAGTTAAGGACTCACCAACCTTCTTTGAGAGAAATCGTACTAGACACGTAGAGGAGGAGGATGATCAAGTGGGGCTCTAGTTAAAACATGGTAATATCTTATAGGCATAGAATGTGTGTTAGTACATTTGAATGTACTAAGTATGTAGTATCCAATGCATAAAAAGATAGCAAAGATAGGTAAAATGCAATATAATAAGAAATGGTTAGCACAATAACAATATGACATGAATGAATGATGCTTTAAGTAAAACATGCTTTTGTAGAACATATTACATGTGTAGTAAGAGACCTCTTGATGGTTTTCACACCCTACCATCCATGGTAATTGAGGTATCGACCCCCTAATTGGTTGATGGACATCGCACCCTCCATCATAGTGGTCAAGGTATCAACCCCATAACAGGTTGATGGACATCACATCCTTTATCATATTGGTCAACGTACTAACCCTTTAACATGGTTGATGGATATTACACCCTCCATTATAGTGGTCAAGGTATTAACCCCTGAACATGGTTTATGGACATAACACCCTTTATCATAGTGGTCAAGGTATCAACCCCTTATTTGGTTGATGGTTGTCTCACCCTATCATCCATGGTGATTGAGGTATCAACCTCTCAATTGGTTGATGGTTGTCTCACCTTGCCATCCATGGTGATTGAGGCATCACCTTATCAACTAGGCATGGTCGAATTGCAATACTATAAGTATTTTTCATGGAAACAACTCATATAGACACTCCTTTCATCAATATAAAGTCACTCATAAAATATGCATTAGACCTTCAATGACTTAAGAATCCATAACCTGACATTTTATTAAACACTTGGCGGGCGTGTTAGGCTTGTATAAAATAATGCAATTCAAGAGTGAAATCGGGTAAAAAATTCCAATGTAAATTGACCCACCAATACTTGGTAAAACCCTCATGTGAAATAAGTTGAAACCCCCTCCCCCATTTAATATCAAGCGAGGTCATAGTTCTATAGCTTAAAACATGCATAATCATAATAGGCAAATCATCTCATGGTATAGACTTAAAGTGAGTAAAAATGTGTTTTCAATCACACTTTCATGAAACCCCAATATAGTATATGATCATAATCACTAATGAATAATACCATAAGCAACCCAACTTGGGAACATGTAATTTTCATAGAAATGGAAGATTGGGCACCATGGATGAAAGGACCCAATGGTTGAAACACACATACCTTAGACCTTGAGTTTCTTGAAATTGAGTTGGGAAAGAGTGGAAGCTTGGAATGAATCTTGGAATCCAACACTTGTTCTTGAGTTTCCTTGAATTTTTATTGGGGTCTTGATGAAGCATCTTGAGAGAATTTGAGAGTGTATTTGATATGAGAGTAATGACTTTGATTCTTTTTACTAGGGTTTAGGTCTTTTAGGGAAGTTAAGATAGCATTGGAAGTCTAAAAAGTTCATTAGAATGGATTAACTTTACGAAAATGTCATTAGTGAATTGATGGAAAAATTGGCAAAGTGATACCCCACTGAGGCCCACACGGTTCTTGTGGCACACCATGGGTCTTGTGGAGTGCCCATGAAGTGACACTTTGTCAAAAATTGAAAGTCGAAACACTTAGAAAAAATTCACGTCTCATCACCCAAACGGGGACCTCGACGGGCCGTGTGAAGCTACACTGTCCGTGGAACAGCACTTGGTGAAAACAAATGTTGCCAGACCCCCACGCCAAGGAGCACAACTCATGACATATGCCACGGCCAATGTGGATGGCTGTGGCACAACACTTTGCCAAAAACTACTTCATGCTCACTAAGCTTCACTTGCACACACCCCACGGCTAGCCACACCTGATGCCATAGGCCGTGTCATATGCCTTAGACCAAAAATTGTCTTTTCGAGCTCAAGGCAGCCCAGATGGCCCACCCAAAGACCCACTACCCATCAACGTGCCCATGTGGTTTCACTACATGGGAGGATCTCACGAAAAGGGTCATAACTCCTTCATCCGAACTTGAAATGAGGTGAAACCAAGTACGTTGGAAAGCTAACTCAAAAGAATTTCATTTGACATGTCATAAGTTATCCAATTCCAAGTGTGGTAAAAGTTATAGTGGTTTAAAGTTGACCCTTGCATTGACCAACGCCTAAAACTCAACTCATAGGGAAGTCTTGAACTCTTCTAAGTACGAGAAGTCTCCCAAGACCCTAATACACTCCTCCCCTGAACAAATGAGGCCTAAAACATGGATACATAAGAGCATAGAGGTACAAGGTGTCACATTTGACTTTCAAGTAAACCCAATCACCAAACTTAAACTCAAGTTCTCTTCTTCTCACATCGGAGTAGGACTTTTGTCTACATTGGGCTATTTTTAATCTCTCCCTTATCAGCCTCACCTTCTTCAAGGCTTCCATAACCAAATTCGGACCTAGCAATGCCATCTCCCCCATATCAAACCACCCAATGGGGATCTACAATGCCTACCATATAAAGATTCAAAGGGAGCCGTACCGATGCTTGAGTGGTAGCTATTGTTGTAAGCAAACTCAATAAGTAGAAAATGTTCATCCCAACTATCATTAATCTCTAAAAAATATTCTCTAAGCATATACTCAAGAGTTTTAATAGTTCTCTTGGCCTGACCATCCGTTTGAGGATGAAAGGCCATGCTAAGCTAAACCTTGGTACCAAGACCTCCTTGGAAGGACCTCCAAAAACAAGAAGTGAATTGAGCACCACGATCTGAAATGATAGACAAGAGCACCCTATGCAATCTAACCAACTCATGGATATACAACTTGGTGTAATCTCCGGTGCCATAAGTGGTTTTAACTGGTAGGAAGTGAGCCTATTTTGCCATTCTATCCAAAACAACCCAAATAGAGTAAAAAAATGTTTTCTAGTCTTAGGCAACCCAACCACAAAATCCATGTTGATCTCTTCCCATTTCCAAGTAGGAATTTCTAGTCTTGTGATTGGCCACTCGGCCTTTGATGTTCGGCTTTCACTTGTTGGAAGTTATGACATCTAGATGCGAACTTGGCAATATCCCTCTTCATACTACCCCATCAATACACCTCACTCAATTCTCTACACATCTTTGTACAACTGGGATGAATAGAATAGGATGAATAATGAGCCTTCTTCAAGATCAACTCCCTTAAGTCATCAATATTAGGCACACACAATCTACCTTGGTACCTAAGGGTACCATCTCCCCTATGGGAGAAAACCTTCAATTTACTGTCCCTCACCAATGTCTTCAACTCTAGAAAGGCGGGGTTAAGATCTTCTTTTGCCTTTACTTCCTTAATCAAAGAAGATAAAGATTCATCAACAAGTATTACACCACCATTTCAAACTTCATCCAACCTAACCCCTAACCTAGCCAACCGGTGAACTTCTTTAGCCACCTCTTTGTCACCATCATCAATATGAGCTAGACTACCCATGGATCACTCTACTTACAGTATTGGCCACAACATTAGCTTTGTTGGGATGATAATGTACAAACATGTCATAATCTTTAAGAAGCTCTAACAACCTTTTTTGTCTCAAGTTAAGATCTTTTTGGGTGAACATATATTGGAGACTCTTTGGTAGGTACACACATCAACATGAACGCCATACAAGTAGTAATACCAAATTTTCAAAGAAAACACCATGACCACCAATTCAAGATCATGGGTGGGATAATTTCGCTCATGCATCTTAATTTATCTAGAGGCACACAGGCTATCACCTTACCATTTTGCATCAAAACACACTCCAAACCAATTCTTGAGGCATCACAATATGCCACAAACCCTTCCAACCCATCTGGTAGAGCTAAGATAGGAGCTGAGACAAGCTTATCTTTCAAAGTTTGAAAACTCTTTTCACATTCATCGGTCCACACGAATTTTTCCTTCTTTTGGGTCAACTTTGTCATAGGAGAAGCAGTAGAAGAGAATCCATTCACAAATCTCTGGTGTCAACCCACTAACTCAAGAAACTCCTAATATCCGATGGAGTCATGGGTCTAGTGCAATTTCTTTTCACCTCTATCTTCTTAAGATCCACCTTAATGCCATCACCCAACACCACATGCCTTAGAAAAGTAACCTCTTTTAATAAAAATTCACATTTTTCATATTTAGCAAACAACCTTTCCTCCCTCATGATTTGCAACACCACCCTCAAGTATTCACATGCTCTTCCTCACCCCGAGAATAAACCAATATATCATCAATAAAGACCACCACCACAAACATGTCAAGGTAGGGTTTAAAGACCCTATTTATGAGATCAATAAATATAGCCGATGCGTTATTTGACCAAAAGGACATAATCAAAAAATCAAAGTGCTCGTACCTAGTTCAAAAAGCCATCTTAGGAATATCCAGACTGAAGATCAAACTTAAAAAAGTGACTAGCCCTTTGTAGTTGATCAAAAGGTTATCAATCCTTGGTAGATGGTACTTGTCCTTTATGGTAACCCTATTAAGTTGCCAGTAATGAATACATATTCTAAGAGAACCATCCTTTTTCTTTACAAATAAAACCCTGTGCACCCCGAGGTGACTTACTAGGACTTATGAAACCCTTCTACAACAAATCCCTCACTTGATCCTTCGACTCCTTCAATCCCGCTGGGGCAATATGGTAAGGGGGAATCTAAATGGGTTGAGTATCGGGAAGAAGGTCTATACCAACGTCTATTTTCCTTTCGAGAGGAACACCGGGAAGCTCATGAGGAAAGACATCAAGAAATGCATTGACCACCGGAACCGACTCAATAGGAAGAACTTTGGACTCAATATCCCTAACCCTCACAAGATGATAAAGGAAATCCTTAGAAATCAACATTTGTGCTTTCATACAAGAAATGAATCTATACTTGACAACCATATCACGACTTTCTCACTCAAGGATAGGATCATTATGGAATTAGAATTTAACCCTATGAGTTCTACAATCAATGGAAGCATAATATGCATGTAATCAATCCATCCCAAGAATGATGTCAAAATCCACCATATCTAATTCAACAAAATTAAACGACAAGACTTTATGCAGTATGAACATGGGATAATTTCTATAGACTCATTTAGCAACAATGGACTTACCAATGACGGTTGACACTTTATAAGGTTCACACAACAATTCGGGACTCACATGAAGCTTTTGGCAACAAAAGGAGTAATGAAAGAAAGAGTGGCACATTGATCTATCAATGCATACATATCAAAAAAAACCTTTAACATACCAGTGATGACATCGGGCACCTCATCCACCCCCGCCTTCCTTGAGGAGCATAGAATCTATTTGTGAAACGACCCCAAAAAGTGCCCAAAAAGTGCCTCAGAATGCCCAAAAATTTAAATTTATATATCTCAAAATTCGTTTATTGTTTCAAAAATCTAACTTCATATTCTTTTTCAGGGGGTCAAAATTATGTGAAAAAGGGTCTAACCCCAATTTTAGAGCAACCATATCAAAATTCAAAATTCCAAATATCGATTTCCAGAGAGGTTTTTGTGTTGCATCCGCTACACGCATCTTTGTAAAATTGAGACTACTTTTTAAGTTCGGTTCAAGGCTTCTAAGTCTTGGGTATAAGTATTTCAAACGTGTTTTTACCTATAATTAGCCAAATTTCACTCTCATATCATCCTAAACATTTCTCAATACTCACTCAAACACTTAGTTATATTTTTACTCCCCAAACTCAAGTCTCGCACCCTCATCCCACGCTAAGGTTTTCCTTCAAGGTTTTTCTTCAAGCTTCAAGTCTCCATCTCTAATCTTCACCATGCTCATCTGTAAGCTAAGGTATGTTGATTTTTTTCATGGGTTCCTTTCTCTCATGATATCCAAGCCTCCTTTTACTCAAATTGAATGCTTTAAAGTTGATTTGCAAATGGGTCTTCCATATTATGAAATTCACTGCACACTATGTTAAAGCTATGTAAAATTTATGACTTTTTTACTATCTTTTGAGTAATAAATCTTTGATCTATTATAAGATTTGAGAAAAGGTTTTGATGTATATTGCTTAAGGGTGTTGCAAGGCGTTGATTGATGGTTTTATAATGGATTTTCTTCCATGATTTCATCTTTATATTTCATGATTTTATACGAGCATTACGCACTCTTTAAGTGCTTGAGAAAATGTCTGGATGTGGTTTCTTGAGGAATTGAAGGTCCAAAGTATGAGATACGATATGATTGACTATATGATGATGAAATGAGATTATGTATATGATAAATTCTATATAAAGTATTGCATTAGACCATGCCCAATTAGGAGGGACAAAGAACCCGGATAACCCAGATGGGGGTTCGTACTCATCAACCTAGGGAAGGGTTTATACTTCTCCACCTGGTGATAGGGCAACATTATCACTAGCCTAGAAGGGGGTTTGTACTTGTCAACCTAGGGAAGGGCTTGTACTTCTCCATCCAGGTGATGGGGCGACATTATCACCAACCTAGATGAGGGTTAGTACTCATCCACCTAAGTGATGGGGAGACATCATCACTAACCTACCAAAGGATTATACATTTGGAAATCTATCTTGGTCTCTTCTATACATATGATATCCTATATGAGCATGAGTTACTTAAGCATGTTTTATTTATCCATTGATCATACATACCAGATCGCTATATTAAGCCTATTGTTTATTGTTATGCATTTTGATTATGAAGTCTATCTCTTTTTGCATTGCATCCTACATACTTAGTACATCCAAACGTACTAATACATACTTTATGCCTACATGATGTCACCATATAGAGACCGGTGCCCAAGTTGCTCATCTTCCGCCTCAACGTGGCTAGCTCAGTGCTATTCAAGCTAATTGGTAAGTCCTCCATTTCGGGAACCTTATTCTATGTTCTCTTGTTATATATTTAGACACTTTTTCTTATGTCTATTTTACTATGAAGGTGAGCCGGTTGCTTTGTCTGGGGCCCCCGCTCTTATCTATGTATTAGAGGTGTTTGTTGGACATGTTATGTATCTATGCTAAGAGCGATGAGTCCATTGTTCTTGATGTCTATGATGTGGAAATGTTTTCCCTTAGCCACAGTTTTCCCTACTTTTATCTCTTGATGCTTGTTTTATTGCTTTCGCGACCAAGGAGGTGTAATGATGTTCTAAGAGGCTTGCTTGGGGTCCCTTCGGGTTTCCCTTGTATCGTGTCATGTCTAGGACTTAGGCTTGGGTAGTGGAAAACTTAGTATCAGAGCACTAGGTTGATAGATCCTCAGAGTCCAATACACTGTGTCGATTAGAGTCCTATTCAAGGTTGTGAAGCGCGCCATGACTATGAATAGGAGGCTATGAGACGTTTTAGGAAATGTTTCACTTCTTCATGTTCTAAGTCATGATATAGAGTTGTGGTAAGTTTTTACCCTAAGGATTGTTCTTTGTTATGCTAAATCATGACAAACACTAGAGGAAGACAGGCCCTAACTCCCGAAGAGTGACCTAACAGTGGTGAGCTCTGAGGTACTCTCACTATACTTGCCTAAGTTGTGACCAACCAAGTAAATCAAGGGGCCCAAGCCCCGCATGCTACTTTCCCCGGAGTTGGGTAATAGACTTCATGAGGATAAATCCGGTATTCTATGAGTCAAAGGTTGACAAAAAGATCAACAAGAGTTCATTGATGATGTGTACAAAATCTTGAATATCATAGGTGCTAAGACAAATGAAAAAGCGAAGTTGGCGGCATACCAACTCAAAGGGGTAGCTCAAATATGGTATAATCAATGGAAGGGTGAGAATGGGATTAGTAATGTGGTGCTTTAGGAGAGGTTCAAATTGGCCTTCCTTTGTCGGCTTTTCCCTCTTGAGCTTAGGGAAGCTAAGTTAGTGGAGTTTATGAACTTCAAACAAGCTGCTATTAGTGTGAGGGAGTATGCCCTCAAGTTTAATCAACTTACAAAGTGCACTCCTCGTTTGGTAGCCGATCCTAGATCTAAAATGAATAAGTTTGTGATGGGGGTCTCCAACTTGGTAAGTGAAGAATGTCGGTCCGCCATGCTAATTAGTGAAATGGAATTCTCTCAGTTGATGACCTATACGAAGAAAATAAAGAAGGAGATATTGCGGAAGAGAAGGGGGCATGAGGCCAAGAGGGCCCGTCTTGGGAGTAAGTTCCCAAGGCGTGGCCAGTTCCATCAAGGCGAAGTGTCTCATCATGCTACTAGTAGGGGGTTTACCAATGACCTCCTTAGGCCTTAAGGTGTTGGTTTTGTGCCTTCCATTGATGTGTGTCTACATGTGGGAAGCGTCATAGGGGCCCGTGTTTGAAGGGTTATAATGCATGCTTCGATTGTGGGGAGCTTTGTCACAAAAGGGTGGATTGTCCAAGAAACTGTGGCAAAATTCGAGGTGCTAATGCAATTCCATTATGGAGAGGTGATCCTTAAGGTTGTTCCCCAAGGAACAATCAATTTTACACTTTACATGGGAGGTAAGGGGTTAGTGAGGTCCCCGATGTTGTTACCGGTATGTTGAAAATCTTTGACTTTGTTGTGTATGCTTTGAATGATACAAGTTCCACTCTTTTCTTTGTTACCCCTTTTGTTGCTAAAAAGTTCCATGTTGACCCTGAGTTTTCGCATGAGTTATATGAAGTGTCTACTCCTATTGGTGGCTCTACTGTTTCTAGGAAAGTTTATAGAAATTGTCCCATTTGCATTTTGCATAAATTGTTACCTTGTGATCTTATTGAATAAGACATAGTTGATTTTGATGTCATTCTAGGGATGGATTGGTTACATGCCTACTATGCTTCCATTGATTGTAGAACCCATAGGGTCGAGTTTCAATTTCCAAATGAGCCCGTTCTTGTGTAGGAGAGTCAAGATGTGGTGGTCAAGGGTAGATTCATTTCATGCATTAAAGCTCGTAAATTGATCTCTAAGGGGTGTCTTTACCATCTTGTGAGGGTTAAAGATGTAGAGTCCAAAGTCTCTTCCAAAGAGTCGGTTCCAGTTGTAAATGAGTTTCTTGATGTCTTCCCAAATGACCTTCCCTGTGTTCCTCCCAAAAGGGAGATAGATTTTGGCATAGATCTCCTTCCTGATACTCAACATATCTCCATTCCCCTTTATTGTATGGCTCCAGCAGAGGTGAAGGAGTTAAAAGAGCAATCGAAGGATTTGTTAGAAAAGGAATTTACTGGACCTAGTCAATCCCCTTGGGGTGCCCGGTGTTGTTTGTGAAGAAGAAGGATGGGTCACTTAGAATGTGTATTCACTACTGCAACTCAATAAGAGAACTATAAAGAACATATATCCTCTTCCAAGGATTGATGACCTGTTTGACCAATTGCAAGGGGATAGCTTTTTCTCCAAGATTGATCTTCGGTTCGGGTATCATCAAGTGAGGGTGAGGGGGTGTGATATTCCCGAGACGGCCTTCTGGACTAGATATGAGCATTATGAGTTTGTGGTGATGTCTTTTAAGTTGACTAATGCACCGTCCATCTTTATGGACCTAATGAATAGGGTCTTCAAACCTTACCTTGATTCCTTTGTTGTGGTATTCATTGATGATATTTTGATCTACTCACATAGTAGGGAGGAGAATATGGGTTATTAGAGAGTTGTGTTGCAAAGATTGAGGGAGAAGAGATTGTATGCTAAATATTACAAGTACGAATTTTTGTTGAAGGAGGTTGCATTCTTGAGTCATGTGGTGTCGGGGGATGGTATAAAAGTGGATATAAGAAAATCGATGTCATTAGGAATTGGCCTAGACCATTGACCCCGTTGGATATTAGGAGCTTCTTGGGACTTGCGGTTGCTATCGAAGATTTGTGAATGGGTTCTCCTCCATTGCTTCCCAAATGAAAGAATTGACTCAAAAGAAGGTTAAGTTTGTGTGGACCGATGAATATGAGAGAAGCTTCCAAATATTGAAGGATAGGCTTGTGTCCACTCCTATATTCACTATGGATTGGCTTGAGGGTTTTGTTATGTATTGTGATGCATCTAGAGTTGGTTTAGGTTGTGTGCTAATGAAAAATGGTAAGGTCATAGCCTATGCTTCTAGACAACTCAAAGTGCATGAAAGGAACTTTCCTACCCATGATGTTGAATTTGCCACCGTGGTGTTTGCATTAAATATTTGGCGTCATTACCTGAATGGAGTGCATGTTTATGTCTTCACTAATCATAAAAGCCTCCAATATGTCTTTACTCAAAAAGATCTCAACTTGAGACAAAGAAGGTGGCTAGAACTTTTCAAAGAGAATGACATGAGTGTGTATTATCATTCGGATAAGGCAAATGTGGTGGCAGATGAGTTGAATAGGGTGTCTATGGGTAGCCTATTCCATATTGATTGTGGTGATAGGGAGATGGCTAGGGAGGTGCATAGAATGGTTAGATTGGGGGTTAGCCTGGAACAAGGGGGAGATGGTTCCCTTAGGTACCAAGGTAGGTTGTGTGTTCCTTGTGCTGATAGTTTGAGGGAGAAGATCGTTGATGATACCCATAATTCTTCTTATTCTATTCACCCCGGTTCCACCAAAATGTATAGAGACTTGAGAGATGTGTATTGGTGGGGAGGCATGAAGAAGGACATTGCCAAATTTGTTTTCAGTTTCCATAGTTGTCAACAAGTCAAAGACGAACATCAAAGGCCGAATGGCCTAACCCAAAACATAGAGATTCCCACTTGAAAGTTAGAGGTGATAAATATAGATTTTGTTGTTAGATTGCCTTAGACTAGGAAAGGTTTTGATTCCATTTGGGTGGTAGTTGATAGGATGACAAAATTGGCTCACTTCCTATCAGTTAAAACCACCTATGGGGCTGAAGGGTATGCAAGATATTATATCCATGCGTTGGTGAGGTTTCATAGGGTTCCTTTGTCCGTCATATCGGATCGTAGTTCATAATCTACTTCACACTTTTGGAGGTCTTTTCAAAGGGGTCTTGGTACAAAAGTTCACCTTAGTATGACCCTCCACCCTCAAATGGATGGCCAAGCTGAGAGGATAATTCAAACCCTTGAAGATATGCTTAAGGCATATGTATTGGAGTTGAGGGATAATTGGTATGACCATTAACCTTTGATTGAGTTTGCCTACAATAGTAGCTATCACTCTAGTATCAGTATGGCTCCTTTCGAGGCACTTTGTGGGAGACGTTATAGATTCCCGGTTGGTTGGTTTGAGATTGGAGTGGTGGCCTTATTGGGATCGGATCTAGTTATAGAGGCTCTTGTGAAGATTAAGATTATTAGGGAAACTTAAGAACATCCTAAAGTCGTCAAAAATCTCATGTTGATGTGAGAAGAAGAGACCTTGAATTCAAAGTGGGTGATTGGGTTTATTTGAAAGTTTCTCCAATAAAAGGTGTTGTCTGTTTTGGTAAAAAAGGAAAGTTGAGTCCAAGGTATGTTGGTCCTTATGAGGTGACAAAGAGAGTTGGCAAGGTAGCTAATGAGTTGAAGTTGCCCAGTGAAACGAATTTGGTCCATTCGGTGTTCCGTGTCTCTATTTTGAGAAAATATGCTGGTGATCCTAATGCTATTGTGCCTCTTGATGTTGTGGGTTTTTTTCAAGATAAATTGAATTATGAGGAGGTTGTGGTTTAGATCTTAGATAGGCAAGTAAAGAGATTGAGGAACAAGGAGGTGCCATCCGTTAAGGTCCTTTGGAGGAACCAACAAATTGAAAGTGCTACTTGGGAGTCCGAAGCGAACATGCAAAAGCAGTATCCTTATCTCTTCCACTCCACTCAAGCCTAAGGTACCAATTCCAAATACCCTATGTGATCTCAAGTCTTATGTTTCCGCCCCTATGTCATTCATATGCATTCATGTTTAAGTTCCCAAGTTTATGATGATTTTACACTTATATTGAGACTTTGAAAATGGTGTTTTAAATGTAATGTTTCATTTTAATTGGCGCTGGTTTGTTATGATGATTCTTGTCTTATATGTCTCTTTTACATTCGGGGATGAATGTTCCCAAGGGGGAGATATTGAAACGATCCCAAAAAGTGCCCGTAAACGTGCCTCGAAATGACCTGAATTTTAAATTCCATATATCTCAAAATCTGTTTGTTATTTCAAAAATTTGACTTTATATTCTTGTTCAGGGGGTCAAAGTTAGGTGAAAGAGGGTCTAACCCCGATCTTAGTGCAACCGTATAAAATATTGAAATTCCCAAATGTCGATTTCTAGAGAGGTTTTCGCGTCTCCCCCGTGACGTGCCTCTATGTTAAATTGAGACTATTTTTTTTATTTCGGTCTAAGACTTCTAAGTCTTGGGCCTAAGTGTTCCCAATTTTTACCTATACTTAGACAAATTTCACCCTCATATCATCTTAAATATTTACCAATACTCACTCAAACACTTTGCCATATTTTCACTCCCCAAACTCAAGTCCCACACCCTCATCCCAAGCTAAGCTTTTCCTTCAAGGTTCTTCTTCAACCTTCAAGTCTCCATCTCCAATCTTCACCAATTTCATCTCTAAGGTAAGGTATGTGGGTTTCTTTTATGGGTTCCTTTCACCCATGATACCCAAGCCTCCTCTTACTCAAATTGAATGATTTAAAGGTTATTTACAAATGGGTCTTGCATATTATTAGAATTCACTACACACTATGTTAAAGCTATGTAAAGTTGTGATTGTTTTGAGCTATAAATCTTTGATCTATTGTAAGATTTGAGAAGAGATTTTTATGTGTATTGCTTGAGGGTGTAGCAAGGTATTGATTGATGATTTTATAATGGATTTTCTTACATGATTTCATATCTATATTTCATGGTTTTATAGTAGCATTACACACCCTCTAAGTGCTTTATAAAATGTCTGGACGGGGTTTCTTGAGGTGTTGAAGGTCCAAGGCATGAGATATGATATGTTTGACTATATGATGATGAAATGAGCTTATATACATGATAAATTCTATATAAAGTGTTCCATTAGACCGTGCCTAATACGGGGGGACTAAGAACCCGAATAACCTAGATGCAGGTTTGTACTCATCAATCTAGGGAAGGGTTTGTACTTCTTCACCTGGTGATGGGGCGGCATCATCACTAACCTAGGTGGCGGTTTGGTCTCATCAACCTAGGGAAGGATTTTTACTTCTCCACCTAGTAGATGGGGTAACACTATCACCATCACAGATAAAGGTCAGTACTCATCCACCTGGGTGATGTGGCGGCATCATCACTAACCTACCAAAGGGTTAGACATTTGGAAATCTAGCTTGGTCTCTTCTATACATATGATATCCTAATGAGCATGAGTTACTTAAGCATGTTTTATTAATGCATTGATCATACATGTCATATCACTTTATTATGCCTATTGCTATTGTTATGCATTTTGATTATGAAGTCTATCTCTTGTTGCATTGCATCCTACATACTTAGTGCATTCAAATGTACTAACGCATATTCTATGCCTACATGATGTCACCATATAGGGACCAGTGCCCAAATTGATTATCTTCCTCCTCCACATGGCTAGTTCAGTGCTATTCAAGCTAGTTGGTAAGTCCTCCACTTCGGGAACCTTAGTTTATGCTCTCTTATTATGTATTGAGACACTCTTTCTTATGGTCCATTTGACTATGAGGGTGAGCGCGGTTGCTTTGTCTTGGCCCCCCGCTCTTATCTACGTATTAGAGGTTTTTGTTGGACATGCTATGTATCTAGGCTAAGAGCCTTGATTCTATTTTTCTTGATGTCTATGATATGGAAGCGTTTTCCCTTAGCCCTGGTTTTCCCACTTTTATCTCTTGATGCTTGTTTTATTACTTCCACGACCAAGGATGTGTAATGATGTTCTAAGAGGCTTGTTTGGGGTCCCTTTGTGTTTCCCTTACATCTTGTCATGTCTAGGCCCTAGGCTTGGGTCGTGATAATTTTTCCTTGGATCACGCCCTTGTTGGCCTCCCTTTGCCCTTAGACCCGCATTAGCACCTTGTCCTTAAGGATGACCATCTCTACCTTTGTTTTGAGCATAAGGACAATCAACAACCTTGTAACCCACTTCACCACAACCATTGCAAGCATTAGAGTTTCTCAAGCATGGGCCACTATGGTTTCTACCATACCTTTAGCACTTAGGATTAGATACTACACTATTACCACCACGGAATCTTGGATTATAATTAGCAAATCTCTTATTAGGAGCATTGGAAGACCCTTGGCCTTGGAACTTGTGGCCTTGAGGAAACTGGCTACTCTTGGAACCTTAGAAACCACCTTCGAAACTAGCCCTCTTGGACTCATCACTTCTTCTTTTTCTAAGTTTTCCCCCTCTAGTTGCTCGGCATAAGTCATGAGCCAAGGCAAATCAACATTATTCACTAGCATGGCAGTACGACACTCTTTATTAACCAAGTCGGACACTCCCACAAATTTGTTCATTCTAGCTCTAGAGTCGGCTACTAAATATGGAGCATACTTGGAAAACTTGTTGAGCTTGAGGTCATACGCCCTCACACTCATGGAACCTTGCTTAAGTTCATAAACGCCATCATCTTAACCTCTCTTAGCTCGATGGGGAAGAATCGATTGAGGAATGAGGCTTTTAACTCCTCCCATGGAATAACATCATCATCTCTCCTCTCCAATTTGCATTGGGTGAACCATATTTGGGCCACACCTTTTAGTTGGTAGGCCGCTAACTCCACTTTCTCCTCCAAATTGACCCCAATGATGGATAACACCTTATACATCTCATCGACGAACTCTTGGGGATCCTCTTCCATCTTGGATTCATGGAACTTGCAGATTCATTCTTGTGAGATCCTTCACCTTTGAAGCCGGAGTGGGAGAAGCAGGGGTTGGGCCCCTTGGTTCATTTGGTTTTTCATAGCATGGGATAACACTGTGATAGTATCTCGGAACTGTTCTTAGGCTACCCCTCCATCTTGAGGAGCTTGAGGAGCAGGACAGGTCGGTTTCTCCTCGGGAGTACAGACTCTCCTTAGTCTTCCCCTTGGAATCTGCATGATCTAGAAGGAAATAAGAACATTCATTAGGGGAAAAGTCTTATAGTTACACCTAAAGCATGACATAGACCATGAAGAAGTAAAACATTTCTTAAAATGCATCGATCCTTGAAATGACCACAAAAACTGCCCGAAAGTGTTCCTCGGAAGTGCCCAGAATCTTATATTCGATATATCTAAAAATTCATGTGTGATATTAAAAATCCAACTTAGTATTCTTGTTCAGGGGTCATTTTGAGTTGAAAATGGGTCTAACCCCAATTTACGAGCAAATGATTAACAATTTCATTTTTCCAAGTGACGAATTCCAGTGAGTTTTATGCATCCCCGGATTGACGTGGCCAGGCGCAGATGAAGAGATTTGATTTTCATGATAGGTCTGTGACGCAGACCTATGTAAATTCTACCCAGTTATTTTTCTTGTGGTCAAGACTTTTGAGTCTTGGGCCTAAGTATTCCCTAACGTGAAAATACCAATACTTAGCTATTTTCACATTCATATTATTCTAAACATTCCCCAATACTCATTCAAACACTTAGACAAATATTTAGTTCCTGAACTCAAGTCTCAAAACCCTTTCCGGATCTTAAGGATTGCATTCAAGCTTCAAGTCTCTATCTCCAATATTCATCAAGTTCATCCCCAAAGCTAAGGTATGTGGGTTCCTTCACCCTTGATGCCCAAGCTTCTTTTTCCTTAAAACTATATGATTTAAAGTTGATTTACTAATGAGTCTTATCTATTATGAAAATCACAACACACTATGTTGGGGTATATGAAATTGTGACTGTTTTACTATGTGTTGAGCTATGAATCTAAGATCTATTGAAAGATTTGACGAAGGATTTTGATATATTTTGCTTGAGGGTTTTACTAAGTATCTATTGGAGGTTTTACATTGAATTTTCTAGCATGATTTCACTCTTTAATTGCATGGTTTTACACTAGGACTAGACATTGTCTAAGTATTTGATAAAATGTTCGGTTATGGTTTCTCGAGGAATTGAAGGTATAATGCATGTCTTATGAGTTAAATGACTATATTATGATGAAAGTAATGTATGTATATAATGACTATATGATGATGAAAGGAATGTGTGTATATGCTGATTATATGATGATGAGAAGAATGTATGTCTAAGATGACTAAATGATGATGGGAGGAATATATATATATGTATGTATGTGATATTATCTCTAGTGTTAGGGATGAACAAGCCTACCTAAAGGGGTTGTAGGCTAGTAACCTATTGAGGGGTTGGTACCTCGATCGCCTAGCTCGGGGAGTGGTAGGCTCGGGTAACCTTGTTGGGGGTTGGTACCCATCAACCCGTTAGGGGGTTTGTACTATATAAACCTTGTTAGGGTGTCTATACACCATCAACCATGGTGGGGGTTTGTACCCACCAACCTGTTAGGGGGTTTATACTCCATCAACCTATCACAACCCAAGCCTAGGGCCTAGACATGACACGGCAAATAGGAAACCCGAAGGAACCCCAAACAAGCCTCTTAACTTGTTATTACGCATCATTGGTCGCGGAAGCATGTAAAACATTAAGGAATAAGAATAGGGAAAGGGGCTAAGGGGAAAACTTGCACAATATCATAATCAAGAGACAAAAGTCAATCTCATTTCATAAATATATAACATGTCTAACAACCACCTCTACTACATAGATAAAAGCAGGGGCCAAGACAAAGCAACGGGGCTCACCCTCATAGTCAAATAGAACATAAAGAAGAGTGTCTCAAAACATAAAAAGAGAGAGTATAGAGAAAGGTCCCCGAAGTAGAGGACACACCAACTAGCTTGAATAGCACTGAACTAGCCATGTGGAGGAAGATGATCAACTTGGGCTCCAGTTCCTACATAGTGATATCATGTACGCAAAAGTATGCATTAGTACATTTGAATATACTAAATATGTAGGACGCAATGCAAAGATAGAAATCATAATCAAAATGTTTAATATTAAACAATAGGCATAATACAACAATATGACATGTATGTTCAACACTTAGGTAAAACATGCTTAAGTAACTCATACTCATATAGGATATCATATGTGAAGAAGAGACTAAGCTAGAATATCAACGTACAAACCCCGTGGTAGGTTAGTGATGATAGCACCCATCACCCTAGTGTGTGAGGTGCAAATCCCTCATCAAGGTTAGTGATGATAGCAACCATCACCCTAGTGGTTGAGATGTTGACCCTTCAACTAGGTCACTCGGTCTGACATGCTCTAATGCAACACTTTATATAGAATATATAATATATGTTAGTTTATTTCATCATCATATAGTCAATCATAACATATCTCATGCTTTGGACCTTCACATCCTCAAGAAACCACATCTTGACATTTTATCAAACACTTAGAGGGTGTGTAATGCTAGTATAAAACCATGATGTATAAAGATGAAATCATGCAAGAAAATTCATTGTAAAACCATCAATGAACACCTTGCAACACCCTCAACAAATATACATCAAAACCCCTTCTCAAATCTTACATTATATCTAAGATTTATAGCTCAAAACATATAAAAAAATCACAACTTTACATAACTTTAACATAGTATGCAGTGAATTTCATAATAATCAAGACCCATTTATAGATCAACTTAAATTCATGCAATTTGAGTAAAAGGAGGCTTGGGTATCATGGATAAAAAGAACCTATAAAAGAAACCCATATATCTTAGCTTAGAGATAACTTTGGTAAAGATTGGAGATGGAGACTTGAAGCTTGAAGAAGAACCTTGAAGGAGAACCTTAGCTTGGGATGAAGGTTGGGACTTGAGTTTAGGGAGTGAAAATATGACTGTGTTTGAGTAAGTATTGGGAAATGCTTAGAATTATATGACGTTTAAATTTGGCAAAGTATAGGTAAAAACACGTTTGCGAACACTTAGGCCCAACACTTATAAAATTTTGGACGAACTAAAAAAACAATCACAAAAATGTACTAGTGCACGTCGCAGAAGCAGAGCGCACGACTCTCTGGAAATTGAACTTTCGAAAAAAATAATTGCTAATCTTTCACTTTTAAATCAGGGTTAGACCCTTGTTCACCTAATTTGGACCCCCTGATACGAATATGATGTCGAATTTTCAACATGATGAGCGAATTTTGAGATATATGGAATTCAAAATTTTGAGCATTTTAAGGCATGTTTTTGGGAACTTTTGGGGGTCATTTCACAACCTCATAAAGGGGTTTGTATCTCATGCACCTCCCCAAGGAGGTGGTAGGCCTTGGATTAAACTAAGAATGGTCACTCCCTACACATGTGTTATGTTCAATAAAAGTATGATTTACTTCAAGAATCTTCCATTCATATCATATTGTTACAAGCTTATCTATTGTCTAATTAAGAATTCGATTATGATGCCTATCTATTGTTGCATTGCATCCTACATACTTAGTGCCTTCAAGTATACTAATGCATACTCTATGCCTATGACGTAGGAACAGGAGCCCCACTTGAGTATCCTCCTCCTCGTGGCTAGTACGACATTGCTCAAGCTTGTTGGTGAGTCCTCCATTCCGGGGACATTGGTTATGATCTCTTGCTATGTATTAATACTTTGTCTATTTAACTTATGTATTGACTATGACAGTGAGCTCAGTTTCTTTGTCTTGGTCCCCGCTCTTATCTTTATGTATTAGAGGTGTTGTTGGACATGTTATGTATCTATGCTATGAGCCTTGACTCTGTTAACTCTTGTTGTTTATGATATGGAGGTTTCCCCTTAGTCCTTTTACCCTTGCTTCTAATCTTTTATTGATATTTTAGTGCTTTTGCGACCATGGATGTGTAATGATATGTCAAGAGGCTTGCTTGGGGTTCTTTCAGGTTCTCATGTGCCGTTTCACGTCTAAGCCCTAGGCTTGGGTCGTGACAAATATGGTATCAGAGCACTATATTGTTAGATCCTCATAGTCTAACACACCATGTCGATTGGAGTATTATTCATGGTTGTGTTGTGCACCACAACTATGAGTAGGAGGTTATGAGATATTTTAGGAATTGTTTCCCTTCTTCATGTTCTAAGTCATGCTATAGAGTTGAAGTAAGTTTTTCCCCCTAATAATCGTTCTTTCCTACGCTAGATCATGCCTAACACAAGGGGAAGATGGGCCCGCGCACCCGAGGAGCAATGGGCCAATGGAGAGCTTAGGGATGCTCTCACCTTGCTTACACAAGTTATGGCTAATCAAGACATGTAAGGGGCCCAAGACCTAATGCTCTTACACTGGCTTCTCGGGTGAGAGATTTCATGAGAATAAATCCCTCGGAATTCTATGGGTCAAATGTCGATGAGGACCCTAAAGAGTACATTGATGAGGTCTATAAGATATTGGCTATCATGGGTGTGAGGCTGGAAGAAAAAGCGGGGTTAGAGGCCTACCAACTCAAACGAATAGCACAAATATGGTACAACTAATGGAAAGAAGAGAATGGAGTCAACTGTTTTGGGCTTTGGGAAGAGTTCAAAGTGGCTTTCCTAAATCGACTCTTCCCTCTTGAGCTTAGGGAGGCTAAATTGGTGGACTTCATTGACTTGAGTCAAGGGTCAGTGAGTGTGAGGGAATATGCCCTCAAGTTCAACCAACTTTCAAAGTTTGCTCCTTACTTGTTTGCAGACCCAAGGTCGAGGATGAACAAGTTCGTGAAAGGAGTGTTCGACTTAGTCAGTGAATAATACCAATCCGCTATATTGATTGGTGACATGGACTTCCCCCGGTTGATGACCTATGACAAACAAATAGAAATGGAGAGATTGAGGAAATTAAAGGGCCATGAGGCCAAGAGGGCCCATTTTAAGGGTAAGTTCCAAAAGGGTGGCCGGCTCCATAAGGGCCAAGGGTCTTCTCATGTATTTCAAAAGAAGGTTGCTAATATTTTTCTGAGGGCCCAAGGTGTTAGAGGTGTGGCTCCTATTGATGCATGCCCGAAGTGTTGTAAGGGTCATGGTGGCCCATGCTTGAGGAATACCGGTTCTTGTTATGGTTGTGGGAAAATAGGGCATAAGGCAATAGATTGTCCTTGAAATCACAAGGGTAAGGAGGTTCATCCACAAGGATCTAATGCAGTTCCTTTGGGGAGAGGTGGCCGGCAAGATGGTTCTCGAAGGCACAATCGATTTTATGCTTTGCATAGAAGGCAAGGGGTTGATGAGGTCCCCAATGTTTTTACCGGTATTTTGAAAATCTTTGATTTTAATGTGTATACTTTGATTGACCCAGGTGCCACTCTTTCTTTTGTTACCCCCTTTGTTGCCAAAAAGTTTCATGTTGAGCTCGAATTATTGCACGAGTCATATGAAGTGTCTACTCTAATTAGTGCGTCTACTGTTGCTAGAATAGTCTATAGAAGTTATCCTATTTGCATCTTGCATAAAATATTTCCTTGTGATCTAGTTGAGTTAGATATGATTGATTTTATTATTATTCTTGGGATTGATTGGTTGCATGCATACTATGATTCTATGGATTGTAGAACCCGTAGGGTCAAGTTCCAATTCCCAAATGAACCCGTCCTTGAGTGGGAGAGTCAAAATGTGGTGGTCAAGGGTATGTTCATCTCTTGCATTAAAGCTCATAAGTTGATCTCTAAGGGGTTTCTTTACCATCTTATGAGGGTTAGGGATGTGAAGTCCAAGATCCTTCCCACGGAGTCGGTTCCAGTTGTAAATGAGTTTCTTGATGTCTTTCCAAATGGACTTCTAGTGTTCCTCCCGAAAGGGAAGTAGATTTTGGTATAGACCACCTCCCCGATACTCAACCCATTTTTATTTCTCCTTACGTATGGCCCTGGCGGAGTTAAAAGAGTTGAAGGAACAATTAAGGGACTTGTTAGAGAAGGGCTTTATTAGGCCTAGATAATCCCCTTAGGGTGCATCAGTGTTGTTCGTGAAGAAGAAGGATGGGTCTCTTAGGATGTGTATTGAGTACCGGCAACTCAATAGGGTCAGCATCAAGAATAGGTATCCTCTTACAAGAATTGATGATTTATTTGGCCAATTGCAAAGGGCTAACCACTTCTCTGAGATTGATCTTTGGTCTGAGTATCATCAAGTGAAGGTGAGGGAGTGTGATATTCAGAAGATGGCCTTCCGAACTAGGTATGGGCATTATGAATTTGTGGTAATGCCTTTTAGGTTGACCAATGCACCGACCATCTTTATGGAGTCAATGAATAGGGTCTTTAAACCCTACCTTGGCTCCTTTATTGTGGTCTTCATTGATGATATTTTGGTCTATTCTCATGGTGAGGAGGAGCATAGGACTCATTTGAGGTTTGTGTTGCAAAGATTTAGGGAGGAGAAATTATATGCTATGTATGAGAAGTGTGAATTTTGGTTGAGGGAGGTTTCCTTCCCAGGACATGTGGTGTCGGGAGATGGTATTTAGGTGGATCCTGAGAAGACAGATGTGATTAGAAATTGGCCTAGACCATTGACCTGTCAGATAATAGGAGCTCGTTGGGCTTAGCGGGTTACTATCGAAGGTTTGTGAATGGTTTCTCTTTTATTGCTTCTCCTATGAAAAAATTGATTTAAAATAAGGCTAAATTTGTGTGGACCGATGAATGTGAGAGGAGCTTCCAAACCTTGAAAGATAAGCTTGTGTTTGCCCCTATATTGTCACTACTGCATGCGTTTGAGGGATTTGTTGTGTATTGTGATGCTTCTAGAGTTTGTTTGGATTGTGTGCTAATACAAAATGGTAAGGTAATAGCCCATGCTTCTAGGCAACTCATGGTGCATGAAAAGAACTACGCTACTCACGATCTTGAGTTGGCCATCGTAGTATTTTCTTTGAAACTGTAGCGACATTATTTGTATGGGGTGCATGTTGACGTGTTCACGGATCATAAGAGCCTCCAATATGTCTTCACTCAAAAAGATCTCAACTTAAGGCAACAAAGGTGGCTAGAACTTCTTAAGGACTATGATATGAGTGTGCATTACCATCCCGATAAAGCAAATATGGTGGCAGATGCTTTGAGCAGGGTATCTATAGGTAGTCTAGCTTATGTTGATAGTGGTAATAAGGAGATGGCTAGGAATTTACATCGATTGGCTAGATTGGGGGTTAAGTTAGGAGAGGTTTGTAATGGTAGTGTTGTTGTTCATGGGTCTAAGTCTTCCTTGGATAATTAGCTGATAGAAAAACAAGATCTTGATTCCTCCTTATTAGAATTGAAAGCCTTGGTGAAAGAGGGTAAGGTGGAGGTTGAAAGCCTTGGTGAAAGAGGGTAAGGTGGAGGTTTTCTCCCCAAGGGGAGATGGTGCCCTTAGGTACCAAGGTAGGTTGTGTGTGCCTTGTGATGATGGTTTAAGGGAGAAAATCCTTGATGAGTCTCATAATTCTTCTTATTTAATCCACCCCAGTTCCACCAAAATGTATAGAGATTTGAGGATGTGTATTGATGGGGAGGCATGAAGAGGGATATTGCCAAATTCGTTTCCTGTTGTCATAGTTGTCAATATGTCAATGCCAAACATAAAAGATCGGGTGGCCTAACCCAAGATATTAAGGTTCCTACCTAGTAGTGGAAAGACATAAATATGGATTTTGTTGTTGGGTTTCCCAAGTCTAGAAAGGGTTTTGATTCCATTTAAGTTGTGGTTGATAGGATGACAAAATCAGCACATTTTCTACAGGTTAAGACCATATATGGGGCTAAAGATTATGCAAGATTGTACATTCATGACTTGGTAAGGTTGCATGGTGTTCTTTCTTCCAACATATCGGATCGTGGTGCTCAATTTACTTAACACTTTTGGAGGTCCTTCAAAAGGGGTCTTGGTACAAGGGTTAAATTTGGTACGGTCTTTCACCCTCAAATGGATGGCCAAGCCGAAGGAACTATCAAAACACTTGAGGATATGCTTAGGGATTATGTCTTGGAGCTTAAGGGTAGTTGGGATGATCATCTTCCATTGATTGAGTTTGCCTACAACAATAGCTATCATTCTAGCATCGATATGGCTCCTTTTGAGGATCTTCTATAGGATATGTTGTAGATCACTGGGTGGTTGGTTTGAGGTTGGCAAGGTAGCCTTGTTGGGACCAGATCTATATATGGAGGCTCTTGAGAAGGTTAGGATGATTACAGAAATGTTGAAGATGGCCCAAAGTCACCAAAAGTCCTATGCCGATGTAAGGAGAAGGGATCTTGAATTATAAGTTGGTGATTGAGTTCATTTGATGGTGTCACCCGTGAAGGGTATGGTTCATTTTGTTAAGAAGGGAAAGTTGAGCCCAAGGTATGTGGGTCCTTATAGGGTGACAAGGAGGGTTGGCAAGGTAGCTTATGAGTTGGAATTGCCTAGTGAAATGGATTTGGTTCATCCGGTCTTTCATGTATCCATGTTGAGGAAATGTGTGGGAGATCCTAATGCCATTCTGCCTCTTGATGTTGTGGGTGGTTTTGAAGACAATTTGACATATGAAGAGGTTCCAATTCAGATTTTTGATAGGCAAGAGAAGAGGTTGAGAAACAAAGAGGTGGCTTCAGTTAAGGTCCTTTGGAGGAATCAACAAGTTGAAAGTGCTACTTGGGAGGCCGAAGCGGACATGCTAAAGCGATATCCTTGCCTTTTCCACTCCACTCAATCCTAAGGTATTGATCTAAGTCCTTTATATGATCTCGATTCTTAAGTTCAACCCTCATGTCGTTGCATAAGTTCATGATTATTTTACACTTATGAGATTTTTGAAGTGATGTTTAAGTGTATTGTTGTATCTCTATATGGGGTGAAATTGTCATGTTTTTGGTATTCTACATGTTTCTTTGACATTTGGGGACGAATGTTCCTAAGGCAGAGATATTGAATTGACCATAAAAGTGCCCAGAATCGTAAAATTCCATATATATAAAAATCCATTCTTGATATTGAAAAAGTGGTCATGTTGAGTGGAAAATGAGTCTTACCCCATTTTAAGAGGAAATGATTAGCAATTTCATTTTACCAAGTGATGAATTCCAGTGAAGTTTGCGCGCGTCCCTAGCGCGACACGGCCAGGGCACACAGATGAAGAGATTTGATTTTCGCGACAGGTCCTGGGTAAATTCTGCCCAGTTATTTTTTCTTGCAGTCTAATATTATTGTGTCTTGGGCCTAATGTTCCCAAACGTGTAAATACCTATACTTAGCCATTTTTCAACCTCATATCATTCCAAAACATTCCCTAATACTCATTCAAGCACTTAGCAAAATATTTCACTCCTGAACTCAAGTCTCAAAACCCTTTCCAGATCTTAAGGATTGACACTCAAGCTTCAAGTCTCCGTCTCCAATCTTCATCAAGTCCAAAGCTAAGGTATGTGAGTTTCTTTCATTGGTTCCGTCCGCCCATGATGCCCAAGATTCCTTTTCTCAAAAATGCATGATTAAAGTTGATTAACAAATGGGTCTTATCTATTATGAAAATCACTGCACACTATGTTGGGGTTTATGAAATTGTGGCTGTTTTACCATGTTTTGAGCTATGAATCTATGATCTATTGAAAGATTTGATAAAGGGTTTCGATGTATATTACTTGAGGGTATTACCAAGTTTCTATTGAAGGTTTTACATCGAAATTTCTAGAATAATTTCACTCTTGAATTGCATGGTTTTACACTACCATTACACACCCTCTAAGTGTTTGATAAAATGTTCTGTTATGGTTTCTTGAGGAATTGAAGGTCTAATGTATGTCTTATGAGTTGAATGACTATATGTTGATGAAATGATGATAAGATAATGATGAAAGTAATGCATGACTGTGATGACTATATGACCATAAAAGGAATGTGTGTATATGATGATTATATGATAATGAGAAGAATATATGGCTAAGATGACTATACGATAATTAGAGGAATGTATATATGTATGTGTGTGATATTATCTCTATAGTATTGGGGATGACCAAGTCTATATCAGGAGGTTGTAGGCCCCGGTAACCTATTGAGGGGTTAGAACCTCGATCCCCTAGCTCAGAGGTGGTGGGCCCGGGTAACCTTGTTGGGGGTTGGTACCCATCAACCCGTTGGGGGGTTCATACCCTATCAACCTTGTTGGGGGGTTTGTACTCCATCAATCATGTTGGGGGTTTTTACCCATCAGCCCGTTGGGTGGTTTGTACTCCATCAACCTCATGAAGGGGTTCGTACCTTATGCGCCTCTCTAAGGAGGTGGTAGGCCTTGGATTGCACTAAAAATGGTCACTCCGTACACATGTGCTATGTTCTATGAAAGTATGATTTACTTCAAGAATCTTTCATTCATATCATATTGCCATATGCTCATCTATTTTCTAATTAAACATTTTGATATGAGGCCTATCTATTGTTGCATTGCATCCTACATACTTAGTACATTCAAACATACTAGTGCATACTCTATGATTACATGATGTCACCATATAGGAACCGGAGCCCCACTTTAGCATCCTCCTCCTTGTGGCTAATACAACTTCGCTCAAGTTTTTTGTGAGTCTTCATTCCGGGGACGTTACTTATGATCTCTTGTTATGTATTAAGACCTTCTCTCTTTGACTTATGTATTGACTATGAGGGTGAGCCCGGTTGCTTTGTCTTGGACCCTACTCTTATCATTATATAGTAGAGGTGTTATTGGAAATGTTTTGTGTCTATGCCATGAGCCTTGACTCAATTGACTCTTGTTGTTTATGATACAGACGTTTCCCCTTAGTCTCTTTACCCTTGCTTCTAATCTTTTATTGATGTTTTATTCTTTCTGTGACCAAAGATATGTACTGATATGTTAAGAGGCCTGCTTGGTGTTCCTTTGGGTTCCCATGCGTTGTGTCATGTCTAGGCCCTAGGCTTGGGTCGTAACAAGCCTCTTCATAGTTGTGGCACATTTCACAACTATAAATAAGACTCTAATTGACACAGTGAGTTAAATTTTCGGGGACAATTGACAGCCTAGTGCTCTGGTTACAAGTTTGTCACGACCCAAGCCTAGAGCCTAGATATGACACGGCGAATGGGGGGGTCCAAAGTGACCCCAAAAAAGCCACTTAGCATATCATTCACACATCTTTGGTCAGTGAAATAATTAAACATCAACAAGTGACATAATAAGAAAGAGAAGCGAGGATAATGGAAGTCTTTGTTAATCACAAAAGCAAAAAAGATTCAAGCTCATAGCATAAATACATCATAGTATCCAACAACACCT
>JAABOM020000092.1:11109839-11132937 GCA_011800125.2 Solanum clarkiae
ATGATTTACTTCAAGATTTCTTGCATGATTTCACTCTTTAATTGCATGGTTTTACATGAGCATTACACACCTATTGAGTGTTTGATAAAATGTCTGGTTTAGGGTTTTTGAGCCATTGGTGTTCTATTCCATGACCTATGACTTATTTGACTTTATAATGATGAAAGGATGGTGTAAATGTGTTGATTTCATGAAAAGTATTTATAGTGTTGGAAGTTCATCAATTGCCTCGTTCGGGGGGTAGTAGGCCCAAACTACCTTGTTGGGGGTATGTACCTCAATTACCTCTCTCGGGAGGTAGTAGGACTGTGCAACCTTGTTGAGGGGTTTGTACCTCAATCACCTTGCCAAGGAGGTGGTAGGCCTTGGTTACCATTGATGGTCTCTTTCTACAAATGTAATATGTTCTATATATAAGCATGTTGACTTCAAGTATCATTCATGCAAGCCATATTATTATATGATCATCTATTGCTCAATTACGCATTTTGACTATATTCCTTATCTATTGTTGCATTGCATCCTACACACTTAGTACATTTAAACGTACTAACTCATACTCTATGCCTACATGATGTTACCATGTAGGAGACTGAGGCCCAATTAATCATCCACCTCCTTCATGTGGCTAGTACGACTTCTCTACAAAGCAACTGGTGAGTTCTCAAATTTGGGGACAATGACTTGATCTTATGCTATGCATAAAGACTATCTTCCCTATTTATTGTATACTTGACTATAAGGGTGAGCTTGGTTGCTTATCTTGGCCCCTGCTAGGTTCTATGTTTAGAGGTGTTGTTGGACAAGATAAGCACTGATGCTATGAGCCTTGACTCTCTTTACTCTATGATGTTTAATGCTATGAAAGATATCCCTAAGCCCTGGTTATCCCTATTTCTATCTTTTATGGTTATTTTGTTGCTTCCGCGATCAAGGATGTGTAATGATATGTTAAGAGACTTGCTTGGGGTCCATTCGGGTCCCCATACATCGTGTCACATCTAGGCCCTAGGCTTGGGTCATGACAAACTTCGTATCAAAGCACTAAGTTGTTAATGGTCCTCTGCATCCAACACACTGTGTCGATTAGAGTCTTATTCATGGTTGGGTTGTGCACCACAACTATGAGTAAGAGGCTATGAGACGTTTTACAAAATGTTTCCCTTGTTCTTACTTTATATCGTACTATAGAAGTTATGGTAAGGTTTCCCCCCCCCCCCAATGATTGTTCTTTACTATGCTAGATTATGTCTAACACAAGATGAAGAAGAGCTCGCATACCCGAGGAACAACCGGCTCATAGTAAGCTCCGGGATGCTCTACTTTGCTAGCTCAAGTTGTGGCTAATCAAGCCAACCAAGGGGACCAAGCCCCTCATGCTCCTACTCTGGCATCTCAGGTGAGAGACTTTATGAGGATGAACGGAGTTCAATGGGTCTAAAGTGGATTAGGACCCTCAAGAATTCATCGATGAGGTATACAAGATGTTGTCCATTATGGATATGAGGTTGGAAGAAAAGGTGGAGTTGGCAGCTTACCATCTCAAGGGGGTGGCTCAAATTTAGTACGCTCAATGGAAGGAGGAGAAGGGAATAATAATGTGATACAATGGGAGGAGTTTAAGGTAGTTTTCTCAACCGGTTCTTCCCTCTTGAGCTAAGGGAAGCCAAATTGGTGGAGGTCATAAACTTAAAGAAAGGATCTGTGAGTGTCGGAGAGTATTCTCTCAAGTTCAACAAACTCTCAAACTATACTCCACACTTGGTTATCGACCTAAGGTCTAGAATGAATAAGTATGTGATGGGTATTTCCGATTTGGTAAGTGAAGAATGTTATACCGGTATGTTGATTAATGACATGGATTTTTCCCTTTTGATGACTTATGCCGAACAATTGGAGGGGGAGAAATTGAGGAAAAGAAGGGGTCACTAGTCCAAGAGAGCCTGTTTTAATGGTAAGTTCTAAAGTACCAATGGTAGCTGGTTTCACCAAGGCCAAGGGTCTTCTCATGTACCTAGTAGGAGATTTGCCAATGACTACCTAAGGCCCCAAGAGGGTGGTGGTGTGATGCCTAGAACTGTGTGCCCAAGATGTGGTAGGGCTCATAATGGCCCATTCTTGAGGGCTAATAATGCTTGCTATAGTTGTGGGGAAGTGGGCTACAAGATGATGGATTGCCATGTAATCGCAATAAGTGTAAGGATGTTCGTCCTCAAGGCTGGGGTACTAATGTGGTTCATTTGGGGAGAGAAGGTCAACAAGGTGGTTCCCTAAGGCATAATCAATTTTATGTTTTACATGGGAGGCAAAGGGTTGATGAGGTACCCAATGTCGTCACCGGTATGTTAAAAGTCTTTGATTTTGATGTGTATGTATTGATAGACCCAGGTGTCACTCTTTCTTTTGTTACTTCTCTTGTTGCCAAAAAGTTTCCTGTTGAGCCCAAAATGTTGTGTGAGTCTCATAAGTGTCTACTCCTATTGGTGCATCTATGGTTGCTAGAAAGGTCTATAGAAATTATCCTATTTGCATCTTGGATAAAATATTGCTTTGTAATCTTGTTGAGTTGGATATGGTTGATTTTGATGTCATTCTTGGGATGGATTAGTTGCATGCATATTATGCCTGTATTGATTGTAGAACCTGTAGGGTCAATTTCCAATTCCCAAATAAACCCGTCCTTGAGTGGGAAAGTCCTGATGTGGTGTTCATGGATAGGTTCATGTCTTGCATTAAAACCTATAAGTTGACCTCTAAGGGGTTTCTTTATCATCTTGTGAGGGTTAGGGATATGGAGTCCAAAGTCCTTCCCATAGAGTCGGTTCCGGCGGTAAATGAGTTCCTTGGTGTCTTCCCAGATGACCTTCCCGGTGTTCCTCCTGAAAAGGAAATAGATTTTGGTATAGATCTTCTTTCTGATACTCAACCCATTTCTATTCCCCTTACCGTATGGCCCCGGCGGAGTTAAAGGAGTTGAAGGAGCAATTGAGGTATTTGTTGGAGAAGGGTTTTATTAGGCCTAGCAAATGACCTTGGGTTGCACCGTTGTCGTTAGTGAATAAGAAAGATGGGTCTCTTAGAATGTGTATTGACTATCGGCAACTTAATTGGGTCACCATCAAGAATAAATATCCTCTTCCGAGAATTGATGATTTGTTTGACCAATTGCAAGGGGCTATCCACTTCTCTAAAATTGATCTTTGGTCCGGGTATCATAAAGTGAATATAAGGGAGTATGACATTCCAAAATGTCCTTTCAGACTAGGTATGGGCATTATGAATTTGTGGTTATATCTTTTGGGTTGACCAATGCACTGACTATCTTCATGGATTTATGAATAGGGTCTTTAAACCCTACCTCAATTTGTTTTTTGTGGTCTTCATTGATGATATATTGATCTATTCTCATAGTGAAGAGGAGCATGTGGCTCATTTGAGGGTAGTGCTACAAAGATTGAGGGAAGAGAAATTGTATGCTAAATATCATAAGTGTGAATTTTGGTTGAAAGAAGTTGTCTTTCTAGGTCATGTGATGTCGGAGGATGGTATTAAAGTGGATCCTAAAAAGACAGATATGATTAGCAATTGGCCTTGACTATTGACCCCATCAGACATTAGAAGTTTCTTGGGCTTAGCTGGTTATTCGGAGGTTTATGAATGGGTTCTCTTCTGTTTCTTCTCCCATGACTAAGTTGACTCAAAAGAAGGTCAAGTTTGTGTGGACCGATGAGTGTGAAAGGAGTTTTCAAAGCTTGAAGGATAAGCTTGTGTTTGCTCCTATCTTGTCTCTATCAGAAAGGCTAGAGGGGTTTATTGTGTATTGCAATGCCTCTCAGATTGGTTTGGGTTGTGTGTTGATGCAAAATGGTAAGGTGATAGTCTATGCTTCTAGGCAACTCAAAGTGTATGAAAAGAATTATCCTACTCATGATCTTGAATTGGTCACCGTGGTTTTTGCTCTGAAAATTTAGCGTCATTATTTGTATGGGGTGCATGTTGATGCGTTTACCAATCATAAGAGCCTTCAACATGTGTTCAGTCAAAAAGATCTCAACTTGAGGTAAAGAAGGTGGTTAGAACTTCTTACGGATTATGATATGAGTATACATTATCATCTCGCTAAGGCTAATGTTGTGGTGGATTCTTTGAGTAGGGTGTCTATAGGTAGCCTAGCTCATGTTGATGGTGGGGGCATAGAGGTGGCTAGAGAGGTCCATCGGTTGGCTAGATTAGGGGTTAAGTTGGAAGAGGTTGATAATGGTGGTATTGTGGTTGTTGATGGTTCAAAGTCGTCCTTGGTTAATGAGGTAAAAGCAAAGCAAGATCTTGATCCCTCCTTGTTAGAATTGAAGGCCTTGGTGAAAGAGGGCAAGGTGGAGGGTTTCTCCCAAGGGGGAGATGGTGCCCTTAGATACCAAGGTAGGTTAAATGTACCTTCCATTGATGATTTGAGAAAGAAGATTCTTGATGAGGCTCATAATTCTTCCTATTCTATCCTCCCAAGTTCCGCCAAGATGTATAGAGATTTGAGGGATGTGTTGTTCTGGGGAGGTATGAAGAAAGACATTGCCAAATTCATATTTGATTGTCATAGTCGCCAATAAGTCAAAGCCGAACATCAAAGGTCGGGTGGCCGAACCTAAGACATAGAGATTCCCACTTGTAAGTGGGAGGAGATTAACGTGGACTTTGTGGTTGGGTTGCCTAAGACTAGAAAGGGTTTGATTCTATTTGGGTTATAGTTGATAGGATGACAAAGTTGGCTTATTTCTTACCAATTAAGACTACTTATGGGGCCGAAGGCTATGCTAAATTGTACATTCATGAGTTGGTGAGATTGCATGGGGTTCCCTTGTCTATCATATCGGATCATGGTGCTCAATTCACTTTACACTTTTGGAGGTCCTTCTAAAGAGGTCTTGGAACAAGGTAAAGCTTAGTACGACCTTTCACCCTCAAATTGATAGCCAATCAGAAAGAACTATCCAAACCCTTAAGTATATGGTTAGTGCTTGTATTTTGGAGTTTAAGGGTAGTTGGGATGATCATCTTCCATTGATTGAGTTTGCTTACAACAATAGCTATCATTCTAGCATTGGCATGGCTCCTTTTAAGGCCCTCTATGGTAGACGTTGTAGATCACCAATTGGGTGGTTTGAAGTGGGAGGAATGGCTTTGTTGGGTCCGGATCTAGTTATGGATGTTATGGAGAAGGTAAGTTTGATTAGGGAAAGATTGAAAATAGCCCAAAGTCGCCAAAAGTCCTATGCTGATGTGAGAAGAAGAGAGCTTGAATTTAAAGTTGATGATTGGGTCTGTTTGAAGGTGTCACCATGACAGGTGTGGTTTGTTTTGGTAAGAAGGGTAAACCGAATCCAAGATTTTGGGGTCCTTATAGGGTGATGACGAAGATTGGTAAGGTGGCCTATGAGTTGGAGTTGCCTAGTGAAATGGAATTGGTTCATCCAGTCTTCCATATATCTATGTTGAGGAAGTATGCGGGTGACCATAATGCTATTGTGCCTCTTAATGTTGTGGGGCTGGTTGAAGACAATTTGTCATAGGAAGAAGTTCTAGTAGAGATCTTGGATAGACAAGTGAAGAGGTTGAGCAACAAGGATGTTGCTTCTGTTAAGGTCCTTTAGAGAAATCAACAAGTCAAAAGTGCTACATGGGAGGCCGAAGCGGACATGCAAAAGTGATATCCCTATCTTTTCCATTCTACTCAAGCCTAAGGTACTTATTCTAAATCTCTTATGTGATTTCATGTCTCATGTTTCAGTCCCTAAGTCATTGCATGCATTCTTGTTTATATTGACGAAGTTCATGGTGATTTTAGCACTTGTGCTGAGATTTTTGAATATGATGTTTCAAGTGTATTATTGCACTTTTATTGGAGTTGATCTCTTAATGATTACTTTTCTCATATACGTTTCTTTGACATTAGGGATGAATGTTCCCAAGGGGGAGATATTGAAACAAACCCCAAAAAGTGCCCGAAAATGTGTCTCGGAAGTGCCCAGAATCATAATTTTCATATATCTCAAAATTCGTACGTGATATCGAAAATCCAACTTCATATTCTTGATCATGGGGTCAAATTGAGTGGGCAATGAGTCCAACCCCGATTTTAGAGTAAATGAATCACAATTTCAATTTCCTTAATTTTCCTTATCCAGAATGAGTCCACGCCCCTGGCGCATAATGTTAATTTTGCCCAATTATTTTTGTTCGGTCCAAGACTTTTGAGTTTTGGGACTAAGTCCTTCTATGCATGAAAACACCTATACTTAGCCATATTTCAACACCATATCATACTAAACATTCCCCAATACTCTCTCAAATACTTAGACAAATATTTCACCCCAAATGCCAAGTCCCAAGTCCCAAAACTCATCCGGATCTTAAAAATTTCATTCAAGCTTCAAGTCTCTGTTTCCAATTTTCATCAAGAATTCTCGAAAGCTAAGGTATATGGGTTTCAATTGGTCTTTTCAATGATGGTGCCCAAGCTTCCTTTTTACCTAAAATACACGTTTCTAAGTTGATTTTTGATATGGATTTTCTATTATGAATTTGACTATGAACTATGTTGAAGTTTTGTAAAAGTGTGACTGTTTTAGCATGTTTTGAGCTATGAATCTTTGATTTATCTTGAGATTTGATGAAAGGTTTTGATGTGTATTGTGTGATGATGTTACAATGTATGGGTGGGATAATTTACTTCAAGATTTCTTGCATGGTTTCACTCTTTAATTGCATGGTTTTCCCCAGAATTACACACTCACAAGTGTTTGATAAAATGTCCGATTTAGGGTTCTTGATCCATTGGTGTTCTATTGCATGACCTATGACTTGTATGACTTTATGATGATGAAAGGATGTTATAAATGTGTTGATTTAATGAAAAGTATCTATAGTGTTGGAAGCCGATCAATTGCCTCGTTCAGGGAGTAATAGGCCCAAACTACCTCGTTGGAGGGGTATGTACCTCAATTGCCTCACTCGGGAGGTAGTAGGCCCGTGCAATCTTGTTGTGGGGTTTGTAGGTCAATTGTCTCACTCGGGAGATAGTAGGCCCATGCAACCTTGTTGAGGGGTTTGTACCTCAACTGTCTTGCGGGAGGTAGTAGGCCCGTGAACCTTATTGAGGGATTTGTACCTCAATCGCCTCGCCAAAGAGGTGGTAGGCCTTGGTTAATTGATGGTCTCTTCCTAGACATGTAATATGTTCTATATATAAGCATATTTACTTCAAGTATCATTTATGCATGCCATATTATTATATGATTATCTATTGCTCAATTATTCATTTTGACTATATTGCGTATCTATTGTTGCATTACATCCTACACAATTAGTACATCCAAACGTACTAACGCATACTATATGCCAACATGATTTTACCATGTATGAATTGGAGCCCCACTTGATATCCAACTCCTCTACGTGGCTAGTATGACTTCTCTACAAAGCAAGTGGTGAGTTCTCAACTTTGGGGACAATGAATTGATCTTATGCTATGTATAAAGACTATCTTCCCAATTTATTGTATGCTTGACTATGAGTGTGAGTCTGGTTGCTTATATTTGCCCCTACTATGTTCTATGTTTAGAGGTGTTGTCGGACAAGATATGTATTGATGCTATGAGCCTTGACTCTCTTTACTCTATGATGTTTTATGCTATGAAAGATGTCCCTTAGCCTCGGTTATCCCTATTTTTATCTTTCATGGTTTTTTTATTGCTTCCGCAACCAAGGATGTGTAATGATATGTTAAGAGCCTTTCTTGGGGTCCCTCCGGGTTCCCCATGTGCCATGTCACGTCTAGGCCCTAAGCTTGGGTCATGATATAAGAGACCTTGAGTTTAATGTTGATGAGTGGGCTTACTTGAAGGTCTCACCCATGCAGGGTGTGGTCTGGTTTGGCAAGAAAGGGAAATTGAGCCCAAGGTTTATGGGACCTTATAGAATTTTGAAGAGGGTTGTTAAGGTTGCCTACAAATTGGAGTTGCCTACAGATATGAACATGATTCATCCAGTCTTTCATGTGTCTTTGTTCAGGAAATGTGTTGGTGAACCAAGTGCTATAGTGCCTTAGAAGTTATGGGTGTTTGGGGGAATAATTTGACCTATGAGGAGGTCTTGGTAGAGATATTTGATAGAGAACTGAAAAGGTTGATAAACAAAGATGTAGCATCCGTCAAAGTCCTTTGGAGGAATCAACAAGTTGAAAGTGCCACATGGGAAGCCGAGGCGGACGTGAGAAAGAGATAACTATACCACTTCCACTCTACTCAAGTCGAAGGTAACAAATTTAGTCCCATCTATGATTCTAAGTCTTACGTTTCAGCCCTCATGTCATTTTTGCATGTGTTCATGTTCATGGTAACAAGTTTGTGGTGATTTTTGACATTCATGTTGGGACTTTTTGAAAATGATGTTTAAGTGTATTTGTTACATTCATGTTGGAATGGAATCTTCATAGTTTCTTTTCTTACACATGTCTCTTTGATATTCAGGGACGAATATTTCCAAGGGGGAGATATTGAAACACCCCTCATGTGCTTCGGATTGCTCCATAATCATAATTTTCATATATCTCAAAATTCGTGCATGATTTCAGAAATTTGACTTCATATTCTTGATCAGGGGCAAAATTGAATGGTAGGTATAACCCAAATTTTAAAAGACTCATAGCGAAAAAATAATTTTCACTAATTTTACGAATTCTAGTGGTTAGGCGCTCCCAAGATGCGATGCGCCTGGGGAGCACACTAGTGTAGTTGTTGCCTCCGCGACTGGTCTGCGTCGCCTTGGGGCATGGATAGTGCATTTGGTGCCCTGTTTTTCCAGTTCAGTTTAAGGGCGTTGAGGTCATAAGTCAATGCCCAGTTGAATATGAAATCTTCCATACTTAGTCATTTTTCAACACTAGAACTCACAAAACCCTCTCTAAAACCTCTCCCAGACTTTATCAAATCTCTCACTCAAATTCAAGGATTTCAAGATCAATTTTGGAACTCAATAACCCATCTCAAGTTTCAAATTCCCTTCAAGTTCATTCCAAGAAATTAATGGTTTAATTTCACCCATGGAGCCCAACCTTCTCTTTTTATGAATATTGCATGATTTCAAGTTGTATTACTCATGGGTATCTCTTATTATGAATTATGAACATAAATTATTTTGGGGTTTATCAAGTATTAAATGATTATGTCATGGACTTTGTCGTGAATCCAATGTACCGTATGGCCAAGTGAACTTTTTCTATTAAGTTGCTAGTCACGCTAACTCTAATGCTTACCAGAACTTCGAAAGATGAAGCAAAAGACTTTATGAAGGAACTAGGAAAATCTTGAGGAACAAAGAAAAATCTTTGTATTAGAGAACTTGGAAGCTTTACAATGCTTTGATTTTGATTTGCTTTTCTTAATGATGAAAATAAGGGCCTAGGGGTGGTATTTATACTAGTCCCCTCCCTAAATGGACGGCTAGAATCATTTTGATCTAAGGGCTACAAATGTTCATCTAGAAAGTTCCTAAGAAAAATATCTAAGATATTTACAAGGCAAGATTTTCTCTACACTTGTCTTGAGTCTTCTGGAAGCTTCTAGGTCCTTCTTGCAAGATCTACATGTCTCTAGAATCTTCGAAACTTCTCTAGGGAACTCCACACGTCTCTAGAACCTTCCAGACTCCTCTAGAGAATTCCACATATCTCTAGAACCTTCCAGACTATTCTAGAGAACTACACGCATCTCTAGAACCTTCTAGACTTCTATAAAGAATTTCACACATCTCTAGAGCCTTCTACATATAGAGAGAATCCCACATTCTTACATATTGTGGTGGATGCCTCTAGATGTAAGTCCTGGTAGTCCCACCTTGAGTCATGGCACTTTTTGATAATCTCTTTCCTCACGCCTCCCCATTTTGGCACGTACACTCAGTTTCCCTTAGTGATGAGCACCCCGTCCTCAAGCCAGAATTGGCACGTCTTCCCCTAACTTGCCAGGCCTAGTAAATTCTGGGCTTGTGGGTCTTGCTCTAACCCCTCTTTTATATGATCGACCATAGAGAAACTTGGGCTAGTGATGGAGGCAAGTTCGGCCTTTCTACTCAGTGCGTCGGCTACAACGTTCCCCTTGCCCGGCTTGTACTCCATCACAAAGTCGAACTCAGCTAAGAAGGCCTGCCACCTGACTTGCTTCGGTGTCAGCTTCTTTTGCTTGAAGAAGTAGCTGGTGGCAACATTATCTTTCTTTACCACGAACTTTATTCCCAGTAGATAATGTCTCTATGTCCTCAGGCAATATACCATGGCCATTATCTCTTTTTCCTGGACTATGTATCTCTTTTCTGCATCATTGAGCTTACGGCTCTCGTGAGCCACCGGATGCCCTTCTTGCATAAGGACTCCTCCCAAGGAAAAATCGGAGGCATCCGTCTGCACCTCATATGGTTTGGTGTGGTTGGGCAAGACCAACACTGGCTCCTGGACCATGACTTCTTTTAGCTCTTCGAATGCTGCTTGGCACTTCCTATCCCAATCCCAGGTCTGGTTCTTCTTCAACAGGTCAGTGAGAGGAGCGACTATAGCAAAATAGCCCTTGATGAACTTCCAGTAATAGTTGGCCAATCCAAGGAAAGATTGGAGTTCAGACACCTTCCTTGGTGGCTCCTAATCCTCTATAGCACGGACCTTGGACTCATCCATCCGAAGTTTGCCCTCTCTGATGACGTGTCCTAAGAAGGTGACTTCCCGTTGAGCAAATGTGCACTTCTCCTTCTTGACGTACAACTCGTTCTCCCGAAGTACTTGGAAGACTTGCCTTAGATAATTTACATGGTCTTCCAAAGTGTTGCTATATCTGACAATGTCATCCAAGTACACCACTATGAACTCATCCCGGAATGGTTGCAGGACACGGTTCATGAGGGTGAAAAATGCTTCCGGTGTATTTGTGAGTCCAAAGGCATCACCAGGAATTCATACGAACCGTACCTTGTGACGCATGTGGTCTTTGGCTCATATCCCTTGGCAATTCTCAATTGGTAGTATCCGGACCATAGATCCAACTTGGTGAACCACTAGGCTTGACCAAGTTGATCAAAGAGATCGAGAATGAGCGGGATTGGGTACTTATTCTTGACCATGATCTTGTTAAGCGCCCGATAGTCGATGCGTAGCTAGAGTGATCCATCATGTTTCCTCTGGAACAAAACCAGGGCTCCATAGGGCATTTTTGATGGACTGATATAGCCCATGTCCATCAACTCGTTCAATTGCCTCAGCAATTCTTCAAGCTCCAGAGGTGCCATGCGGTTTGGCACTGCTACAGGCAGGGTGGCACCTAGTACCAGCTCTATTTTGTGATCCACCTCCCTCTTTGTTGGTAACCTCTTCAGCAGCTCGGGCGGCATCACATCTCTGAATTCCTCCAAAACATGCTTGACTCCTTGGGGAAGATCTTCGGCTGGAGGAACAACTGCTTCTTCCTTTAATGCTATGAGGTAGGTTGGCTCCTCCTTTTTTATGGCTTTGGAATGTTGCATAGCTGAGATCTGCTTCTCTTAGAGTCAGGTTTCCCGCTCTAGTGGGACTAGATAAGTGTTACCTTCCTTCAAGATACACAGTGAGATTGTAAAGGGGATTGGGAAGGCCTTGACTTGGTCCATGAACTTAATACCTAAGACAAGTGGATAATCGTCCATGGTTACGATGGAGAGGTTGATGCGGCCATTCCAATTTCCTAAGCTGACCTTTACATTACGGGCAACTCCAAAGGTCTCGGTCGGTGCAGAATTGAATCCCTTAAGCCAACCGCATCCTTTCTCGTATCGGATGCCCATCCTCTTGGCCTCCTGCAAGGTGAGGAAATTGTTGTCGGCTCCCGTGTAAACTAGTGCCTTCATGATGTGCTCTCCAATCTTGGCTTCCCCAAATAAACTCCCCTTTTTTTCGTTCTTGGGCACCTCCACCTTTACCTTGATAGCACTGAAGAGTCGTAGGGCCCCTATCTTCGCTCCCTCTTGTTCACGCTCCTCGATCAAGGCTGAGAGTTTGCTCTTTTTGGGGCATTCCCTCGCCTTGTGTGGCCCTTCACAAAAGAAGCAACTAATCGAGGGTCTTTCTCTGGCCTTGTGCTCCTTGGATCCCTTTGCCTTCTCTGTTGTCTCCTTGCTACAATGTGGGTCTCCCCCACTCTTTCCCTTTCCGCCTTTGTCCCTTGGTCTAGGTTTCTCCACTTTCCTGAACTCAATAGGGGACTCAGCAATAGAGATAGTAGCGGTCAAGTCTTGAGCCCCTCATCTTTGGATCTCAAGCCTGACCCACTGTTGTAAACCATTCATGAAGGCAAATAAAGCTTCCTTATCAGGATAATCGGGGATCTCAAGAAGTACCTTAGTGAACTTCTTCAGGTACTCTCGTATGTTTCCCTTGTGCTGTAGTCGCCTCAGCTTGCCACGGGCCTCTTCTTCAACGTTGCTGGGGTAGAACTGCTTCTTGAGTTCGGCCTTGAACTCCGCCCAGATGCTGATAGAGTAAGTGCCTCTTTCAATGTCCCCCTGTCTCCTTCTCTACCAAACCATCGTGGTGTCTTCGAGGTAGAGACTGGCCATATCAACTTTTTGGGCTTCATCGATCATGGCGAGCGCCCTAAAGTACTGGTCCATGCTTCAGATGAAATTATCTAGATCCTTCGCATTTCTAGACCCTTTGAAAGACTTGGGTCATGGAGCATCTAACTTGGAAGGAGTAGTCCTTACCTCGGCCGTAGTCGAATTCCCTTGGACAAGAGCCTTTTGCACAGGCTAAGCTCTCCTCCGTGTTTCCCAGATTGCGCAAAGTCCTCCCTAAATCTTCCCATATTGAACAAATCTCTGCCTTATTTGTCTCCTCCATGGCCTTCACATTATCGAGACATCAGGCCAGAACTTGGTTCATGGTGAATTGCATCTCCTACTACAATCCGTCTAGGCCTTGTTCGACCTCCTTGAACTTCTGGTCGGCCTCCTCAAACTTTTCCTGCCTGTCATCTATGGCCAGCTCCACCATGGCTAGCCGTGTCTCAATCTCCACCATGGCCTCCCTGTATCTAGACCTTTGTTCCTTGTACTTCTCCTTACCGACTTCGGTGATCTCGCTTCCACCTTCCATTCTTCTTCATGTTCTGACGGTCTTCGGACCTTTGCTTTGATACCAACTGTCATGGACTTGGTCATGATTCCAACGTACTGTGCGGCCTAGCGAACTTTTTCTACTAAGTTGCTAGTCAGCCTAACTCTAATGCTTAGCAAAACTTTCAAAGATGAAGCAAAAGACTTTATGAAGGAACTAGGAAAATCTTGAGGAACAAAGAAAGAATTTTGTATTAGAGAACTTGGAAGCTTTACAATGCTTTGATTGTGATTTACTTTTCTTGATAATGAAAATTAGGGCCTAGGGGTGGTATTTATACTAGTTCCCTCCCTAAATGGATGGCTAGGATCGTTTGATCCAAGGGCTACAAATGCTCCCATAGAAAGTTCCTACAAAAATATCTAAGATATTTACAAGGAAAGACATTCTCTACACTTGTCTTGAGTCTTCTGGAAGCTTCTAGGTCCTTCTTGTAAGATCTACATGTCTCTAGAATCTTCCAAACTTCTCTACAGAACTCCACACATCTCTAGAACCTTCCAGACTCCTCTAGAGAAATTTCACACATCTCTAGTACCTTCTAGACTGTTCTAGAGAACTCCACACATCTCTAGAACCTTCTAGACTTCTCTAGAAAATTCCATACATCTCTAGAGCCTTCTACATATCTCTAGAGAATCCCACAGCCTTCCATATTGTGGAGGATACCTCTAGATGATTCCGGGCAGCACCTTGGACGAATTTAAGCGGTACGTCACATTATGCATGAATATCTATTTTAATCTCATACCATGAGTTGATTTAAATCTATTGAAGTTATATATGATGTGAACTATGTAAATTATGAGCTCTTGTGAATTTTGAGATGAAGTTCAAGATACCCTAAATGAAGGTTTTACGACAATATTGGTGGGTTGATTTGAATTGACTATACTCCTGCTTGTTATACTCTTGAGTTGCATGATTTTGAACAAGTATCATGAGCCCACCATGTGTTTGAAAAAATTACATGAAAAGAATTCTCAAGTTGTTGATGAACTATTACATGATTTACAAGTCAAGTGATTTTCGATGATTAAGGGCTTTCAACCATGTATTAAATTCATGAAAAGTATCTATGATTTTACAAGTGACAAGTTGAGCCCTATTTCAAGATTTTATCCTATTGTGAACTATTCATGTCAAGTTGAGGGATCAAGCATGATTATTATTTTAACCTCATATTCAAGTTCAAGTTGAGCTCACTAGAAGAGGCCAAGCATGTAATGAGCTACTAATGTCATTTTATCATGTCTCTTACAAGTTACGCATGTTATGATTAAAGTATGATTATTTGAAGTATTCTATGGAATTATACTTAGCACTGATTGAGGCTTAAGATGGGGGCTCGACTCAAGGGATCCTTATATAAAGTCTTAGTCTCTAAACTATGTGCCACCATAGGATGATATTATTTCCCGAAATGAGTTTTGCTAGTGGATCCATCTGGTTCATGTTATCAGGTTATCATGATTGTTTTACCTTGGCAAGTAGATCATACATCGCAGGGGGGTGTCATGCCTGGTCACCTCATTGAGGGGGTTTCATGCTTGTCACCTCACCAAGGGGGTGTCATGCCTTGGATTCCAAGTAGCAGCTCACTTTGTCTATGTCGGTTAAGGTCTCCTCCCACATGTGTATGATATATTATGCAAGTTAAATGTTTTACATACTTGTTTTATTTCAAACATTGCTCATACATGTCATATTGAGATTATATCCATTGCCTATATGTATGCATTTTGAATATTATGGCTTATCTCCTTGTTGCATTGCACCCCGCATACTTAGTACATTCTAAGTACTAATACATACTCTACGCCTACATGATAATATCATGTAGGGATCGGAGTTCCTTTCTATCATCCTCCTCCACGTGGTTAATTGGTTCTTGAATATAGCTTTTGGTGAGTCTTCAACTTCAAGGGAAATATATATTTCATTCATGCTATGTTGAGACTTGTTCCTTACATTGGATATTTATTATTACGAAGGTGAGCCGGGGAAGTGTCTCGGCCCCCGGTCCATTCTAAAGTAGAGATGTTGTTGGATACTATGTTGTATATGCTATGACATCGACTCTTCTTATGCTTTTATGATAATCAAAGACTCCCCTTACTCCCGGTTCCCTTTTTTTTATAGTTGTCTCTTGTTATTGTCTTGTTTTGTTTCTGCAACCAAGGATGTGTACATGATATATTAAGAGGCTTGTTTGTGTTGTCTCTAAACTTCCCATTCAACATATTATGTCTAGACCCTAGGCTTAGGTCGTAATAGAAAGAAAGCTCCTTTTCGATTCTAATATAACTATTCCTGATGGTTCATCTGTTACTGCTAATACTTGTGGAGATGTGGCTCTTAATTCTTCAATAAACTTAAATCATGTTTTACACATACCTATGTTTTCCTGCAATCTTGTTTCTATCAGCAAGCTAAAATAATCATTGAATGCTACCCATTTTTTCCTTTCCTTTTGTGTTCTGCAAGACCTAGTCACGAGGAAGCTGATTGGCATGGGTAAATTGAAGAATATCCTTTATTATTTCCAAACTCAAGAACTAGTTTCAGCTCTTTTGGCAAATGAAAACCAAGCGTTGTTGTGGTACTAACGTCTTGGTCATGTGTCTTTTAGTCATTTGTCTTTCATTTCAGAACTTCAGTTTTTTAATTTCAATAAGTTAGATGATTATTGTGATGCTTGCCACTGATAAGCAAATCCAGACGTCATTTCCTATTAGTTCTGTTAAATCTAAAGAAGCTTTTGATTTAATTCATTGTATCATTCACCTTCATTGTCAAAGTCTCATTAGTTCTTGACTATTGTGGATGATTTACCAGAACTACTTGAGTATATTTGCTTAAATTTAAAACTGAAGTTTCTCATGTATTGATTTCCTTTCTTGCCATGATACAAAGACAATTTAATCGTCTTGTTGAAATCATTCATATTGACAATGGCATTGAGTTTACAAATAATTCACTTCAATAATATTGTCAGAAGGAAGGATTCTAAATCAATTTTCTTGTACGTCTACACCTTAACAAAATGGTGTAGTAGAACGTAAACACCGACATTTACTTGAAGTCGCTAGATCTCTAAGGTTCCATACTGGTTTACCAATAAAATTTTGGGATGAGTGTGCTCTAACAGTAGCTTATTTAATAAATTACACACCAACACCCTTTTATCTGGCAAAAGTCCATATGAGTTATTATTTTCCTCAAAACCTTCTTATGCACATTTATATATTTTTGGATTCCTCTGTTATGCTTCAGTTATTCCATGATCTCATGATAAATTTCATGACAGAGCCACACCTTGTATTTTTCTGATTATCCGTATGGTCATAAAGATTATAAGGTCTATGATTTAAAAACACATCAAGTATTCATTTCTCGTGACGTGATATTTCACGAGAGAGAATTTTTCCTTATAAAGAAAATGCTCCTTCTCAAAAAAGGAAACCACAAGTATCTTTGCCATTGTCGATTGATGATCCTGACCAAATTTTGCCAAGCCAAAATCCACCACACGAAAATCTCAATGTAGGGATAAGAAATCCAGACATGGCGCCAAGTGAAATCATAACTGTCCAACAATCACAAGATCAAATTATTGAACCACCAGGAGCACCTAATGCTCCAACTCGACCTCAATGTACCAAAATCCAACAAGCTCATCGTAAAGATTTTTTGTTCAATCTCCCAAACAATAATAAAGGTTGTTCTTCAAGCTCATCCAACACAGCTTGCTCAGGTACTAGTCCAACTTATTCTTTATGTCACTATGTTTCCTATTCCAATTTTTCCACAGCTCATACATGTTTCCTGTTCCAATTTTTCCACAGCTCATCCAGTTTATCATGAACAGACTAAGCATATTGAGGTGGATTGTCATTTTGTTCGGGACTGCATTTAATGGAAATTTGTTGTTTTTTCATTACATTTCAACACAACATCAACTTGCTGATGTTTTTACTAAAGCTTTAGGTGTGCATTAGTTTCAAATATTAATTGCCAAGTTGGGCATTCGTGACCTCCATGCTCCAACTTGAGTGGGCATTATAATGTACTTGGTAGTTAATAAATATACATTAATTTAAATTAAGATTTGGTGTATAGTTTGTGTCCTGTAGGAGTCTTTTAGGGGTAGAGTTTGTGTTCTAGTAGGAATACACTACATTAGTTTTTTGTATCTACAAAATTGCATCCGGCTCTTTCACTTTTGAATAAGAAAAAGTTCATAGTTTTACCAATTTATCAGAACTTATGAAAATAGGTTGGTGCATTAGAACCTCCTATTATTTGGCTTTATTAAAGCAATATTTACAATGAGAGTTGGGGATACTATGTTAAGAAATCTAATAAAATATGTGTTATAATACATACTGGAGGCTTAATGATTTCTCATGCCGAAGTTATCCCCAACACAATACACATTAAGGTAGAGTAGATGCAATAGAAAAGCTCTATAGTACTGTATTACAGAAGATTATACTAATTGCATAATTGAGAATGTCTCTCTTTTGATGAAATTATAAGTTAATGTAGGTGGACGACACCCTTTCACACTGGCTTCACTAGAGCAATATTTTGACTTTATGGGTAATATTTAAAGATGCTTCGTAGGAATAATAGAGGTTGTACAACAAGGACGGTGATGATTTTTGGCTTTTGGGTCTAACCTATAGGATATTACATGAAATAGTATGCTTGACTTTTATAAATTTAAAGTATAGAAATATTGGAGTAATAGACTGAAAAACACAATAAAAAGGTATAAATATTGCATCAATGCAATAGCATGTGAAAAGTTTTCACCAACAGAAGGTTAAAATGGAGTTGTTTTCAGTTGAGTAGATGACAACCACAGTATATAGTTGAAATACTATAGTCGATTGTGCTAGAATAGCTCAAAGAGATGTTGGTCATCACAAAAAAGACAATGTGATAAAGTCGTAAAGGAAAATCTACAAGCTCCTTAGAGTCAGGTGCGGTAAATCTAAAAACTATTGTATTTGAGCATTGCGAAAGATTTAACAAAGGATGGCAACAACACAAATCTCACCCTTAATATTAGAGTTCCAGGAGACATAATCATACATATCTACTTAGTTTCACATCTTCTTTAGTAGAATTATAAGTCTTGACCAAACCAAAATAAATCAGAACAAATATGTTAATGACAAAAGCATTATTAACTTTTGGCTATGTCGAGTAGCTAATATATATATGGTTAATTGGTTGTGTCCTTATCACAAATAATACTGTAATTCTCATCATTTTTTTGGGACTGAAGTAGTTTATTTTCACTTTAACAAATTATTATAAAAATTATTGGGTCTTATATTTAATATCATTTTTAGATACTTTCATGTCATGACCCAAAAATGGACCAAAACTAAAAGACCACAAAACAAACCTCAAGATAATCAACTATAACAACCAAATAGATAGACAGGTATGGAAATACATCACCAAAACCTGGTGTTACAAGTACAAAAGAGCATCTAAACTGGTACTGAAAGAAGGTAAATACATCATAGTCCCAGAGTTGAAATAAAGACTACAAACACTAAAAAGTATCATTTAATAGGGACTCGAGACCCTGAGACTCACCATAAATGAAAATAGAACAACTGCACGATCAACAATCAACTGCCACGTGGTAATCCTTGACTAAAAGCTACAGAGAAGAATAAGTAGGAGTGAGTTCATATAATATGTACTTAGTAGGTTTAACGATTAGAATAAAAAATTGAATAATAAGTAGCAAATCGTAGGAGTAGCTCAAACTTAGGAATCACCAAGTGAAGATTGTCCTTTCATCTTGGGACCTATCTTAACATCTTTAGGGAAATTGTCAACATGGTTATATTTTTGGCAAACTTAACTTTAAAGCTCTCCTTTAATGCCCTAATCATCTTCATAAATCATATAAAGTTTTACTTGAAAACTAGGTAGGCTACGCTTTTTAAATGGAACAATCATAAATCGCATAAGAACATAAGAAAATTTCTCTTTTTAAGGACCATCGAAAATGCCCATCCTTCATCATTATTGAAACCCATCATGGGGTCATCATCAATAGCTCAAAACATGCATATATACTTAGTAAAGTAGTTGTAAGATATCATGAGTAGTATTTAATAACATAAATATCATGAAATCATGCATATTAACTTAAGGAACTTAAAGAAAAGATAAAATGCTTAAAAGGAAACTTTATGGGTCGAAAGGTACTCATAAATTAACTCACATACCTTAGAAGAACTAGAGAGAAACAAACTTCGAACCTTTGGTGAAGAACTTTGGAAACCCTAGCTTGCTCTAGGAGGAGGAATGCCTTGGGAAAATTTTGGGAATAGAAAGAATGAAGGAAAGAGTAGGGACTTGGGACTTTAAGGCTGATTTAGAACCCTTTTTTGATCCAAAAATGACATTTTGGGAATGGGATTGACAAACATGACAAAACTACCCCTCATTAAAACTATCAAAATCAACCTCTGAAACCTCACTTATGGGTCGTAGGTCAACCCACGAGCCATAGTTCCCTTTCATCTGGTAACACATCTGAAATCCCTAAAAACTGACTTTGATGGACCCTAAATCACAAAGCCTAGTTACGAACCGTGTAACTACCTACAGCTCGTTGTTAGACTCAAAGAGTCCTTCCACACTTAGCCATTTTTCTTATTTTTCTTGGCCTCATCCACAAACCACCCTACGAGTCGTATTTGTTTCACGGACCATCTGGTGACACATAAGTCACCTTCTAGCAAACTCCAAATTTTCTTCATGTTTGATAGTCTCACTCACGAACCTCTCTATGGACCGCAATGTGTCCTATGGGCCGTCACTTGGTTTGTAGGTTACCCCATACTTGGAAACTTTTTTCTTTCTTGAAGTCTTATGTTTAAGGATCAGTCCTAGGAGCCGTAAGTATACCTACGGGCCGTAAGTCGCCCTCGTGAACCTGACTTCAAGTCAATTTAGGCCAACTTTTCTGCACTCAAAGCTTCTAAACTGGGGGTCGTTACATGCATTGTACCATTGCACTTCATTACATCCTATCCTGTTTCATTCATTGTATTCATGTGGATATCTATATGAAGTGTGATATGACGCTTATTTATGTACTTGTAGATTGATAAAAACTATCAGTTGATTTGTTGTATTCTTCTATTGTAGATATGCATATTATGTATGTTGGTTTTCCTGCGTGCAGGGATTGTAGTTGTGGAGGTATATGGCTGAGATGAAAGGAGTACTTGCATTCTTCATTACTTTACTTTTAGGACTTAGAATTCATTTGTTGGTTACCATGCATGTTGTTGGGTACTCATTCTTGCTTCTACACTTGTGTAGGTATTGATCTTGGTACCTCCCAATCTATTTATTTTCCGTCTAAGACCGAGCTTTTGGATACTTGAGAGGTAGCAACTTGTCTTATCAGCGGACTCTCGAGGCCCTTTTATTTTATGTTTTGTTATATTCTAGAACTAAGACATTAAGACGTGTACTATTCTTCTTTTATCTTTAGTTATCTACTTGTACGTGTGGTATCAAATCTTGCATAATTTTAGAATTGGTTCTACTTATCATTATCTATGTTATGCTAGACTTCCTTTCTTTTGCTCAAATTCTCGCTTATTATGAATTGCTTAGTTTTCTAGGTGTATTTGTCTCGGTGGGTTAGGTAGGTGGCATCACACCTGTTGTGGGTCGTGACATGCATCTCATCACATTTATTAGCTAATTATCAAGAATATTATGAATATTCACAAAATGTGAGATTATTAAACGTTTATAGTCCTTAAAACAATGTAAAATATGGATAAAACATAAACAAATGAGCACGTAAAATAGCGCATATCAGCATCCATTCTTGCCATTGAGTGAAGATAAATAAAATTTTAAAGAATGCAGCTAAAATGTTTTTTTGGATAAAATAAGGAGATATTATATTATATAATAATATGCATCAATACATGGTAGTTGCGGAGATATTGTCCTGCTAGTTACAAGCCAAGGAGGAATAATTGTCAATACAAAATATCAAACTGTTAGTACTTGGCATACTACTATCTGCCAAACTATGTCTTTTTCTTGCAAAAGGAGTTCCGCCTTTGTCTGTGTCGATCCTACTTCGAATAAACAATGAACTTCAAAAAGGGTAAGGGGTTTCCCACTATGCATGTGTGCACTCTCCTTTGCCAGCATATCAGCAACACCATTCACTTCACAGTAGACATGGCTAATGAGGGGTTCCCCAACTAATGGAGAAGAGCCTTGTAATCAAAAACAAAATTTAAGTATTTTGGTCCTAGTTTATGCAGGTATGAGGTAACAACTTCACTGTCAATATTGATTTCCAAAGGGGTAAGTTTGTGTTGGACTGCTGATTTTAGTCCTTGGATAAGTGCAAGTAGTTTTACTTGGACAGGGGACGTTATTTTTATACTGCCTGCATACCCTAATATCTAATTTCCATCATGGTCCCTAAAGACTCCTCCTAATCCTCCTTGCCCAGTTTCTCTAGTGTGTGATCCATTTGAATTCAATTTGAAATGTTTTGTTGGTGGGTTCCATTTGATATATTGCTTTCTAATTGCACCTATTGTTTGATTTTTCCCTGCCAGTGCCAAGTATTCTCGAGCTCTAACATAAGGGGTGAGTCTGAGTGTTCTTGCATCTGGTTTGGGAAATGTTCTTTCATTCCATGATAGCCAGATGTTCCAAAGATAGAAGGGAAAGGCATAATTCCATTTCAAATTACTAGCGATGGTAAAGTCTAATTTTGCAATGTGTTCTAGCCAGTTATTGGTTCCTGAATTGATGATTTGGTTTATGCTATGGTGGACCCCAAGTTTTCCCACAACTCTCTTACCATGTTACATTCAAGAATGATATTTTTCCCTATTTCAAGGGAGTTACATAGGGGTTTATTTCTATACCTATTGAGTGAAGGTAGCTATTAGTAGGGAATCTATAATGCTAACAGAGCCACAAGACGAATTTAATATTTTCTGGCAAATGCAGCTTCCAGAGCCAAGTGTAGTTCCTTCGAGAAGCACTATTTTTCTCTTTGTCTTTAAGAAATTTGTAGCAGGATCTGACAGAAAATTCACTAGATTCACTAGGGATACAAAATGGCCTATCAGGATTATGTTGGTGCCTGGAATAATAGGTGTTGTATATGAGCTCTTTTAGGTTTGTGGGGATATTAAAAGATAAGGAGTTTATATTCTAAGTATAGTGATTGAGTAAGTTTTGTACACTTAGGTTCTCTTCTTCATGGTTCAGGGGCCCCTCGATTTGTTCTCTCAAACTTAAATTGTTGGATATCCATTTGTCATTCCATAGCTTGATGGATTTTCCATTGCCTACTGCCCATCCCATTGAATTTTTGCAAATTTTCCAAAATTCAATCATGAATTTCCAGGTGCGACTATGGGATGTATATGCATCAGTGTTATGATTTAAAGATCCTTTCCCATATTTTGCCAGTACTATCGAAGCCCAAAGGCTGGCTGGTTTGCTATGGGTCCTCCACCCTAATTTGGATAGCAGGGCCAAGTTTTTGTGATGGGCTAACTGTAGGCCAGTCCCCCTTCTGCTTTGCTTTTGGTTACTTCTTCCCAATTAATCAAATGCAGTTTTCTTTTGAATGATGTACTGCCCCAAATAAAGTTCCTTTGGATTTGATAAATTCAATCTCGGATGGAGCCAAAGATGCACTATTTTTCGGCTTTAGGGTATGATGGAATAAAGAAAAATGGCTCTTTAAAATGTTTGCGCTTCTTTCAATTGTGAAGTAGCAGTTAGTCAATAAAATTTTCGACGCTCATCATGGGTCATCCGGAAACAGTCGCGCTATGTTTTTAAACATAGGGGTCAGGCTGCGTACAT
>JAABOM020000092.1:11133037-11156061 GCA_011800125.2 Solanum clarkiae
ACTCCGATCTTCCTCTTTGTATAATTTGTATGGTACATTTTTCTTTTTAATTTATCTCAAAAAGATTAATACCACAATTTTATAACACGAATATTTAAAGCGCGATCTTAAAACTGGAAACTCTAATTTATAAGGATACAGGTGAATTTCTTATAAGGAACTAAATTATCTCAAATACATTTTGATTGATCCTAATACTTTAAATTTAAATTGAATTTTTGGAGTACTTGGAAGTTTTCTCAAGAACTTCAAAATTGGTAATTTTATGAATTTGAATCCGTTTCTTGCTCAATTTTAATAGATTTTTCAACCACGAACTTTTTTTTACTTGTAGAATCTAATTTTCAAATAAAATATCAGTTTTACCCTTACGACTTTGAGGTGATTTTTGGAGGATTCTACCCTCGAATTTGAAACCTTGCTATATGGGTATCATTGGATTCATTTTAATGAATTATTTCCATTCTTGATTACTAATAATAATTTGGAGTTAATATTGAGGGGTTATTCTCCGATAAAGTGTTCGGGTGTGATTTTCGATATTCGAGGTTGATTTAGCTATCCTTCTTTGAGATTGGTATTGAGGGGTTATTCTACCTTCCCCAGACCCCACTTGTGGGATTTTACTGGGTATGTTGTTGTTGTTGTTGTTGTTGTTGTTGTAGACTATGGGAGAAGATTGTATCATGATTGGATTGTTGTTTATGTTGTGTTGCCTGTGTGGAGGTTTACTTATTATTATGTTTATTTGTAAATATATAATATTTTAAGTGAATTGTGACATTTTTTTTAAGAACTGAAGCTTTTTGAGATGAGACGAGAAGTGAATTGAGGCATATTTTTCTAAAATGAAATACTTTGAGAATGAAGTGCTTTCAGAAATGAGAACGAAACACTTTGATAAATGAAATGCTTTGAAAAATGAAATGCTTGAGAGTGAAATGATTTGAGAAACGATATACTTTGTAAAATGAAATGCTTTAAGACGAACGGTGATTATGACATATTTTGAGAAATAAAGAGGCTTTTCAAATGGCGCTTGTCTCAAAAGAATTTCTTTCCATTACTTTTAAATGAGGATATTTATCATAAACTATCATGTTTTGAGAACTTTGATACTTTAATGTATGTGTTGAGATGATTGTTGCTTCTTTATTTGTGTTTGACATGCATTCATCCCCATACATCACATCATGGAATATGAAAAGTTGAGACTTGTGGAAGCACCTTTTTTTTGTAAGAAAATGAGACACCTTTAGAACCCTTTACCATGAGTTAAGTGGTAAGAAGATGACATATTGCAATTATGATGAGGTATATGATCTGCAAGATCCCCGTGGGTTCTACTTGGTAACTCAGCTAGGTAGGTGTATACCATAGGTTACTGTATCATCCATGCATTGCATTCATTTCATCTCATTGCATTGCATGTTATGGTTCCTTGAGTGATGACTTATTTGATAGTGTTTGTTTATATTTGAGTTTATGTGTTTAGTTTATTCGCTTCATTCCATATAAATTAGCAACACAGATGTCGGACTGTATTTTTCTTTGTGCAGATGAAAACATTCCTAATTTATTGCTTAGCTTAATCAATTCTTAATATTCAGTCAGTCAAACTTATTGGGTATATATAAATTGTACTCACCCCTTACTTTTGCGTCCTCTCTTTCGATGCGAATTTTAATTAGGGTTATCCTCATGCCAACGGATTATTCCAACAAAATTCCATATAAGAGTTGTTGGTGAGATCTATTGCATTTGAATCACTACCGATTTTATCTTGTAACTTTTACTTTTATTCAAAGATTGAGTTGTATGGACCAACTCAAAGGTTGTAATAAATGTTCTTCATACTTATAATACCAAATTTTGACTTATTTCATTGTGTATTTCTTTCCTTTGATTCGTCGCCTAACTTCCCCTTAGGAGGTCTTATATGTGATTTCACTTTTTGGCTTACACATCAGGTGGGGTTTGGGATATGTGTCATCCTGACCTCAATTTCTGGATCGTAATAGTCAAATTAGTCGAACTCCTATCCAAGTACCGCATACCAAATGAAAAGCCCAAAAAGGAAAGAGAAATAAAGTGCATTGCCGATAGAAGAAGAAACCTTAAGGAGCATATAATAGAATAAAGATTACCCTGAAAGTACACATTCCTTATGAGTTGTGATATACGATTAATACACTGTGAGGATAGTGAGCAAGCAAAAGAGGTCTACCAAGAGCAAAATAGGGGAAAATTGTCATCCATCGTGTAAGCTTCTTCTACATTTGTATTCAAACTATATATGTTCATTGCCCCTCAATCTCAAAGTAGACCACATGAATTTTCTATAACTATGCAGCTTATTATATGTTACGATGATTACTTCTAATTTGACTATTTTTATGCTGGTTGTACCCTTTTCAATATCCAGGGATGGACCAGCTACAGTTCCACATTGAAGTAAATATACATATTTAAGGATTGTTGATACATACATTCGTATCAACTATCAAGTACTCAGTAATCGTCGCAAAAGAGTAAAGAGTAATGAGTGCAGTAGAGTACTCGCAGTTGAATACTCCACACACATTGACTTGAATCTTGGATATCCTCGACGTAAAATGTGCTACTTTGAGGCATTGCACTCAAATGTAGCTTTCAATACTTTTGCTGGTGAAAGCCTCAGAAAAGCCAATGCTTCTTTCTGCGCACTCTAGCAGGCACCTCTGTTGCACAACAAGATAAGAAGATACCCAATATATCAGCAACCAATGACAGCCATGACAAATTCTCAAGGAAGAATATAAGTACAAGTGGCACAGGATGGTAGAGTGTGGATTCAATGGACTCAATTGAACCTACCAGTTATGACAGGGAACTCTGGATAAATATGTGAAAATCACTATGATTTCAACAAATATTTAGTTATGAACGCATAATTCCAAAAGTCTAATAGATTTAGTGGTATGAGATAAAGGTTGAACCCGCTGAGTTTAAATTTTGGATCTGCCTCAGAGAACAAGACTGATATACCTCCAATTACATATAGAGAATTGTAGTGCACTTCACTCCAGAAACTCAGCCACAATTCTAAAAATAAAGAACAAGTTGTTAAATGTACGAAGATACAAAGATGAGAAGAAAAATCAACATCTAAGACAAGTTGAGAACACAAACTAAAATATAGCAGTCCTATTTTTATGTTCAGCACACATGAATTTGCTCGGCTACTAGAGTGTTCTTCATGGTAAGTATTGGAACAATGAATTTGAAATAAACAATGAACCTTCTTGAACCTAGCCAAGGTTACTTGAACATTTTAATTAGTTTTCTCTAGATGACCACAAACAGAAACATTTCCCTATTTAAAGAGAAGCAGCTCAAGAACATGCACAAGCATGACCTAAATTTGGATTTCCGCAGGAGAAACATTCAGTTACTATGTTACATCAAAAATACTATCAATAACAAAACAGCATCCAATTAGTTTAATTATGTCTCTTGGTATTAGCAGCTAGGTAGCTGCATGTGTGGGTGTTACGTGTGTATATGACAGATAAGATGTATGTGTGTATATGACTGATGTCTCTGTGCACGATTGTGCTCTCATACATATATGAATGTATGCAACTATGCTTGCATGTGTGGGTGTTTGTGTGTGTATATGACAGATAAGATGTATGAACATACCTCTAGAAGGCTGTATATCCTTAGGAAGGATCTCAATATAGCCATTTTCGCGAAAAGAAGTTACCAAACATATCTTTACTCCATACTGCAATCAAAATCCAACAGAAGCAAAGAGTTATTACAACACCAGCACAGTGGAGCACCCAAAAAAGAGAAAACCCATACAGATAGGACAGTTTAAGCAGAGCACAAGAAAGAAGAAACGGGTATGGCAGTTCTCAGAATCAAGAGTCTAGAAATCCTTTAGGCAGGAATGTCCAAATCTACCTAATGCTTCAGAGGCTTACAAAACTTGAAAGGATGTAATATCCTTTCTTTGCATCAGTCAGAGGTGTTTCAAAAAATCAGTTTGGATTCATGCCGAGGCGGTCGACTACTGAAGCGATTCCATCTTGTTCGGAGATTAGTGGAGAAATATAGAAAAAGAAAGAAGGACCTTCATATGATGTTCGTTGATCGAGAAGGCCTATGACAAAGTTCTGAGTGATGTCCCACGGAGGTGTCTACAGGTGAAAGGTGCCCCAATGGCATATATTAGGGTGACAAAGGACATGTACGATGGAACCAAAACTAGGGTAAGAACGGTGGGAGGAGACTCAGAGTATTTTCCTGTTGAGATGGGACTTCATCAAGGATCTTTGTTGATCCCTTTTCTGTTTGCCTTGGTGATAGATGAGTTGACGCGATCTATCCAGGAGGAGGTTCCATGGTGTATGTTATTTGCAAATGACATAGTACTGATTGATGAGATTCGGACTTAAGTTAATGATAGATTGGAGGTTTCGAGACATGCTTTGGGATCCAAAGGGTTCAAACTGAGCAGGACCAAAACAGAATACTTGGAGTGCAAATTCAGTGTTGCGAGGGATGAAACAGACATTGATGTGAGACTTGCCACTCAACCTATCCCCAAGAGAGATAACTTTAAGTATCTTGGGTCCATCATCCAGAGTAGTGGTGATATCGGCGATGATGTCACACACCGTATTAGGGCAGCATGGACAAAATGGAGGCTTGTCTCTGGAGTATTGTGTAATAACAAGATATCACGTAAACTCAAAGCTAAGTTTTACAGAATGGTGGTTAGACCGTCTTTGTTGTATGGGATAGAGTGTTGACCAATCAAAAACGCACATGTCCAGAAGATGCAGGTCGTAAAGATGAATAAGATTAGGAATGAGATTATTCGGGAAAAGCTAGAGGTGGCCCCTGTGGCTGATAAAATGAGGGAAGTAAGACTGCGATACTTTAAACATGTGCAGAGAGGGAGTATCGATGCTCATGTTAGGAGGTGCGAGAGGTTGGATTTGAAAGTTACACGGAGGAGTAGAGGTAGACTGAAGAAGTATTGAGGGGAGGTGATTAGACAGGATATGGCGAAACTGGATCTCACCGAGGACAGAACCTTAGATAGAAAGGATTGGAGGTCGCGAATTAGAGTAGCAGACTAATAGGGTAGTAGGTCTAGGTGGATGTCTGGCCATGGGGTATAGTAGGGTAGTAGGAATAGTCGTATTTGTATATCATGTGTCGTCATTATCCTTCATATATATGTTGATTTTATTGTATTTACACACTATCACGTCTTTTTTGTTGTTAGTCGTTCTTTCTGTTTCCTTTCTTTTCCTTTCCCTTTTTTTTCCATATCTAGTTTATTCTGCTTATGGGTTTTTGAGACGAGAGTTCCCAGGAAACAAGCTCTCTACCTTGTGAGGTAGTGGTAAGGTGTGCATACATTCTACTCTCCCCAGACCCCACTTGTGGGATTCTACTGGGTATGTTGTTGTTGTATAGGTGTTTCAGAATTGGGGAGGGTGACCTAGAGATATGTTATCTGCATATTGCAAATGACACTATCATTTTTTTGTGAAGCTTAGGGATGCAGCGGGACTGGTACCGGCGCCACCGGACCGATACTTAACGGAACCGGTAATAAGTGAAGGAAATTTAACCGGAACCAGATCGGTACCGGTAAAACCGGGAAAATTCCCCCCTTACCGGTCCGGTTACCGGTATTCCAAAATTTACCTTTTTTAAAAAATTAAATAATTGGTTAATTGTTTGACCTTTGAACGATTCGTAAAGTTGTATTTTTGAAAGTTCAATTTGAAATTCTCAAGTATAGACATTTAAAGTGTTTAAACTATAAACTTTAAAGATTAAAATTTTTATACGTTTTAAAGTTTATTCCTTTAACACACATAATCAAAAATTAAGTTTTTAAGTTTAAACTTTAAAGCTATCATTATATAACCGGTGAAAGGAAACCTATGCAGAACCGGTGAATTTCCAAAACCCCTATACCAAGGAAGAAGCTGAATCTAAGCTTCTAATTGGGTCAATCCCGCATATTGGAACTGAGCAACACTTACAGGTTTGATTTTGGAAAAAAAAAAACACTTTAGAGCTTCTTATGAGAATTGACTAGAGGAAATGTGTTCTGCATAAAAAGCGTCAAGCGAAGACGAACTCAACTCCAACAAGCAGAGGCACTGGGAAGAATGAATTAAAGCATTTAAAGTCCTGTCTGAACAACAAGTAGGAGGTGGCAAGAACAGAGGGAGAAATCTAAGCTTAACTTACTAACGAAAGTTAACTTAGGCACTTAGAATGTAAGGGACTCAACAAATTTAGCAGTAGAGTCCTGGCGAAGAGCTTATTTCAGAAATGGAAAGCCGATGAGTACTGCCTCCTGGAAACAAAGTTGAGCAAGGACATAGAAGATATAGCTAAGCAATTATGGGCATGTAGATGAATGCAATTTCGGGTGGTTATCTTGTTCATGTGGGAGAGTAGAATAACAACAACATACCCAATGAAATCACACAGGCAAGAGGGTATCTAGTCAACCAATTTTGGGTACTTTGACCAAAATCGATGGAGAAATTTCGAATAGACTCAGTGATATCTGTGATCAAAGTAAAAGCTATGGTAAAATTGAAGAAAATGAATTACATTGTATGTAAAAAATTTTGTCACTCCTTTTCCTTATATCTCTTTCCAGGATTCTCCTCTTGATCAACATTCTCTCCAAGTTCTCCACATAATATCTCATAATTTAGGTTTTAAAACTCTATTTTTAGATATTTGAATTACTTTTAGTTGAATCATTGCACCCGTTCTATACCTGTAACAGTATCTTTGAATTTTAAAATATAGATCACAAAGATCTGCCCTCTTGATCTGCATCCATATCGGACATGCACACCTGAGCTCGAGCAACTTAGGTTATAAGTTTGGGTTCTCTTCCTCACATTACATGATGCTTGTGCTGATTTTTCTCTCCTAATTGTTTATACTAATTTTTTTATGTTGTCTCAAATATTCAACTCTCTCCCATCCCAAAATAAAATGAGAACAAGGACAAAATTGTCCCATTTTAAATAATTCAAGGGTAAACTTGATCTATTTTCCCTAGTTTAGATAGCCATAAGATATTTTTGAGCTATTTGGCCAGTTGTAGGGCATTTTGAGCCAAAAAAAGTAACAGTGTAAAGTTGACCTATTTCAAATAGCCTATGAGTAATTTTGGCCCTTCTCCATATAAGCTATGTATGCATGTTTTCGGATTTGGAAATTGAGATATCAAAAGACTTTCACATTAGGTGTTGTATGAGCCATTGTTATAAATTTTCAAATAGAAGCGGACAAGTAATAAAACAAGAAGCTCACAATATTAAAAAGATCAATCTGGGTTGATGAATCATGAACCAAAAACAACACTCCACTATTTTACTAGCCGTTTAATACCAAAGACAACATTAGAACATGTCTATCCTAGAACCTATTGCTTTTATTTAGAGAAGACCAAAAACAATGTTATGTTAATGTAAACAATTGGGAATAAAATCGAAAATGAACAGCCAAAGAAACCCAAAAAAGGATACTATATTGGTTTGATTTAGTTTATAGCATCAACAACAACACATCTAGTATAATCACACTGGTGGATCTAGGGAGGGTAGAGCGTACACAAAGCATACCTCTATGACTCTCAGTTCAAGTAATGCATATCAAAGCAATTTTTAAAAGGAAATAAAATACAAAAGTAAAAGCAAATAGAGAACTCATTACATAGCATTCAGACAAAAAACAACCAAAAAAAAAAAAAAACAAAAACAACAGCAAAATAATGTGATAACCTATGTAGAGGGACAACAGAAAGTAACAGAAATAGGAGGATTCGTTTATAGCTTTAACAAGTTGTCTTTTAATTAGAAAACTGAATCAAATCACGTCATGTACAGCACTATATCTGATGTAGGATGTATATCACAATATATGCCTATACAAACCCTAATATCTTCATCAAATTTAATCTAGATCACTAGCATTATAGCAATATAATGGAGGCAGCCGTTATGGTTGTGGATGTAACTTCTACCGGCATGTGGTGGCATAGTTCCACATAGAACTTAGTTCTCACTTCACATGTGACTAGTCTCTCCCTGCTTTGCTTGGATATCATAACTGCACCTGATTTCAATCCTAGTTTAGAGAACTATTGAAATCCATTCTCGCTCATCCAACATGATCCATCCTTACCGAAGTTTAATCAGGCAACTTACTGAATTCCTTTTCGCTCGTCTAAGAGGATTTCATTCTTATAACAAAACTATATTTGCTCATATAACAAGATTACCTCTGAAAGTTCCAATTCCATGTTAATGGAGAACATCCAGAAACTTTACAAGTTGACACCACCAAAACAAGTTATAGTTATTTGATGTAGGCCAGGTATCACAAATCAGATCTATTATAGAGCATATTATTAGTTTTAAGAAAATGTCTTATAATGATCTACACCTGGTTACACATATATTGAGTTAATGTCACTAAAGCAAGTTGAGAAAGAAAAAGACAATCTCTCACTTACTCGATCTGCAGCTGCTTGGAGGGTGATATGATCTCCCCATTCCCCCAACCTGGCTTGAACAAGAAATACGTAGTTAATGGTCTTTCAGGTCTTCATCATGTAAGTCAATAGATTGAAACCAGATTTCACCTCTTCATCTTCTTTAGGTAGCTTTTGTACTTCATGGGAACATAACTTTCATAAAATTTTCTGAAATGCTTTAGCTGAAACAGATAAGAAACTAGGATAAGCACAACAGTAGCATACACAGTGTAATCCCACAAGTGAGGACCGAGGAGGGTGATATGTACCAAACCTTACTCTACCCTATTAAGGTAGAGAGGCAGAAACAAGAATAAGCACATATAGATTATATAGAATTAGTACTTAAATGTGATTTGGAGTCACAAAGGATTATATCGATGGGGAATCATTGCCATTTGGCCAATCTCATAAACTAAGTCAAGAATATTCTGAATTATAATTACAAAATGTTTTTTAGGCAGCCATCCTTTGAAAGAGGAATGCAAGGAAAACTCAAAGAGAAAAGAAAACCTCATACTAACCATGAATATTGTCACAAATAATTGCTCTAAGGCTAATTGACTAAACAACTTGCAAGTCACTAGAAAATTATCCAATCCAATATACAGTTGATATAATAGCAGCACAGATTTTAACCAATTTCCTGAACTGAATACTTCTAAAATTAATATTCATGCACTCTAGGAAGAAAAGTTGGTTCTTATACTAGAAAGAATGTCAAAACCAAACAGGTACATGCACAGCAGTAAGAGTGTAAGACAATGATAATGAAGTAATAGCTACATTGGGACTTAATAGGGTTGACATTGTTCATGTTCCCTAATTGTACAATGGCAAAGGTTTGTATAACCCTTTTTCTGGGATCCAAGTGAATTATAAGTTGAAGCTTAGAAGACTACCAAGTAAACAACTTTCAAGATCATCAAAACAATCCATAATGCTTGTGGTGTGCCATCTTAGCAACCAATATTCAGTCCATTCTTATGACATTCTCAATGTTTAACATTTTGTTTTAAATATCCTCCAACAATGCCATTAGTACGATTTTGGATAGATTTGAAGGGAAAAAATCAAATCACATAGAACCTATAACGAAAGTACAGTATAGTTTCTAAATTTCAATTTTAACTTTTTTTATCAGGTAAGTGTTTAAAAAAAGTCAATTTCGTCCTAAGTTGCACGGACTCGGGTGCGAGTGTCCGATACGAGTGCAGATCCTTCATGATCTAATTTGCAGGGGCGGATTAACCTGTATAGAAGGGGTGTCACGTGATATAGCTTCGTCAAAATTTTTTATTAAACATACATACATACATACATACATACATATTAGAATTAATATACTGAATATAAAAACAATTAAAAGGACCCTCCTTAGAACAAAAGTGCACACAGCTCTGGTGGTCTGAGGCATGAGTGGGCAGCTTGGATGGCCCCACCTTTCTATTTTTCCCCTCCTCCTGACCCGGAAGTCCTCGGTTCGATTCCCCCCTGCAACACTTCGTTTTTTCCCTTTTCTTGAACTTTTTTTGTCTATTTACTTCATTCAAAATCAATCTATTATTTTTTTTTATGACCGTGGTGTCCGATGCTCGCTTTTCGGACCCGACTATTATTCCACGGGGCCCTGATGCACGACCGGGTAACACATCAGTGGCCCTGGAGATTCGATCCTGGGACCTTGTGGCATTTTTGCCCAAGGTTTTATTTTAGAAATAGTAGTGAAATAAACCTTAAAAGCTTTTAGTCCTTTATCAATTAGAATTGTAGTTAAAAATATTGTTAGACTCCTTATATTTATATATTTGTGACTTGTGAGTTTCTTCAAAAAAAAAAAAATAATTCTTGTTCATCAATCACTGTTCATTCAACATCTCAAGTCTCCAAGTTAGTATTTTTTTTTATTCTATTTTTTTATTATGTGCTTGAAGTTTTTTATGTTTATTTGTTCATAATAATAATTTTATTCTTTTCTATTTACTTGTTACAATGAAATAATTTAGGATTCATTAAATTTATATATGCTATGACCAATTGACTAAGGATTCTTTATCATATTATCCACAATATCATCTATTATTTGATCCTAAATTACTAATTGTGCAGATTATATGATCTTAGTCTATATTTAATGGAGCAATATTTTTCTAAAACATTCACAGACAAAGTCAAGTTTAACAACTTAAGCTTCAACTTCAACTGAATTGGAAAAACGAGGTAATGAGTCATAAAAATATCGACGAAATGAAGGAATTGATCGAAATTCCTTATCGGTTGATCCTGGAGAAAGATTACCTATTCAAAAATATCATCCAAATGATCATGATGTAATAAGAAGGTCATATCTTCAAAAAGGTCCCTTCCAACCTCGAAATCATGAGTTTCCTAAGAGATTTATGTACAGTAAATTTTGTCGCTTTAATTCTGAATGGTTTAAGGAGTATGATTGGGTGGACTATAGTATGTATAACAAAAGATGCGGCTTTTTGCTTCTATTGTTATTTGTTTGAAGATGAAGATATCAATCAAGGTGGAGGTCATGTAATTCAAGTATAGAACTTACAAGTTGGAACAAAAAGAAAAGTTTGGATGAACATATTGGTGGACCAAATAGTGTTCATAATCAGTCAAGAAGAAATTGTGAAGATTTGATGAGAGTTGAGACAAAAACAATTCATTCAAAGTGTGCTTGCTAGGCAATCTGATCAACAAAAGTTAAATATCAAACTCGTTTACAAGCTGCCATTGATGTCATAAGCTATCTTTTGAATCAAGGATTATCTTTTCGAGGACATCAGGAAGATGAATTGTCTCACAATAAAGGTAATTACATTGAACTTCTTGAATGGTACATTAAATGATGTGATAATATTGCTCAGGTATTTACAAAAGCTCCAAAAAAAATAATCAATTAACTTCTCCATATATTCAACGAGATATTATCACTGCATGTAAGATGAAAACAATTAAATATATCATCAAAGATTTAAATGATGATTACCTTTTCTATATTAGTTCATGAATCTCGTGACGTATCATGTAAGGAGCAAATGGCTATTGTTTTGAGGTATGTTGAAAAAAAGGGAAAGTGTAATGGAGAGATTTATTGATATCGTTCATGTTCATGATACTAGTGCCTTGTCTCTTAAAACAGAAATTGTTGTTGTACTAGTTAAACATTCTTTGAGTTCATCTTATATAACGTGGACAATGCTATGATGGAGCAAGCAATAAGCAAGGAGATTTGAATGAGCTCAAAAAATTAATTCAAAAAGAAAGTAGAGGTGCACATTCTATTCATTGTTTTGCTCATCAACTACAGTTAACTCTTGTTGCGATTTCTATAAAGTGTGATGAAGTGCAAGAACGTTTATCATTGATTTCAAATATATTAAATATGATTGGAGGTTCTTTTAAATGTAGAGATGAATTCCGTGAATTTCAAGCAAAAGAGATTGAAGAAGTATTACACAAAGATGAGCTTGAAACTGGTAAGGGTTTGAATCAAGAATCAGGTCTTGCTAGAAGCAATAATACTAGATGGGCCTCTCACTATAAATCCTTTAAGAATTTTATTCTTATGTTTGGTCCTTTTATTGATGTACTTGATGCTATTGTTGTTAACGTACATTTTGAAGAAAAGTACAAAGCAAAGGGATATTTGAATGCATGTTTAACATTTGAGGTTGTATTCATGTTGCATTTCATGCGCACTATTTTATCAATCACAAATGAGCTTAATGCAGCTTTCCAAACGAAGGAACAAGATATTGCAAATGGCATGATACTTGTTGGAGTATCAAAAGATTGATTGCAATCATTGAGGGATAATAGTTGAGATTCCCTTATCGATGAAGTGTCAAAATTTTGTGCCTAATATGATATATTGAAGCCAACTTTGATGAGTTTTATGTTATTCTGACTCTTTCAACTGTAGCAGTAGCAACTGACAAAATAAAGCAAATTTCACTGGTCGAAACACAAGAGGATAAGTTTTATACTTCTTTGTCTCAACTAACTTCTCAGATAAATCAGCAAGTCTCTTAACATTGAAAAATCTTTTATCATGATCCCGAACATCACCAAAGAATTCTCAAGCTGAAAATGAAGGTCAATCATTGAATATTTATCAAAATCATCAAGATAAAAACTCAGTCAATTTCAATATCTTTTCAATGTCAAAGCTTGAAAATAATTCAATTGGATTCAAGCAAGAAATTTCAAGAAACAAATTAGTTGTCCGCTCATCAAAACGATTATTGAGTTCTTGAAGTTGGCAATCAATAATTTTATAAAATATTTCAACTCAATAGTGATGTGAAATAGTATATTCTGCAACTCTACGACATGATCTTCTTTGCAATGAAATTGATTAAGTCTGACCTACGAAATCGAATGGATGATGAATTTTTGAGTGATTTTTTGGTGTCTTATTTAGAAAAGGATGTATTTAGTAGTGTTTCTAATGAGGATATTATGTATACCTTTCAAAACATGAAATCTCGTCGAGGAGAATTATTGTAATATATTTGAATTGAGTTTTACTTAATATGATTTGAACCATCTTTTTATAATTTCTTTTTTCATGTATTTTGCAAGATGTTAGTCATTTGTTTGTAATATAATCTGTTGAATAATGTTGTATAAATTTTTATTTAATAATGTTGTATAAATTTTTATTTACTAATGTGAAGACACGAGAAAATTTAAAATTTTATAATATTATCTAATATAAAGAATAGACTAATTTTATCTAAATTTTATATTATTTAAATAAAAATATTTTTTCATAAAGTTCACTATTCTAAAGCAAAAGCCTCATTAATTTTTCTCTTGAACTATCCTCGTCCTTTAAATGGTGACACCACTTAAAAAATATCTTGCATGCGCCACTGGATCCGTGAATGGATATGGGTGCAGAGATTCGCCTAAAAATAATCAAAATATCTAAAAAAAAATAGAGCGATAAAACCTAATTTATGAGATATTATGTTGACCAAATCGGACACGGATCCCACACCCATGTCGTGTGCTGCACCACAAGTGAAGAGTCCGATAAACTTAGATTTCATCTAAATTTTGGCACCAAATTGATTCGAACATATAACGACCTGCATGGTCGTTTTGTACTGCTCAACCTGTTTCCCCAATTTGACCCTTCCTACAGCTTCATTATGTTGTTTATGACATGCGGGGACAGATAGCACAATTCCCGATGTGATCAGATGCATTTTGGGGAAGATTTTCAGCTTTAAAAGTTCAGAATTTGGAAATTTGACCAAAGCCAACATTTTGGTTAACAAGTTCTATGATGGTTCCAATAGGTCTGGATGATTAATAACTTGATCGGATGTTTTTTTATGGATCCTGAGGTGCTCAGGACTCTGGGAATTTACTGGTTGAGTTACTAGTTATGTTTGGAAATTTTTGTCGACCACAGTCAACTTTTGGTTAAGACAACCTGGGATCGGTGATTCCAACAGGTTTGGAATGCTTTTTACAATTGATTTTATATCTCATTTGTGTCCAGGGGGGTTCTGGATGAGTTTTAGATACTTGACTAGTATTAGGCCAAAAATGAGTATCTTTAGCCATCATTTGCCTCACATCTTTAAATTGTCTTTTGAGTAGTGATTACATTGTTTTATGCTTGATATTATATTTTTTATGTGTAGAAATAAAGTGCTCTGAAGATGAAGAGATTATAAGTAAAATTGAATAAAAAGTGGATGAAAAAGAATGAAAAAGGAGGAAGAGACAAGTGGGGTAGGTACATAATTATTGTCCTTGTCCTCCAATGTGAAGGCAACAAATGAAAAGACAAAGCAACGTGAATGAAGAAGATTACAATGGAAATTTGTTCCCGTGTGGCATGGCACACCAGGAAATCCAAATTCTGATTTTATTCCAATTCATTTTGGACTCTATTATTTCATTTTGGGTTTTCTCCTACACCTATAAATTGTTCATAAACACATTTTGAAATAGGAAAAAAAAAAAGACTTTTTGAAGTAGAGAGAGTTTGGAGTTAATGTGGAGATAGAGTCTATTGAGTTTTGCCTTTTCTTCTCCATACTATTCATTTGGTGTTATTCTTTGAATGATTTGTGATATTTCTTCCATGTGTATGTACATCTTAACTTCCCGTTTTCGGGGTCGTAAGCATTATTATTTGAATATTGCTTTCAATTAATTAGTTTATCTCATTAGTTGGTTGTTCAATACAGTTCTTTATTGTTGTGTTGCATAGCTAACACTGAAATACAATTAGTTGTTGGTATTTCTTAAGAATTATATTTAAATATCTAGGCAAGTTCAAGAAACAGAAATGATGAGTGTCGAGGAAATCTTTTCATAGACTGTGTTCAGCCAGGTTTTAGACTTTTTCCTTAAACTAGTCTTTCAACACGTGCAAGGAGTTGTTGTTGTTGTAGGGTGGTGACACATAGCCCACAAAATTGCTAAACTTATCTATGTGCCAGAGATCATACATCAGTGGCAGGAAGCACCTACAAGCCAACAAGCACTATCTTTTCAAAGAAGCTTGCGACAACAGCAGATGGACAGCTCAGGCCTTGAGGAAGGCACATCTACAGGCTAACAAGAACAGCATCAGAATTACAGGAGATAAATCCACATTAGAGAAGGATCTTCTGTATAGATGCCTTGTGGGAAGATTTTATACTGCGACACAGGAGACTCCAGCTCTGAACGAGGTCAGGAGACGGGCCTGTAACTCTTGGAAGACAATAAGAAAAATTAATGCCTTTGCTATGTATGACGGTCTCTATTCTTATTTGAGCTCCCATCAAAGAAAATAGCAGCACACATCATGAATGGAACCTGGAGTTGAAAAAAGATGAATTTGTCACTCGAATGGCGGAATCCTACCATGGGCTGCTGGCCAGAAAACATCACCAGAGGTTGGGTGTGGGTCAGAATCTTAGGGCTTCAAACAATGTCTGTGGTTGCAGAGCATCTTCAAAAAGATTGGCAATCAGTGCAGAGGAGACATCAAGACGGAGGAGGAGACATCTCTAAAAAAACAACTTGCACTGAGCCAGAATCAAGGTGAAAGTGGATGGAAAACTAATTCTGGACGAGTTATAAGTAACTGTTGAAGGGTTTGTCTTCACTATCCCGCTACAAGTGGAAGCGCCTCTTTTAGAGCAGGGAAAGAGAAATTAGAAGCTGTTGGTTTTAGACCAGTTGTCAATATAGGGCAGAGACCTATTTTGATGAAAGATTGAGCTTCTGGGGAACTAGCCATGTGAGGTCAGCAGAAAACAAGGACAATACAAAAAAAGAAGCACATGGAGGGCACATGAAGGGTAAAGGACCTATGTGGGCCATAGAGGGTCGATTAAATGAAAGTTTGGGCCAATCTGAAGGCCCAAGCAATTCCAGCCTTCGGAAAATAATTATAACAGCCTAAAAGGAAGACATAACAATGGATACAGAAATATAAGCAAATACTATTTCCTGTCAGAAATCTGCAAAAGCCACGATGAAGCTAATTGAGGTGGAAAACAAGACCCCAGATGTTCAACTTGATAATCCGACAAAAAATACAGAGGTGGAAGAGTCGAAACAAGAAAGTGATGGCAAAAGATCAGCCATACACATGACCAGCTCAAGTTAGTGAATCGCATAGGGGATGAGGTTGTCCCTCTAAGAATGAAATTCCCAGCAGAAAAAATTGAACATGAATATGACATTGCAGAGTGGATTCAAGAGTACATAATCAAGCTGAGCTCTGAATTCTAGGTGGACCTAAAAGGCTGTGAAGAAAAAGCTAAGGAAATATTCAGAATCTGTAAATAATCTCCAGGAACGTGAGGGGACTAAACTGTGTGAAAGAAGGGACTGATCAGAAATATGCTTAGATCTTGGAAGGCAGATGTAATGTGCCTCCAAGAGACTAAGCTGAAGGGAGAAATCACTGACATAATAAGGGAAGTCTAGGGGAGTAAGTAGGTAAATTATATCCAATTAGAAGCCAGTGGGACTAGAACTTTGTTTGGCACTTAATAGGGGTCTACGCTCCGAATGAAAGAGTAGAAAAAGAAGAAACATGGGAAGAGTTAGGAGCGGCCAGAGGACTTCTCTCAGGTCCTTGGGTCCTATGTGGTGACTTCAACACCACTAGGTACCTATCAGACAAGAATAGTTGTCTCAGAATTAACAAAGCCATGACTGACTTCTCAGAGTTCATAGTAGACATGGATCTGATGGATTGAGAGTTGAAAGGGGGGGAAAATCACAGGGACAAAAGGGGAGCGACAGGATATAGCAGTTAGGCTGGACAGATTCCTTATTTCAAAGGATCTGGACAGTTGCTTCAGAAACATAAATGAGTCAATCATGTAGAGGCAACATCAGACCTTTCTCCAATTATGCTGCAGTTTGGTGATTGGGGGGCTTCCAATTCTTATTTCAAATTTGAGAATCGGTGGCTTCAAACAAAGGGATTTAAAGAGAAGGTCAAGATCATGGGACTCGTTCTCTAGTGTTGGCAATCCTGATTTTGTTCTAGTGGCCAAGCTGAAGGCTCTGAAGACCAACCTCAAGGACTGGAGTAAATCAGTTCAAAGTAATTTGGGAATTCAAAAGCAGTTGGTATTGACACAATTGACAGGACTGAAAGAAATCCAAGAATGCAGAACCTTGCATGAGGAGGACATTTTGTCTAGAATGGCTCTTATAAATGCATTTGAAGATATTGAAAGAAAGGAAGAGATAGCTTGGAGACAGAGGTCCAGGGCCTTGTCCACAGAACAGCAAATGTTCATAGGAGAGCCAACACTATTGATAGACCCAAAGTAGGTGAGGCGATGATAGAAAATCTATTTAAAATCAAGAAGGAAATAGTGACCTTCTATGAGAACTTATATGCTGAAACAAAAGAGTGGAGAGAAGGAGAATTGTCCTAGGATCAATGCAGGAGACAATTATATGTTGGAAGTCCTTTTTGAACCACATCAGATACTGGAAAGCATCAAGGCAAGTACAGGGGACAAGGCCCCAGGTCCAGATGGCTTCTCCATGGAATTCTTCAAGCAGTGTTGGGACATTATTAATGTAGATCTTGTAGCTGCAATTCAGAATTTCCATGAAAAGTGCTTCTTTGAAAAGAGCCTGAATGCAACTTTTGTTGCTTTGATTCCAAAGAAGGTGGGTGCTGCAGAACTAAAAGATTTCAGACCCATGAGCCTTATTGAGGGGGCATGTCTATAAGATCATAGCTAAGCTCCTAGTAGAGAGAGACTCAAAAAAGTAACCCAAGGCATAGTAGACAGGCAACAGATGGCCTTCATCAAAGGAAGGCAGATCATGGATGTCGACAAGGATGCAACAAGCCAGGGAGTGCCTGCAAGTTGGACATCAAGAAAGCTTTTGACTCCTAAAACTGAAATTTCCTCATCCAAATGTTGGAAAGAATGAACATGGGGGCTAAATTTATCAATTGTATCAAACATTGTATTGGCACCTGTGAGATTCTCCATCCTAATCAACAGAGGATCTCCTGGATTTTTTGCTTCTCAGAGAGGATTAAGACAGGGGACCCACTATCTCCTTTCCTATTCATTATTGCCATCAAAAGGTTGAGTAACTTGATCAACACAGCAAAAGGAAGAGGATGGATCAAAGGATGCCAAGCAGCAGAATTATACAACCTGGAGGTAACTCACCTACAATATGCAGATGATACATTAGTGTTTTGGAAAGCTAAAACAGATCAAATCCTCATTTTGAGGATTATTTGTTGGTTTTTGAGGCAGTCTCAGGACTCCATAACAATTGGCGGAAGAGTTTTATCTATCCTATCAACACTGTGGTAGGGATCGAAAGTTTGGCTAGCAAGTTAGGAGGCAAGATTGGGGAACTTCCAACAACTTACTTAGGCATGCCTCTGGGAGCTAAAAGCAAGTCCAAAGGTATTTGGAATTGGGTCCTGGATAAAAGGGAAAAGAAACTCACCAACTAGAAAAGTCATTACCTCTCATTAGGAGGCAGACTGACTTTAATTAACAGTGTCCTTGATGCACTAACATCTTATATGATGTCAGTATTTCCAATGCCTGCTTGCATCTAACAATATTGATACCCTTAGGAGAAATTTCCTATGGCAAGCAGTGAAGACAAAAAGAAGTTCCACCTAGTTAAATGGAAGGGAATTGATAGCGAACAAGAATACAGGTGGCTGAGGCATCAGGAACTTAAGGAAGTAAAACCAAAGCCTATGTTGAAGTGGCTGTGGAAATTTGCCAATGAAGATCATATGCTTTGGAAGGAGGTCATCACAGAAAGTACGGCATGGAGGACAAGCGGATGATAAAAGTGGTTAATACTCCATACAACTGCACTATATGGAGAGTAATCAGGAACCTGTGGCCTATGTTGTATTCCAGCTGCAGAATCAAAGTGGGAGATTGTCAAAAGACATCTTTTTGGGAGGACAAATGGAATGGAGCAACACCTATGAAACAGTTGCATCCGGAACTATACATGTTATGTCAACAACAATAAGCAATAATGGCCACGAAGTAGACTGGTCGAGGCTGGAATTTGTTCCTAAGGAGACACCTATATGACTAGAAAATAGATAAGGTAATTGTACTCCAGAACACAGTAGACAATTTCAACAATCTCACTCAGGGAAAGGACTCGCTGGTTTGGCAGAGTGACATTCATGGAAAATTCTCAGTAAATTCAGCATATAAGGTATTCAACAAGATTGCAGACCAAGCGATGGACTGACCATCGAGGATGATCTAGAAATCAAAGGTGCCCTACAAAGTAAACTGCTTTTTGTGGTTGCAGCCAAAAGACGCAGTTCTAACCCATGAAAATCAGAAGAAAAGAGGATATCAATTTGCCTCTAGATACTTTGTGTGGAGAACAACCAGAGAAAATTAACCATCTTTTTTTGCATTTTAAGTGGACTGAGCACTGAGCAGCTATGGAGAATGTTCATTTGCCTGAAGGGAATTAGGTGGGTGAAACCAAGAAGCATCAAAGGAGTTCTAACTAGCTGGAATAGGGATGGCAATGCTTCAAAGAAGAGAGAGATGGAAGATTGTCCCAGCATGCATTTAGTCGACAATTTGGAAAGAGAGGAACAATAGGAGCTTTGAGAATGTGCAAAATAGCCTTCAGAAGATTAAAATGAATTGCTTAGCTCTTTTCTGTTTTTGGCGCAAACAAGATATTTTAGGTAGAACAGAAGACATCTTTGATGTATTTAGATTTTCTATAGGCATCAGTTTAATTAAGCTTAAAGCTTCTGCAAGATGTAAGACTCTTCTGAAAGGGAACTATACTTTTGGTTGTTGTATACATGTGGATATTTATATAGTAAAGGCACTAGCCACAAAAAAAATGTTGGTATTTCTTAATTGTTCTGTGGAGGACCTCAACAACAACAACAACATACTCAGTGGAATCTCACAAATGGGGTTTGAGGAGGGTAAAATGTATGCAAACCTTACCACTACCTCATACAGATAGAGAGGTTGTTTCTGGAAGACCCTCGTCTCAAAAATATACCGTGTCGTGTTGGGAGAAAGTGTATCCATGAGCTGCAAATGTTTCGACATTTGTCCTCTCAAGGAGTTTATTTTACCCACTTGTTATTTATAGCATGCACTGAGGATAACACACATTTTATGTATGGGGTAAAGAGATTGCTTGGATGCTTTTTTGTCCTTCTTTATTAGGTATAATAATCTCTCTCGGTTTTGCATTATGCTTTGGTTCTTTTCTGAGAGATGTAGCTTTGTATTATTTTACTCTTTATAGTAGCAAAAGGAGAGACAAGAAATACTTTTAGACTTGGTTGATACTAGCATATTTGGCCATGAACTTGAGTATATTTTTCTGTGAGTGTTTTGAGTGCCACTAAACTGACAAACTTTCTAACACCTAAGCTCAAAGTAGTGACTCTGTATTTAGCTTTTTCTTATGTTGTAGTGCAGTATGACCCTATCTGTCTTAAGAGTAGAATTAATCTATTTTGATTGAGACTTGTGCCACAAGAGGTGAGAATTTCTCCCATATATTCCATGTCTTCCATTTTAGTCTAGAATTTTCTCTACATGTTATTGAAGCGAAATAATACTGCACTGTTTAGAAGATGATGATAAACTTTACTCGCTTCTACTAAACCAAGTCCATGAACACCAAATGACAAGGTATTACCTGTTATTTCATCTCTTCCTTGACTACATCTCAACCTTTCTTTTTTTGGTATTGCTATCAAACATAAGCTTCGTAAAGAATCCTGCAAATCTCAACATTTCCTCGTTTGCTTAAATCTTTGAGTTTGCAAATAAATCACAAAAATATGACAACTGAGTATGGTTTAAAATCAGAAACTGCCTCTATCAATAACTGGCGTTGACCGAATTTCAGTCGCCCTTATGCTTGTGGTAGATTATTGTGATAAAGATAGGCTCTGGTGTTTAGTTCAATCTTGAGATTACAAAAAGCAAAAAAGCTACAACATTATTGAGCTGCGAATTATACTTCGGGTACATATCCCTCAAAGCGACAATTGTACCTTTTTTTTGATGGTTAAAGAAACTAATAATCTTACAAAAATCAAGTGAACAGAACCTAAGCTGGAATATGTTAAGATCCTAGAGAAAAACAATCCTCGAAGAAAATGATAGTAGCCTTGGTAACATCTTGTTTTATAACAGATAATGAGATGAAAAGAAAATTTAATGCACCCATACCTGTTTGACAGCCTCCTTCCTCACATGCTTATGGTACTCTGGATTATGATACAACTGATCTGCAAGGGCTCGAAACTGTTCAATAAGTCGAAGGAAATAGTCACAAATAGCACACATGGATGTCAAGTGCAGCAATGGATTGTAGATTAGTTAAAAGAGAATAACCTGGCAATTTCCATCTCCTTGAATTTGAAACTCCGCAAGGCCATATGCTGCCAACCTGTATGATCAATAACATTACACATTAACAAGAAACATATTCCTTACTGACAATACCAAAATAGTAGAGAGATATAAAGTAAAGTGATAGACAACCTGCCAGAGAGCCTCCCATGGTCAAGTGTTGCATCATTAGGATCAGGTATCTGCCCAATCACCCTTGGAGTGTGCTGCAAAGATAGTAAGATTATAAGTGGAGTATGATGGTTGGTAGCATATTATTTCCAAGAATTAAAGCACGCACTGAATCAGTGGACACATCAATGCAAACTCATTACTACAACATATTTCTACAGATGATAGATGAAACACAAAATCAACAAAGCAAGCAAATTCTTGATAACTTACATCATGACAAATATTCAAGGCATTGTCAAATTTTCTTATTATTATTATTAGTGTCACTAGAGAGAATCATAATTTGTATATGATTGTACCGGTATTGAGTCCAAATGAGAGAGTCTGTTCCCAAGCTTGCCCCCATACCTCGAAGCATTTTCTTCTTCTTCAGCCAATATTTTTGCAATGGCATGATCATCCTCAGTACCTTGTGAACTGCTATTCAAACTAGAGGGAGAACTGGAGCTTGCTATTGAGTTGCCATAATGTTCAGTCATATTACCTATTCAGCAAGAAACAATTTCCAGAAAAGGGAAATCTTGTGAGGATCTATCAGATACAAAATTATTTCGAATGAGGGTTTGGAATAACAAGTAATGTATCTAATTTGGATCTTGAATGGAAAAAACAAAAGAAAGAAGGCAAAATCTGAAGTACCTTTTAGGGGAAAAGAAGCGATTTGATTGAAGAAAAGAAGCGTAAGGAAGAGAGGTGGGCTAGTTGTTGAAGCTGAGAGTTTGTTGGGGGGCCTCGTGAGTTGTGACGTCGGAACAATTGGATAGACGTCATTCGACATGGATAAATTTTGGTGAACAACATTCTACACTAACACAGTGCAGGCAAGCGGGTGTGCTAACAAAATGACTAATCGTTTCCTTTGGAATTGAGAAGTTATGTTATATTTTTAATTTATTTGTTTTACTAGTAATGATTTCATGTTTTACATTACTCCCTCTTCATCTTTACTTGTCCTTATATTATTTTTTGGATGTCATATCTATTTTATGAAATTAAAAGATAATTTTACACTAAGTTCCTAATTTACCCTTCTTATTAATTATAGTCATTTCGTTGTTACATTTTTCAAGGCATTATATTTATTATATTCAAAGAGTAATTTACTAAAATTAGCTCATTATTTACTACTAGAGTATAAATTATTTTTTTAATTAGATTAGATAGATTGTACTTTTGTCTAATGTTTTAATAATTTTATGATGTTATATTTATAATATTACTCCCTCTGTCTCATTATATGTGATATTCTTTTCTTTTTGGTCCATTTTAAAAAGAATATTATCTTAGTCTAATTAGAAATAATTTACCTTTAAAATTTACTTTTTATCCTTAATGAAATTATT
>JAABOM020000092.1:11164215-11186373 GCA_011800125.2 Solanum clarkiae
GTTTACTGGTTTGGGTTGAAAAATACTAGATTTATTGGTTTAGTTTAGGTAATATATTTAAAAACCTGACACAAATGTTTGATTTGGTACTTAAAAAATCTAAACTGACCTAGTCCATGATGTACCTACACCCCTATATCTAAGGATTGTTTTATTCTACAGGTTTCAAAAGTCTTCATTTTTTCTCAAATACAACCACAAAAAGTGGGATGAATAAAGTAGTAGTTTGTTGATTATATTTTTAAAGTTAAATTTGTTATTAAATATAAAAATTTTAAAAAGAATAATCTCCTTTTTTTAAGTCTGTCTTTAAAAAATAGACTTTTTTGACAAAATTTAAATTTCAACTTTTCACCAGACATATTGAAGTCATAAGATTAAAGGACATTCTGGTATATTTGACATAATATTAATTTTGAATCACAAATCTTTTTTATTTTCTTAAAATCTGTGTCGAGAATATTTATTTTTTAGATTAACTAAAAAGAAATGTGTTGTGTGAATTGACGCAAAGTGTGATTTATGTGTACAAAAATACATCACAATGCTTAGAGAGGGTGTGAGATAGTTGATCATATCACTTGTATCTCCATTACACTGCATGAGGGCCTTTTGTTTGGCCTAATTGAAAGCCATGTTTTTGACATCCTGGTTGTTGTTTGGTGTGAATAAATTGACCAGTCTGGTCGTAGTTTGAATTGACCACACAGGTTTATGAATAACATTTGTGGTCCTGCTAGTCTTAATACGATCGACCAACCACGAAACCTCGTCCTTATTAGTTTTTAGGAATGAAGACAGGTCACAACTGATTTTTTCTGATCCTTATAAATTTTTAGAGATCATAATTAGACTGTTGGAGATCAAATGATACGACTTGCAAAGATGGCGCCAACAGACTCATGAAGCGTATCGGATTAGAATGTTGTGAACCATGATGATTTATTTCATAAGGGTTTATGGGCTAGCCATGATAAATAAGATTGATCAAATTGGTATTATCGGGCCATGTAAAATGTTGGAAAGTTTTTGGGAAATTTTCATAAAATAGCCTAAGTTTAAAACTTAATATAGTCAAATAATTATATTTTACATAATCACATAATATAACCTTGGCTATGTTACCTGGAGGGGAGGAGAGAGGTGAACGAGATCAAAAGAGGGAAGAGATAAGCGAATTGTATATGTATATTTGTCAAATTGTATGTGTATATTTATCAAATATTTGTATAAGTGTAATTGATATACATATATATTTGTATATCTGGCAAATGAGAATGAGAGAGGCGAGCGAGAATGGAGAGAGGCGAATTGTATATGTATATATGTCGAATTGATTATGTATATCTATCAAAATAAGTGTATATATGCAGCTGATATATATTTGTAATTGTATATCTACAAGAAATTGGAAAGAGAGGCGAGAGAGGAAGAGAGGAGAGAGAAAATAATAATAAAACCCTAACTATAGTTATAAATTGTAATTTTTTCAAACTATAATTGTATAATGTAAATACAAATCATATGTTTGCGCAATTATATTATTTTTCCACATTTTTTAGGTGTCAACCACAAAACCTCGTCCTTTATTAGGTTTTAGGGATGAAGACGGGTCACAACTGATTTTCTTCTAGTGATTATAAATTTTTAGAGATCAAATGATACAGCTTGCAAAGATGGCTCGAATGGACTCATGAAACGTCAAATTGGGATCAGAATGACAAGTTTGTTATACGTATTAGTTCTTAACAGATATGTGTCGAATCATGCTCACAATGTCTGTTCCTGCAATGACTTTGATTGCATGAAATCCACTTACGTGTATTAGTAAATATGGAAAAAATATAGCTTGAAATTGACTTACAAGTTATCTTTATTCCATGAACTATGAGTCATCTATTACGTGTTAATTTAGTAAATGTATAAATTTATTGAAAGACACTTTTGAAAATGAGTAAATGACTACGGATTGGAAGCAACAACGACCACTAGGATAAGCTCCATATGTACACTCGGGTCGTTTCGTTTGATGAATAAGAAAAATTATTCTAGAATAATTTTTAAAGGTTACATATATATACAAAAAAGTAAAATGTTTACAGAAAAAGTAGCCCGTGTTTTATTTACATAAAAAATAGCCCAAAATCAACGAAACTATAGATAACTATACATAATAGTTTGTCAAAGTTATAGAAAGTATACACTACTATACAATGTATATTACTTATACAAGAGTTATACACTAAATATACATTATGATACATAAATATACACTGAATATACATGTCTATACAACGAGGGCTGAATGCCCAAAATTGTAACAAATAGTCAAAGCTCAGTCAAATGACTACTTTTTGTAATTAAAAAAAGCGGGATATTTTTTATGTAAATAATTTTTCTCAGTAGCTTGTGGATGTAATCATCCCATTTTTAAATGTGCTTTTACTCTTATTTGATCGCAAATACTAGGATAACTTATCCCACGATTAACAATTAGTAATGAGATAAGTTATTCCTCCCTAAAGGTTGAATAGTACTCCCAGAATAACTTATCCTGCGATAAAATATGTAAAATACAAAAATATCCTCCTTAAACTATCTTTTATACACATGTTTCTATTCATGTATATTTGCATGATTTTCAACAATATTTATGATAGCATTCACAACTTTAGTTAATCCTTGTTTTTATGATAATATATTTTTCTATTAAAAAATATTTTTTCTAAATATAATTTTTATTTATCAATATATTATAAGGTAAATTTATTTGTCTAATTTTTATGTTTACTTATACTTTGATTTTTCATAAAATCTTCACTCCATTACTTAATTACATATTTTTAATTAAATAGTTTATTACTAACTTAAAAATTATATTTTTATATATTAATTCAAACTAGCCGATTATAATAATATTTATTTTTAATTTTAATAAACATAAAATAAAAATTTTATTTTTAAAACTAAATAGGATGAAAGTTTATTTTTGTAATGACCCTCCAAGTCATTTCGGTGTTTCACAAATATCTGGTCAGTTGGAATATGTGCATGGCGACCTCCGACCATTTTTCACTTGTTGGTACTATTGATATGATTGTTGGGTGAATCAGTTGAGGTTTATATAGCTTTCTGAGTTGAACAAGAGATCATAATTACAAAATAAATTTTTAGATAAAGTCCTAGAAAACAGTCTCGGAGTGAAATTTTAATGGTTCCATCAGCTCCAAAATGAACAAATTAGGCTAGGAACATGTTCGCTGTAGTTATATCATGTTTTACAAATTTAACCGTCAAAATAGGTCAATAGTTGACTTTAGTCAGCACACTTGGTAAACGTGTCCAAATGAAAATTCTGACAGTACAGTTAGCTCCGAAACGTCGAATTTGGTCTTGAAGGACATTTCATTCAGTTTTCGAGGCTTCGGGGCGTGCTTTGGCCTCTTCGATAATTTTAATATGGGAAAGTGAGACCCACGTTGGATCAAGATGACCTCTGGTGGAAATTTCGTCCACATCACTGAGTCTGAAATATTTTTGTTCTGATTTCATATATGGATTATTTTTTTGTGACTTTAGATGAGTCCAGTACATCAAAATTTACTTTGAGCATTTGCTGAAAAATGAAAGGCGACGAACGATATGGCCGCACGGGATCGCACCACGTGGCAAGGCGGTATATAAGGTATATTTCTAGTGAATTTCATTCCAGAATCACATACAAGTTGAAAGATCAACTTTGATTAGCGATAACTTCCTTATTTTTTTAATCCATTTTAAGCCATTCAAAAAGCTAAATTATATGAAATTTTACGAGAAACATCATGGGGACCTTGAATTTCATCTTTGGCACGCATTTTGAGATAAAAATCATTATTTTTACTTATGTTATCATAAATTATCATGAAATTCGTGTTATGATATCTTAGCCATTTTTTATCAGAATTAAGTAAAATTAGGATCTAAACTATATGTAACATCCGGTAAAATTGCCATAATATTCCTAGAGGAGAGGTATATGCGTAACATATCTTTCCCTACTCAGATGAAAAATTCGAGATCGGATATAGGATTAACATGAAAAATTGAGTGGGAAAATGGTCTCGGTCGATTTTTAGAGCCATCGAATCAAAAGATAATTTTTCAATCCTAAAATCGAAAACAGTATCTATGCGTGACAGAGACGCGTCGCCCCCTGTCACGGATTTGACTTATTTTTCTAAAAAAATTTCAACGGGATTGAAAAAACTCGTTAGGAAAATTTTTGAAAAAATATTACACTGTGGCGCGCCAGTTCGCGTTGCGGACTGGGTATTTTCGGACTGAAATTTTTCTTTAATTTGTGAGGGATATTTCACACATTTTTCAACCCGTCTTAAACTCAAAACATGATCAAAATAGGTTATTTTTGAGTGTAAAATGGTCTAAAACCCCATTCTAAGTCTTGAAAAAAGATAGGGGCATGAGAGAAGAGAAGAGAGAAGCGTAGATTGGAGAACTCAAGGGAGAGTTCTTGAAGATTGATCGTTAAAGCTTCACATCGGGTATGTAAGGCTAAACTAAAATCATGAGATTGTTTTCTCATGTTCCCTATAAATGGTCATAAAAGAGTTGAAAGTCTAATGAGTCTAAAAACATGATTCTTGATGGTTTTCTTGAAAAACTATATTTATTACATGTATTTCACATATTGATGATCATAATTAACTTATTTTCTTGAATTAAATACTTTTCATGAAATATTGTATAACCCTATATGATAATTTGTGAAAGCATACATGAATGAACCTTGGGATGGAGTCTAGAGCCTTTATTTGAGAGTGTCGATTGTGATTGTGATGTGAGAATGATGATTAGTTGATAGAACTTGATAGACTTATGAGTCTCCGTAAATGTATTCTAATTTTTGTCTATTCGATTGTTCCCTAATGATTATTCTAAGCTTTGAGCTATTGATTGATGAGATGATTAGAGTCTCTATGAGACTAATTGAATGATGAGTGCCTCCACGAGGTCGATGGAGATGATTTGATTGAGATGGTTGATTGAGATGGATTGTTTTATATGCATTGAGTCATAGAAAGAGTATCGAGCATCGAAATTGGTAAGAGTAATACCAACTTACACTCATTAACTACGTAGCCAAGCATAGGTGAGGATTAGAACCATTGCATTATATTGAGGTTTCCTCTTGATATAAGTCCCTGAAACAATAGAGGACTTGTTGGTAGCTAACTCCATTTTGGATTTGTTCATTATGGTTTCGATTAGTTCTCTACCTGGCAAGTACAAAATAGTCGTGGCAACACCAACGGAATGTTGTACAATCACTGTTTATAAATGATTATTGTCAGATAAGAGAAACTCCTAAAAAGTTCCCACATTGAGTACTCTGAGTCAAGATGAGATTAGATGAGTTGAGTGGAGTTACTTTGAGATGAGTCTGATTTAATTAATGAGGTTTGATTGGTTGATGGGTCACTTGTCTACTCTTTATTCTTACTTTAAATAGACATTTGACATGTTGATTGTTTATTATTCTGAGTTGGTATTGTTCCATATTATTCTACCTGTTTTCTATTTCATTAAGCTATTTTACATACCGTACACTCTATGTACTGACGCCACTCGGTGCTACATCATTTCATGATGCAGATACAAGGATTAGAGATCATCAATAGGCGCATCATTGAGGATCTGAGACGTTCAACTAATTGGTGAGCCCCCTTACTTCGTAGGATTCATTATGTTTATTTCATCTGGCTTTAGAGTTAGACTTGATTAGCTTTATTTTGATTTGAGGTAGTCATGGGTCTGTCATTGACACCACTTGATAGTGATAGAGGCTTCACAGACTAGAGTCAAATGTTGATTGTTAAGATTATTTCATTTAATATATTATCTTGAGACTAGATGATTAAATGTTCCTATTTACTTTTATTTTGTCTTCCGCTGATTAGTAGAGTTGTTGGTTGGATGAATGTGATGAGGCTACGTGGTTCGCTCGGGGACTAGAAATAGTCTCTAGGTGCCGGTCACGTCTAGGGTACCCTCCCGGGGCGTGAAATTGTACTACTTTTTGAGGCGCACACTGTGGTAGTATATTCGAATTTTGTTAATTTGATCATATTTTTGAGGTCAGAATGATCTAATGAGCCCCTGTACTTGTACTCAATTGTATTTTGGACCCTCCTACTTAATTCTTTGCCATCTAAACCCCTCAACCCATATTAAACTCTATCTTTTAAACACAATATTTGACATGGTTGTTATGCTTATTGCACAAATGCGCACTAGTCATTAAAAACCAATGACTAAGAAGCCACATCTAAAATTAAAGCAAAAGGGGGCTGAATGAATTCTAAAGGTTTATTTCCTTTCCGTCAAGTACGTCCCTCAACATCCTCACCTCTTTCTTTCTTCATTTTCTCCGATGAACAGAGAACCTGGTCCGTCCCCTTCCTCAAAAAAGTTTTAAGATTATGTCGTATTGAAAGGGTGTGTATTTAAAGTTTTTGTGTTTTTGGTTGTTCATATAATTATGTTTCATAGCTCTGTCATATGTAACAATATCAATTAACATTGAGTTTTTTTAAAAAAATTTGGAAATTTTACTTTGTTTAGTGTCTAATGCTACCGGTATAACAAAGTTATGGCTTTATTTTGACTTCAATGACATATTTCGTGAATTCGATTAGTTTCTTGGATTTTTTTGTAATTGACCAAAGTCAATAATTTTTTCACCATTTGTCTTGGATATTGAGTCTTTTATGGGTCCATTGATATATATACGATGTGTATAATAATGTTAACATCATTTTACCTTTAAAAATTATAGCTTGTGTTTTCCATGTACCTATAAAGTTAGTAGTAACCTATATTTTTTTTCTTAACTTTTTTTTGGCAACTAACTTTCTTTTATTAATCACCAAATGAGACTCACACATCCATAACAAAGTACACAATTTGTTATCCTGTTTATAGTAAAACTCAAAGATATCAGTGAATTAAACGAAAGAGAAGTTGTTGCAGTCTAGTACTAATGGATATAAAAGCCCTCATAGTACATATGTACGGTACTTCTTTGGCGATAGATTCATATGATCTCCTTTTTCCTTAAAAAATTCATTGATTCCTTTCTATCCACATAGCATGGACATATCTGCATATAGTCTGAACAATTGAGCAGACTGAGTTTTGCCGTGGGTACGGAAATGGGATCTCCAACTCTAGCTTGCTTTATAGCCCAATCCAAGTGAATATCTCAAGTACCTGCAGTAAAGATTAGCTAGTTAAGATGACACGCCCCTAGCCTATATCCTAGATATGGCCGGCATTCGAAAACTATTTCTGATCTCAAGCGAACTACTTGACCTAACTACTTACTCAGTGGAAGACTTAAACAATAGTGGAAAAAGCTATAAAAGCAACAAGCTAAACAAAAATGATCTGCATAACTGAGTGTAATAGTCCACAAGCAACAACTGAATAACTAGAACTAGAATACTAACACATAGTCTATAACACTTCTATTAAAGTTGTCTGAAAGGACTATTGAGATAGGTTCCAAGTAGCCAGAACTAAAATAAGCGTTGAAAAAAACATAAGTAACTCCAGAGCCTCTGACTGAGAAGAGGCCTCATCAAAAGACTGGAAGTTGTCTAGTTCTCAACGAAGCAACTGCTGAGGAACTCTATCACTTGCGTCTACATCATAAAATGATGCAGGTCCTAGGGACATTAGTACCTGGAATGTACGGTATGTAAGATGGCCAAAATAGTAACTTAGAATATCATAATATTTCTCAAAAGACATAAACATAACTCATAATGAAGTAACAACCACCACTATGAGCTTTGTATTGATACAACATCTTGCCCAAGCTGCCAGAGCCGTCTCGTACTTTGCCAGGGTAGGGGACGAAGAACTAAGGAAGTGGATCCATCCCAAAACTAGGCCATCTCAGTGGCTAATGAGGAATGTACCTTGGTACAATCCTATCCTATGTTGGCTATATAGTTTATGAGTTCAAGTAATTAATTCTACTCTTACTCATATCAGTGCTCAATACTACTTCCAAAACACTTTTATATAGCTCATACGTAAAAACTTGGAATTCTTAAAATCTGATTTCTTGGGAACTTATCCCAACTTACTACTTAGCTTTCCCATTTGGTATCTTTAACTTGACTGAAACTAATATCTTTTCAAATATCCTCAATGTATTGGTTTCTCAATTATTATACAAAAAATAGTTCAAGAAAATAATTATTTAATTTATCTCAAAATTATAGGCTTTATGGGTGTTCATGAAATCCACATGAGATTTACAGGAAATCCTTCTTAACTATAAATCTTAGTTTCAGTACTATATATAACAAGTAAAGAATCAAGAATCATCATGCTTTATTAAGAATCTATACATACAATTGGAAATCTACTAAACTTCACAGAAATTACATGAATTTAATCTTAACTAATGCTTGAAACTTTTTGGATGAAAACTAAGTTGCGTTTTCTAAAATATTCTAAAAAATAATTTTAGAGTGGCCTTATATACCTAGGAAAGAGAATTTTTAGAGAATTAGAAAGAATTCTTGAGCCCTACTATGATCTTGATTTTCTTGCACGTGAGTTTCCTGAGAACATTTTTGAAAGAATGAAGGTATAAAAGTAATTGTTTAGGGCATTCGACTTAAAATCGACTAGTTTTAGGATTATGGGGTGTGAAAAAGGTCGAAACTACCCTTCCTAATTAAAAGAATAAAAATCGTCCAGTTTGGTACTGGTGCGCGTCACGCACCAGTGTTAAAATTCTGGTTTCCGCAAAAAGTCAGATTACATTAAAATTTTGGAAAAACCAAAGTATGATTCTGCATCCCTAGCACGTCGCGGAAGGGGCGGAAACCTCACTCTTTTGAAATTTTTTGAAAAAAAATTAATTTGGCTCGATCGCGTTAAAAATGAGTCGAGACCATTTTTCAACTCTATTTTTTGCACTGATCGTAAATTCGGTCTCAAATTTGCAAACAAAGCATGGGAAGACGTGTTACGCACAAGGTTAATTCTAGGGGTATTTTAGTCTTTTCACTGGGTATTACATTATCTCCCCTTTGGGATCATTATCTCCTTGGTCCTTAGTTTACGAACTTGTCAGTCTAATATCTACACCGGCATCTCTTTATATGATAAATTATCCTTATTTCCAGCACTTTCAACTAGGACAACTAGTAAGGGATCTCCCAAGCACCTCTTAAGCATGGAAATATGAAATATCGGATGTATAACACTTAATTCTGTTGGTAATTCTAACGCGTAAGCAACACTACCCACTCTTCTCAGGATCTGGTAAGGCCCAATATATCATGGACTGAGCTTTCCCTTTTTCTCGAATCTCATAACTCCCTTCTCTAGAGATACATTCAGGTATACCCAATCACCTAACTCAAACTCCAATTCTCTCCTTCTGATATCTGTGTAAGACTTTTGTCGACTCTGAGCTGTCTTGAGCCTCTCCTGGATAACCTTCACTTTTTCCATAGCCCGATGGACCAGATCAGTTCCTATCAACCCTGTCTCACCAACTTCAAACCACCCTATGGGTGATCTACACCTTCTCTTGTAAAGGGCCTCATATGGTGCCATCTGTATGCTCGCCTGAAAGTTATTATTATAAGAGAACTCAATCAAGGGTAAATGATCATCCTAGTTACCCTAAAAATCTATCACGCACGTCCTCAACATATCCTCCAAGGTTTGTATAGTTCACTCTGCTTGCCCATCTGTCTGCGGATGGAAAGCTGTACTGAGATTCACCTTCGTACCAAGCCCCTTCTGAAAGGACTTCTAAAACCGTGTTGTAAACTGAGCTCCCCTATCTAAAATAATGGATATATGGACCCTGTGCATCCTAACAATCTCCTTAAGATAAAGTCTGACATAATCCTCAGCTGTATCAGTCGTCTTGACAGGTAGAAAGTGAGCTGACTTGGTCATTCTGTCTGCTATGACCCATATCGAATTGTGCTGTCAACAGGAGTGAGCTAAGCCTGTTATGAAGTCCATATTAATCATCTCCCATTTCCATTCTGGAATCTCTATATTTTGGGCTATTTTTTTTACCACAAGGCCTTGGTGCTCTACCTTAACTTGCTGGCAATTTGGGCATCTAGACATGAACTCCGCAATGCCCTTTTCATACCACCCCACCAATAGACCTCCCGCAAATATCTATACATCTTTGTTGCACTAGGGTGGATAGAGTATCTGGCATTATGAGCCTCAACCAAGATCCTATCTCTAAGGTCGTTAACACTTGGCACATACAATCTACCTTGGTATATCAGGACACCATCTCCCCCTTTTGAGAATACTAATACTTTCTGCTTCTGAACATCTTTTTTCAATTGGAGAAGGATGGGATCCTTGCCTTGTTTTTCTTTCACTTCCACTATTAAGGATGACTCTAACCCATTTTTGACAATGGCCCCACCTTCGTCAGAATCCTTAATCAGCACCCCCAAACGGGCTAGTCTGTGAACCTCCTTAGCTAACTCTTTATTTTCATCCTCAACATGAGCTGTGCTCCCTATGGTCACCCTGCTATGAGCATTAGCAACTACATTAGCTTTAACTAGATGATAGAGGATAGTCATATCATAGTCTTTCAACAACTCCAACCATCTCCTCTGCCTCTAATTCAGCTCCTTCTGGCCAAATACATATTGCAAGCTCTTGTGGTCCGTGAATACATCTACGTTCCCACCATATAGATAGTGTCTCCAGATCTTCAAGGAAAACATTACCGCAGAAAGCTCAAGATCATGAGTTGGGTAATTCTTTTCATGAATCTTAAGCTGTCTAGAGGCATATGCTATCACCTTGCCTCTCTGCATTAATACACAACCCAAGCCAACTCTGAAAGCATCACAATATACCACGAAGTCATCAACTCCCTCCAGTAAGGACAAGACTAGGGTTGTCGTCAGCCTAGTCTTCAACTCTCGGAAGCTCTTCTCGTAAGCTTCTGACCATTCGAATTTAGCCTTCTTCTAAGTCAGCTTAGTCAAGGGAGCTGAGATAGAAAAACACCCCTCTACAAACTGTCTGTAGTAACCTGCCAAGTCCAAGAAACTCCTTACCTCTGTGGGAGTTGTGGGCTTTGGCCAATTCTTTACTGCCTCAATCTTTTGGGAATCAACTTAGATACCTTCACCAGACATAATAGCCCCAAAAAGGCCACAAAAGCCAGCCAGAACTCACAATTAGAAAATTTGACATATAGTTGTTGATCCTTAAGGGTTTGAAGAATAATTCTAAGATGGTCTACATGCTTCTCCTTGCTACGGGAGTAGATCAGGAAATCATTTATGTACTTGATGATGAACATATCTAGGTACGACCTCAATATCCTGTTCATAAGATCCATGAAAGTTGTTGGTGCATTCGTCAGCCCGAAGGACAAGACCAAAAAACTCATAATGACTATAGCGAGTTCTAAAAGTTGTCTTAGGAATGTGTCTCTCTCTCTCACTTTAAGCTGATGATTAGATCTGAGATCTATTTTGGAAAAACAGGTAGCACCCTAAAGTTGGTCGAATAGGTCATTAATTCTGGGAAGAGGATACTTGTTCTTAATGGTGACCTTGTTCAACTGATGATAATCTATGCACATCCGGAGATAACCATTCTTCTTACAAACGAAGGGAACTGGAGCACCCCAAGGTAAGACGCTTGGTATAATGAAAACTTTATCTAAGATATCTTTTAGCAGCAACTTTAGCTCTTTTAGCTCCGAAGGAGCCATATGCCATGGAGGGATAAATATGGGTCGAGTATCCAGAAGAGTGTCTATCCCAAAGTTTGTCTACCTGTCAAGAGGGACTCCAGGAAGATCCTCAGGAGATACTTCTGGGAACTCATTCACAATGGGGACAGACTGAAAAGATAGTGCCTCGGCACGAGAATCCTGAACTCTGACTAGGTGGTATATACACCCTTTGGAAATTAACATTTTGGCTTTGATATATGAGATAAACTGACCCTTAGGAACAACTGAGCTACCCCTCCACTCTGAGACTGGTTCGTTAGGAAACTAAAATTTGACTACTCTGGTTCTGCAATCTATGGAGGCATACCCATCATGAAGCCAATCTATGCCTAGGATGACATCAAAATCTACCATGTCTAACTCCACCAAATCAGCTATAATAGTGTTATGATAAACAGAGACTGGACAACCCCAATATATCCTTTGGGCTAAAATAGGCTCCCCAGTAGGAGTAGAAACACTGAAAGGCTCGGTCAGGCATTCTGGATTTACCCCAAACTTCACAACTACATATGGGGTTACGAATGACAATGTGGCTCCTGGGTCTAATAATGCGTAGACATCATAAGTAAAGATTTTAAGCATACCAATAACCACATCTGGTGAGTTCTCCTGCTCATGTCGGGTGCCTATAGCATACAAGTGATTTGCGCCCTCACTTTTCCTGCTGTAGTGCTCCTGTGAGGTGGCTTACCTTGGGGTACTGAAGAAACTGTCTGTGATCTGTTATCTCTCATATTCCCAATCAACATCGCATTCCTGCCCTTCCTCTTAGTCATTCGAGAGACCCTTGACACAAAAAGATCCATCCTAGTACGCATATCTGCCACTATAGTTGGAGCATAACGGGACAGTTGAGTAAACTTGAGGTTGTACTCCTATACATTCATATTCTCCTGCTTCAAATTCAGAAATTCCCTTACCTTAGCCTGCCTCATCTCTCTGGGAAAGCATTTTCCTAGAAAAGCCTTCTCAAACACCGCTCTATTAACAGCTGGCACCCCATCTGCCCTATTTCCTTTCCACTGATCAAACTAGAGTCTAGCTACCCCTTAAGCTGGTAGCAACCATCTTATCCTGCTCAGCATTGCATATATGCATCAACTGGAACACCTTTTGGAGCTCCTGAATGAAGTTCTCTGGATCCTCCTTCACATTGGACCCTGTGAATTCTGGTGGGTTCATCCTCAGAAACTCCTTAAATTTGGCGGTATCCGACCCATCATTTCTGCCATCTCCCTGGCGACCTCCCTGTGTAGTGATTGCCTAAGCTAAAGTCTGGATGGCATGGCGAAGTTCAACGTTGGAGATATCTGCTTGTTGTGGCTTCTCCACAGGCATAATTAGACCTCTAGGTTCCTCAGGTATTCAGCCAGGTTGGTTTGCATTTCTCCTGGCTGGGCGCCGTCTGCCCCTTACTGGTCCATTAGCTTTACGTGGAGGCATGATCTAAAAACACGGCGTGAACGCACCAGTTAGAAAGGACTTCATAGAGATATACTTTGAAGCACGAGACAAAGAATAACAATTAATGATGACACTTCCTAATGTCCCATAGCCTCCTTGTTATAGATGTGGCACATAATACGGACTATACTAATAGACACAGTTCCATAGACTCCTTAGGACTGTTGAACTCTGCGCTCTGATATCAAGTTTGTCACGCCCCGAGCCTACACCCTGGATGTAACCGGCACTCAAAAACCATTTCTGGTCCCAAGTGAACCACTTGGCCTGGCTACTTACTTAGTGGAAGACTTGAACAATAGTGGAAAAATATGTAAAAACAACAAGCTAAATAAGAATGATTTGCATAACAGTCCACAAGTAACAACTGAATAACTAGAACTAGAATACTGACACATAGTCTGTGGAACCTTTACTAAAGTTGTCTGAAAGGACTACTGGGATAGACCCAATGTAGCAAGAACTAAACTAAGTGATGAAATAAAATGTAAGTAACTCCAGAGCCTTTGACTGCGAAGAGGCCTCGCCAAATGACTGGAAGCTATGTAGTTCTCAACTAAGCGGCTACTGAGGAACTCTGTCACCTGCGTCTGCATCATAAAATGATATAGGTCCTAAGGACGTCAGTATGTGGAATGTACAGTATGTAAGATGGCCAAAATAGTAACTTAGAATATCATAATATTTCTCAAAAGCCACAAACATAACTCATAATGAAATAATAATAATAATAATAATAAATGCTTCGTATGTTGAAAGTGACATGTTGTAGGCCGGTAAGTAAAACATATTTTCTTAGCTTAGGGAGTTTCTCTAACTAACAACCGCCACTATGAGCTTCACGGTGATACATCGTCTTGCCCACGCTACTAGAGTCGTCCCGTACTTTGCTGGGGTAGGAGACGATGAATTAGGGGAGTGGATCCATACCAAAACTAGGCCATCTTAGTGGCTAATGAGGAATGTACCTTGGTACAATCCTATCCTATGCTGGCTACATAGTTTATGAGTTCGAGTAATTAATTCTACTTTTACTCATATCGGTGCTCAATGCTACTCACAAAACACGTTTATATAGCTCATACTTAAAGAATTGGAATTCTTAAAATCTGATTTCTCGGGAACTTAGCCCAACTTACTACCTAGCTTTCTCAACTGGATTGTTTAACTTGACTGAAAACTAATATCTTTTCAAATATCCTCAACGTGTTGGTTTCTCAGCTATCATACCAAAAATAGTTCAAGAAAATAATTATTTAATTTATCTAGAAACTATAGGCTTTATGAGTGTTCATGAAACCCACATGAAATTTACAGAAAATCCTTCTAAACTATAAATCTTGGTTTCAATATTATATATAACAAGTAAAGAATCACGAATCATCATCTTTATCAAGAATTTATATGTACAATTGGAAATTTACTAAACTTCACAGAAATTACATGAATTTAATCTTAACTAATGCTTGAAACTTTTTGGATATAAACTAAGTTACGTTTTCTAAAATATCCTCAAAAATAGTTTTAGAGTGGCCTTACATACCTGAGAAAGAGAATTCTTGGAGAATGGGAAAGAATTCTTGAGCCCTACTATGATCTTGATTTTCTTGTGCGTGAGTTTCTTGAGAGCATTTTTGAAAGAATCAAGGTGTAAAAATAAGCATTTATGGCCTAAATTCGACTTAAAACTGACTAGTTTAGGATTATGGGGTGTGGGAAAGGTCAAAACTATCTTTCCAATAGAAAGAAGAAAAATCGTCCATTTTTTTTGTACTGGTGCATGTTGTGCACCAGTGTTAAAATCCTGGTTTTCTCAAAAAGTCAAATTACGTCAAAATTTTGGAAAAACCAAAGTGTGAATCCGCATCCTTAGCGTGTCGTGGAAGGGACGCAGAAACCTTACTATTTTGAAACTTTTTGGAAAAAAATTAATTTGACTCGATTGCGTTAACATCGAATCGAAACCATTTTCCAACTCAGTTTTTTGCACTGATTGAAAATTCGGTCTTGGATTTGCAAATGGAGCATGGGAAGACGTGTTACGTGCAAGGCTAATTCTAGGTGTATTTTAATCTTTTCACCGGGTGTTACATGAGCCATACCATCAATTCTTTCCATACAGATCTAGTGAATTCACATTGCACAAATAGATGATCTCTAGTTTCCAGCTCGTTTGACACAAAATACGTTGATGGTCTACATTCATTGCCTAGTCAGACAATCTATCAGTTGTTGGAAGCTTGTTCTATATCTGAAGTCACATCGTCACAATAGCCTTTCGTCTTGTAGTGTTAGCAAACATCAGACATTTCCATGGCACTCTAGATCTGTTTCCTAGAAGCTTCATGTAGAGTTTGCCAATAGTTGCTGGTTCTTTTTGCATCTGTGTATGTTTCAAGATTAGTCTAGCAGTGAATATCTTTTTAACCATCCATGAGGCTTGCATTGGTACAGGAGCAGTGAAGAATTGTTGGGTCTTTATGTAGAAAGAGTGAATCCATCTGATCCACAATTTATGTGATTTTTGGGCAAGATCCCAATATATCTTAGTAATGGCAGCTTGCTTCCATATTTGTACATTAATAAGGTTCATGCTACCAGCTGATTTGGGTAGGCACACTTTATCCCATGCTATCAGTGCCCTCTTTGTAATGGTATTAGTACCCGACCAAGTGAAACTCCTACAGTAAGCATCAATTAGCTTAAGTACTTTTGTAGGAATGATGAATAGTTGTGACCAGCAAGCTCGAATTCCAAAAAGGACTGATTGAACTAATTGTATTCTCCCTGCATATGAGAGTTTCTTAGCTGTCCAAGAAGTAATTCTAGCAACAATTTTTTTCACTAGTGGTGTCTATTGCATAAGAGACTACTTCTTAGTGGATAGGGGGACAACAAGGTACTTGAAAGAGAATTCTCTATACCCAAAGCCAAACTGTTGTAGTACTCTATTTTTCATCTGATCAGAGACACCACCAAAATATATGGAGTTTTTATTCATGTTTGACTGTAGTCCAGATGCTTGTGAAAACTTTTGGAAATACTGATATATTGCCCGTATTGAATCCTTATCTCCTCTACTAAATAAAAGTAGATTATCTGCAAAACAAAGATGAGAAATACTCATTGTTGCACACTTAGGATGATATTTAATTAAAGCCCTCCATTTTCTTAGCTTTAGCAAGACATCTGCTGAGATACTCCATAGATATAGCAAATAGATAAGCAGAAATAGGGTCTCCTTATCTAAGGCCTCTTGCAGCATCAAAAGGAGGGGTGGTTTCGCCATTAACCATAATTGTATAGTTTACAGTATGCACGCATTCAAGGATCCACTGAATAAACTTACTTGGAAAGCACGAGTTCTGCCGAATCTGCTTTAAAAATGACCACTCCACAAAATCATATGCCCTTTGTAGGTCGATTTTTAGCATACATCTTTGTGAGATATGTTTCCTAGAATAAGCTTTAACAAGTTCCGTGGCAAGTATAATGTTATCTGCAATCTTCCTCCATGGGATGAAATTTGATTGAGCTTCACAGATTATATGTGGCATAATTTTTTGCATGCTAGCAGCTAGCACTTTAGTAATACTTTTATATAGAATGGCACAACAAGCTATGGGTCTATATTCTTCTATGCTCCCTGGACTAGCAGTTTTAGGGACTAATGTAATTACAGCGCAGTTAACTGGCATGTATAGTTTCCCAGTGCGGAAAAACTCCTTGATAGCTATCAAAATATCATCCTTGACAAGGCTCCACGTCTTCTTATAAAAGTAAGCATTATAACAATCCATGCCAGGAGCTTTATCATCTCCAGCAGAGGCTAGTGCACTCCATATTTCCCCATTTGTGATATCTCTGCACAATTCAATTCCTTGATCATATGTTATTGTAGGGCCTCTTCTCATAGTGTTCCTATCTACAGCTGGCAAAGATACGGTGCTAGAACCCAACAGAACCTTGTAAAATTGTATCACTTCTTCCTTGATAGCTTTTGGGTTAGTGAGCCTTGCACCGTTGAGAGATGTAAGTTCAAGCATGAGTTTTTTGTTAGTTCTATCTTTGATCACAACTGAGAAAATTTTGTTATTACTATCTCCAAGCTTTATCCACTTTTACGAGCATGAAAAGTAAATGGTTTTAATAATAGTGACACTTCAAATGCAAATTTATGTTATCCAAACACTTTCAAAATTAAAAAAAAATGCTTCAAAGTCAAAAGCACTAAAATTAAGCGAATCCAAAACACATTAGACCTTCACATTTCATCATGCATCAAAAGAATTTAAATGTCAATCTTTATTTTCCTATTCATTTGTTTTGTTAGCTTAAATATTTATATATATTTTTTAAAAGTAAATATATGAATAAGTTAAGAATGAAGGCGAGTTCGACTATGGATTCAGTCGAATCTAGTATCTTACGTTCCCGCCTTTTAAACCACTGCTTTTTAGTTACAAAGAATAGTTTTATGACTTTGCTGCAGTCGATCATAGTCTGATAATCATCGCCAAATTAATCCTTCCTCATGATGTATGACTAATGTGCTTAAACCAAATTTACTGCTTTGTTAGGCCTTGTTGAATCTCTTCTGATCTAAAGTCGGAGATATATCACATCCCATGCCATCCAGTATCTCTATCATGGTCAATCATAACCAAATTCTCCCTACTTCTGTAGAGAAGTAGTGTTGGAAATTGTTGCATGGGCAATTGTCTTGTCAAAAGCATATAGACTACTTTTAAAGCTGGATGATTAGAGGATATTACTAAGATAATCTAAAAGAGGCATCTGCAGAAAGATGAAATGACTTACAAGTAACATTTATTTGAGAACTGGAAAAATATAACAGAAAAACTCCAAAAACTTTGGCCAGAAAAAAAGAATGTTAGTTCCATTTGGATATACTAGTACTAAAGGTTGCTCTTCTCTATCTTGTTGAAAATAAGTATGTTACTTCCTATTATTGAACTCTTATGTTCAATCTTCTTAGCCAGATGGAATGAACAACCATATGGAAAAGATCGAATCTTTTAGGAGATCCGTTGATCACAAAATGCCTTTGCACTTGCCTCACTCTCCGATGCAATCTCAAATACTGAGTCTGAGAAATGCTCATTAGTATCTTCTTGATATTTGGTATGTCCTTCACAGCAATAGTCACAGAGAATGCATTCCAATTCAGGACATCGCTAAATGGTGCAACATAGCTATCTGAAATCAGGACAGGTACACATTCTGCATATATCGCTTCGACAACTCTTGGACTTGCAACTTCATATCCACTTGGACACAAACAGAACTTACTGTTTTTCAACATGGATTCATAAGATTTGTCTTGTGGAAGTTTGGCATAAACCAACACATCTTCATCTTTACCTTTCCATTGTTCTAGTAAATAGTGTCTAATGTTACCGTGTAAACCACCTGCAAAAAATGCGAGGATTGATCTTCTAGATGGTGAGGGACCTCCAATGAGTCCTTTTATATCGCCCGTCTTGAGATTGATTTCTGGTAAGGATACATCTTTTAGAGGATTAAAACCTTCTGAGGTATTGGCATTGCAAAGAACTCTTATGGAGTTGTTGAAGAGGTGTGGAACATATGATGTCAAACGAGGCCCCTGGAGATCAATAGAGAAGTTTTTCATCAGAAAGGCAAATTTGATGACAAAATGTCAAACAAACTAGGTACTACTCCCTCCCTTTCAATTTTCCACCTGACATGTTTAAGATTACAGAAATAAAAGACATTCTAGTACATTCTTTACTTTCTTAAACTCTATGTCAAGCCAAATACAGACAATCAAATTGAAACAGAGTGAGTATGTGGCAATCTAAAACTTGTTGAGTTTGACAATAGGATAACATGCAACGTTTCACCATTTGATGTGTCACGACAAGTGATTAAACTATCGGAGAATAGCACATTTGCTTGCCTCTAGAGAATTTGCTTACCCAATCATGGCAGGAGAGCATGAAGTGATCAGCACCAAGACTTCTGTTCCAAAAAGAATGTCTTTCAGATATGACTTTGACATAATCAGCAACAGTTCTACCAATGGCATGCATATGATGGGTACCAGGGACAAAAAGGTATTGAACCATCACAACTACACTGAATGGCAGAAAATACACCAAGGCCTCATCTGGATCTTTTGTTCTGTATAGGCTCCCCTTTTCCATTTCATGTATAAATCTTCCCTCTGTTGAATATATACTCCTACATGGACCATTATGGAATATTGGAGGTTCTCCTTCCTCATACACATATACCTTGAAGTTCTTCTCCATTTCAAGATAGCTCCTACAACATTTTCGTGAAAGATACAAATTATGAACATGACGTTATTGTAGATGACCATTATGGAACATGATGGCATACTGTACAACAACAACAACATACCCAGTGTGGGGTATGAAAAGGGTAAAATGTACGTAGACCTAACCACTACCTTAAAGGTAGAGAGGTTTCCTAAGAACCCTCGTCTCACGGCATACCAAGTGAGAAACCAAAAATAAAGTAAATTGGTGAGGTGGATTAGTACCTGTGGAAGGCATTTGCATTATGGTACGTGGGGCCTTGAGGAACATAATCAGGGTCATGATGGTTAGATATCATACTCCCATTTCTTGCAGCTTCTCTTATTGATGATCTGGATTTTGCCAAAATTGCTTCAAGCCTTTCTAATCTACTATACATTTTAAGTACTCCTTTAGTTGCATTAACATGTTCTTCTCCTTTACTAGAAATATCCTTATCAATCTCTTCTCCTCTTTCCTTTTATTTACAAGGTAGAAAAACACAATAAGAAGAAAATAGATCAGCATACGAGTTTAAATTATATGAGCTGAATTAATGTTATACAATGATCAGGTTACTTAATTATAGAGTGTGTGTTTGGATGGAGGAAATATTTTTCGATTTCTCCCCGTGTTATTGGTCAAAATACTTTTTCTGAGAAAATAAATTACTTAAAAATAAAGAAAATAACTTTTCTTGTGAAAATAGAGAAAAAGATTTCTTCCAAGATTATTGTCTTCTCTTTTAACTCCCACTCCCACCTTTTTCCATCTTTTTCTAGATTACATATAAATGTTCCGGAGATAATTTTTTTTTTGCTTACACATATAACACCAAAAAGGGAGTAAAAGTTCACTTATATTTCGAGAAAATTATAACTTCCTTCCTAACTTAAAAGCAATAATTAACCCCCTATCACAAGTTAAACACGCTAACAGAAAATTAGTACAACAATAAAACAAGGGAGAAGTGGGATTTACTTGAGGAGGTTGATGAGGAATGGAGTCTTCTTCTTCAACGACCAAATTATGATGAAGTGAGTTGTTTAAAGAAGTAAAAGATGAAGCCTCATCTAGACTAACTATTTGTAAACGCTGATCATGCTGCTCTTCGTAACTACTTAAAGACCTCAAATAATAAGAATTGAAGATTCCAACAGACTTCCATTTCCACGACGAAGAAAATGACACAAAAGATGAACTACTTTGTTTCCAAGCAATAACTGAAAGAATAACCAAAGGCATGCAAACCAAAAGAGCCAAATTACAAGGCAATGGCAGCTTCTTGAGAGACCACATTTTCACTAATTCTGCATGCCCTGATGAGAAAACAGTATAATAAATGAGAAAGATTTGTTAGTCAGTGAACATTCTGAGATTCATTTCTTCACTTCAAGTTATTCTTTGCTGCAGTTTTTCATTATTCTTGCACATCATCATGTGTTTAAAATAAGCCAAAAAGGGCACTTGCTAAGTAGCCAACACTTTTCTAGGGATCGTCTCCCTGCAAAGCTTCCTTTAACGTCAAGCCTCCTTGTGCTTTACTTTTCTCCATTTTTTTTGTGCCAATAGTTAAATTCCCAAAATCTAATCCTGCTTTTTATGCTTTTGTGCATCAAAAATTCAAGACAAAATGAGTACTTCCTTCCTCCCAAATTAATTGAGTTTTTGAGATTTTTTTGAAGTTTTAAAATAGTTGAATGGTTCAAAGTTTAAAATAAATAGTTGAAACTTTTTTCCATATTTCCTCCTTCATTTATTCAAGTTTCATATTTATGACTTCATAAAGGATAATATTGAAAAGTATGGTTAAAATTTTATCTTTAAATGTTTTTCTTAATATGTATGCATTGTTTCACAAATCCAATTAAAATGAAGCGAAGGAAATAGTAATTATTTTTTGTAATTACAAACATCTCAATAGAATAAATGTTTAATAAAGATGGATTATATTTTAAGACATAAATGCGGATAAATAATCAAAACCTCCCCATAGTGTTTAGTATTATGTTTTGAAAAATGATTTGATAAATAAGAAAGTAATGTTAAGAATAATACATGAAAAAATAATTATTTTTCTTTGATGTGTCAAAAATAATAAGTTAAGGGAAAAATTATGTTTAGAATAATAAACAAGTAAAAATAAACAAAAGAAGTATTATTTTCTTAAAAAAAAGACGTGTAAAAAAAAATACATCACAAAATTTGAGAAGATGGTGACATATTAATAAAAGTGAAATGAACAAAATGCTATATTTCTACATACATAGAAGTGTTTGGGAATCAACATGGCTGCTATAACAATCAGTATCAACATCGCTGCTTGATGTCATTTCCTTATTTCTGAAGGATATTTTTGTCATTGTGTCCAACCCACACGTCTCATGTTTCAATTAAAGTATCCAACTGACACGTCTCAATTAAGTGTGAGTAAAAATGAGTATTCAAAAATATTTCGTCATTTGGTCTATATCTTTGCTGCATATCAATCCATGTGTTTTGATTATTTTTTGATCTCTATATCAATTCTAATTATTGTATCTCTCTTCTTAT
>JAABOM020000092.1:11201619-11216491 GCA_011800125.2 Solanum clarkiae
GACCCCAGATACTTAAAGTTTTCCCTTTTAGGAATAGGCTGAGAGTCAAGCCTCACCTCATAGTCTGTGTCCTCCCTATCACAACTGAAATTGCACTCCAAGTACTCTGTTTTGGTCCTGCTTAATTTGAATCCTTTGGACTCCAAAGTGTGTCTTCAGGTCTCCAGCCTCTCATTAACTTTAGACCGAGTCTCATCAATTAGCATAATGTCATCTGCAAAAAGCATACACCACGAACCTCCTCTTGGATAGATCCCGTCAGTTCATCCATCACTAAGGCAAACAAGAAAGGGCTCAACACAGATCCTTGATGAAGCCCATCTCAACAGGAAAATACTCGGAATCTCCTCCCACTATTCTTACCCGAGTTTTGGTTCCATCGTGCATATCCTTTATTGCCCTGATATACGCCACTAGGACACCTTTCACCTCTAGACACCGCCATAAGACCTCCCTCGGGACTTTGTCATAAGCCTTCTCGAGATCGATGAACACCATGTGGAGGTCCTTCTTTCTTTCCCTATATTTCTCTACTAACCTCCGAATAAGGTGAATCACTTCAATAGTCGACCGCCCCGGCATGAATCCAAACTGGTTCTCTGAGATAGATACTACTCTTCTCACCCTCATCTCAACTACTCTCTCCCAGATCTAGGTTTAGGTTGTAAAGCTATAAAAGAATCATAATTACTGAAATCCATGACACATTTTGTAATAACCCTCCAGGTCATTTTCTCAACTTCTCGATTTTTTTGGCATTTAAAGCTATGACTTAGGTCTATATTCTTGGTAAACATGCTCCGACTGAAATTCTGTCAGTGTCATTAGCTCTGGAATATTGATTTTAGTCTACAAGGACCTTTAGTTTGGGTCCTGAGGCTTCTAGTGTGAGTTTGAGCACTTAAACATGATATTGAAAAGCTTAAAAGCCTTGAGTTGACTTTGGTCGATATTCGGAGAAATAGTTGTCATTTGGCTCTGGAAAGTTGAATTTGGTCTAGTAGGACTTTTGGTTTGGGTCTTGATGCTTTTTTTTTTTTACTTTTTGGGTGTTTGGATGTAAAGTTGAGTTTTAGGCCTATAACAACCCTTTTTTGAAAATTTGACAATTTTAGTGAGTCCGAAATATCAAATTTAGTAGGGTAACATATCTGATTTATTTTTTGGATTCTGGACAAATTTCGAGGGTCCATTCAAAGATTTAAAAAATAGGAAAAGTTGAAATCTGGTGCAACCCTTTTAGCAACCAAATTTGGGCTTTTAGCAGTCAGATTCGTCTTTTAAAAGCCTTATTTTAACTTTCATCCCTCATTTTCAAATTGAGATATCTTGAGCCAGGAAGTTCTATTTTGGGTGATTCAAAGTCCATCATGTTCATTTTGATCATAGTTACATCGTAAAGTGGATAAAGGTCATCGAGGACTGCTTCTTTGAGATAAATTTCACCTTGAATGCCGGAGGGGCTGCCCAACCCTTGTTATGTGGTTTTCAGCTTTATTTTCTTATAATCAAAACTCGATAACTCAAGTGAGAGAGCTCCAAATTAGGTGACTTCAGTTGAGTTTGGTTTGAAATTCTTGTGGCTTTGTAGTGGAGTGTTCTAAGGAGCATAGAATGCATCGTTTTGAGATAATTTTTGCTCCATAGGGGTTACCCAACTCTTCCTTTTAGCCTTTATGGAATTTTTACTGCATGGCCTGATTTTTTTCCATTCCAAGCCTCGAATTGTGCCCCATTTTCCGTACCAATTTAGTATTGTGTTTATAACCTTTTTAGAGAGTCAGTTTTGGGGTTTTCATTGTGGGTCTCACAATCCTATTATGGAACCGAGATTGGGTCCATTTTCAAGAAATGGCAATTTTGGTGTCAAAATATTATTGATATGGCGGCCAACATTTTGATAGAATTGCGGTGTTTGGAGGTGATTCAAGAGCAAATAGCAATCAAAGTAAATCTGGAGCGTGTGTATCAACTTCGAGGTAGGTAGAGGTCTCTGTTCTTGACTAGGCTCTTCTTGATATTGTTTATATAAACTACCTGTGAATTTGGTTTGTATTTGCTAGTATTCCATTTTCTTCCATTCTTTTCTACTTTCATAAATTTCTGTAATGACCCTCCGAGTCATTTTTGTGTTCTGCAGTTATTATATTGCTTTGAGAACATATAAGATAACTTCGAACCATTTGTGACTTGTTGGACTGTTGGAATGGTTATGGTTTGAGTTGGTTGTGATTCATATGTATTTTTGAGTTAAGGGGAAGTTATAACTGTAAAAATGAGTTTCTAGTAAAGTCCTAGCAAATGATCTCGGAATGAAATTCAGATAGTTCTATCGATTTCAGAATGCCCAAATTAGCCTAGGAGCATGGTCGGTCCAAGGTTTGAGGGTCCCGGTATAGGGTTTAAGCCAAAATTGCAAATTAGTTTAACCGAAAGCTAAAAACTGATTTTCTATAAAAAAAAAAAAACCTATCTAAATGTGCTCAGAACGAAAATCTGATGGCATGGTCAGTTCTGAAATGTCAAATATAGCCTAAAACGACCTTTTGTCGAATGGCAGGGGATTCCGGGTGCATTTTGGCCCTTAGTTCTTTTAGCTAAAATTAGCCGAAAAGAAGTGGAACCCTCCCTTTTCTGTAGGATGCTCAACTGGCGATTCCGGCCGCACCATTAGATCCAAAACATCAAAATCCATGTGGTTGCACTACTTATTTATGTAAAATGAACATCGAACATGCCTGGAAGGGCACCGGACAAGCCTTGGAAATTACTGGTGCAAACAATAGGAAGCCGACCCTCCGTGTTCGCAGAAGGCATGGCGCGTCCATGTAGGGCCAGCATGCCAAAGGCGCGTACTCATGGTGCATTGCCCGTATTCGCAGAGGCCTAACATGTGCCAAGGCCTGGTTTGTGGTAGGCAGCCCGCGTTTGTGGTGGCCTCTTGTGAGGCCACGGCCATGCCTATAAAAGGCTGGTCGCATACAAATTTGGAAGAAAAAAACTTCTTTTGGTCATAACTTTCATTTTGGAACTCCATTTTTAGCGATTCTAAAGCCTACGTTATATGAATCTTCGTGAGGTATGTTGCGGGGGTGTTGGATTCTAATTTCGACACGTATTCCTAGCTGTGATGCTCCTGGAGGTGATCAAGAAGGGGAACGCTCAAGCAAACTGACCAGAAAAGTGAGGAACCGCCTTCTAGGTAAGGTAGGCTTATTTAAACCTTAGATTAAGCTAAAATGTATATATGTTGAGTGAAATGTGTGGAAGTATGTTGTTTATGAGCTGGGCTGCTAAGTATGTGTTGTATATGTTTGTTTATGCTCCGTGTGTGTAGTATATGATGATACAGGACGGTAAAGCATACTAAATTGTCTTTTCCTATTAACTGTTCTAGGTCCAAGTCGACATTTGAACTACTATATTGTGACATTTGGGGTCTATATAGAGCCACTACTCATGACAACAAAATATACTTTGTCATAGTAGTAGATGAATTTACTAGGTTTACTTGGGTGTTTCTAATACAATCTAAGTCTAAAGTCATTGTTGTTATGAGAAACCTTCTTGCAAGAATAAAAAATTTCTATTGTGCTTCTGTAAAAGTGCTAAGAATAGATAATGGTTGTGAATTTTTTAGCGCTGAGTTTCAATCTATGATGTCTTCTCTTGGCATTCTACATCAAATGTCCTGTGTTTATACTCCCCAACAGCATAGGGTGGTTGAAAGAAAATATAGAACCATTCTAGACATAGCCAGGGTACTTACATTTTGAGCAGTTGTTCTATTAAATTTTGGGGTGAATGTGTCACCACTGCTATATATCTTCTCAATAGAATACCTCTAGAATTCTGAATTTCAAATCCTCCTTTGAGTTATTATATGAACATTCTCCCCCTCTTTCTTATCTAAAAGTGTTCAGTTGTCTATGTTGTGCTTCCAACACAAAACCTCCTCGGATAACTTCTCTCCCAAAGCAATACCTGGTGTCTTTATGGACTATTCTTTAACTCAAAAGGGATATAAGATCTATGAATTTCACACCCAAATCTTTTTTCATCAATAGAAATGTAGTTTTTAGATAATCTATCTTCTCTTTCCTACATGCTAAGTCCTTTGGCTTACCCTTATTTACTGTTCTTGAACTACCCATTCTAGATGATACTCAACACTCCACTACTAATTATACCTCCTCCGCCACTCCTGTGCAGAGGGAGATCACTTCTGTAATTCCTTCCACCACATCTTCCCAACTGCCCTCTTAAGATACTTCTCCTATATTACCTAGTCCAAATCCCCCTATATCAAGGAAGTCAACCATAATTAGACATCCTCCTACCTGGATGAATGATTTTGTTACTACCTCCACTAAATCCTCAAGTCCCTATCCTATATCCTTATATGTCAGCTACTCATATGTCTCACAACTTTATAAACAAGCTTTTTCTATCTATTCTTCTATTTCAGAACCCTCTTCCTTTCACCAGGCCTCTCAGGATCCAGCCTGGATCAATACCATGAAACTAGAAGTTACTATTCTAGAGGACAATCATATCTGGACTATTGTTGATCTTCCAGTAGGAAAAACACCTATTGGGTGTAAATAGTTATATAAGGTGAAATATAAATCTTCAGGGGAAGTTGATAGATACAAAGTAAGATTAGTAGCCAAGGGCTACAGTCAAAAGGTTGATTTGGATTACTTTGAAACTTTTTCTCCTATTGCTAAAATGGTTATTGTCAAGTCTTTGGTGGAACTTGTAGCCTCTAAACAGTGGTATATCTATCAAATGGATGTTCATAATGCATTCCTTAGTGGTAAATTGCAAGAGTAAGTCTATATGCATATTCCTGAAGGGTTTGCTAGACAGGGGGAGTCTAAGAAGGTCTGCAACTCCATAAGTCATTGTATGGTCTAAAACAGGCTCCCAGGCAGTGGAACAAGAATTGACTAATGCTCTTGTGCAGATAAGCTTTATTCAAAGCCATTATGACTATTCTGTTTTCACCAAGAAAGTAGAAGAACTACTGGTGATCATCTTGGTATATGTAGATGATTTACTTGTTACTGGAAACAGCGAAGAAATGATCAATCAAGGAAGGAAAGAACTACAACACAAATTCAAAATCAAGGATGTTGGAGAACTAAAATACTTCATAGAAATTGAAGTGGCTAGATCACAAGAAGGAATGGTAATGTGTCAAAGGAAATATGCCCTTGAGTTGGTGTCAGAAGCTGGATTAACTGGAGCAAAACCATCAAACACTCCACTTGACATGAATCAGAAACTGACCTCTGTGGAATTTGACAACTATATACCTAGCAAAAGAGAAGGCAGTGATGAGGTTCTAAAGGATCCTGCAGTCTATCGGAAACTAGTAGGAAGACTCTTCTACCTCACTATGACAAGATTAGATATAATATTTGTAGTACAAGTTCTAAGCCAATACATGCATTGCCCAAGAAATCACACATGGAAGTAGCCCTAAGAGTGGTGAGGTACATCAATGGTACACCTGTGATTGGGACTTCTAATGCCTACTAAAAGCACTAATCAGCTACAATTGTGACTCAGACTGGGGTGCATACCTAGAAACCAGGAGTAGTGACATCTAGTAAAGTTTGGTGGAGCTTTGATCTCTTGGAAGTCAAAGAAGCAAGACACTGTATATGGAAGTTCAGCAGAAGCTGAGTTAAGAAGCATGGTTGCATGTACTGCTAAGGTTACTTGATTGATAGGGATATTCAAAGAGCTAGGAGTCTAAGTACAACAACCTGTAGAACTGATGTGTGATAGCGAGGAAGCAATTCAGATTGCTGCAAATTTTATATTCCATGAGAGAATCAAATATATTGACATTAATTGTCATTTTGTCAGAGAAAGAATCAACCAGGAAGTGATTAAAACTTAGCATGTGCCTACTACAGAAAAACTAGCAGATATGTTTACAAAAGGTCTAGGAAGAATTGCAATATGAATACTTACTGAACAAGTTTGGATTGAAGGACCTACTCAAGCCTTCAGCTTGAGGGGGAGTGTTGAGCAGTGATCCAAGCTGAGACAACTATAGTTAGGTTTAACTAACTCAGTAATTATAAAGTAGTTACAAAGTAGTTAGTGTAGGGCTCGCGCGTGCGTGTCCACACCCCAACCCCGCATTAGTATGATATTGTCCGCTTTGGGCCAAGCCCTCACGGATTTGTTTTTGGGCATGTTCCAAAAGGCCTCATACTAATGGGTTGGGTTAAACCTATTTAAATAGGTTCTACTTGTTCTCTCCCACCAATGTGGGATGGGTTTGTATACCCAACAGTTAGAGTGATAGCTAAGCTGATACATTGTGTATAAATACACCTGTACTAAGCTGAATGTTAAATTGAGTGAATATACTCAAGTTTTCTCAATCTGTGTTTTCTCTTCTTCTCTCATCCGTGGTAACCAGTAGATAGTCTCAGCCATGAGAGCTAACAATATGTTGAAGGCTATTTTATTTTCATATTAAGTAATTTGTCTTTTAAGGTAAATGACCTATTTCTTGTCTGTATTTTGGCTATTAACGCTTTGTTATTTCTGGTGCTTATGTTATTTGTTGTTTTTAGTTTGTTGGCATGTTTAATATAGGCAACACTTGCTATGCAATGTTTCATGCACACAGTGGTATTGCTTCAGCTGCTTGCAACGATCGATCACGTACTGCACTGTGATAGCAAGGATCAACTTAAAGTTTTTCCTTCAATTTTATCCATTTTATCTTAGCTGATTGCCATTTCTTATTGCATCATTCGCGAGATTGTTGACGTTTCAATGTCCGGTGCCTATTTGTATGTCTTGCCGAAGAACTTGAAACGTATCCTTTTTCATATCTTGCATGCACACACACATAGAAGATATCCTCCATCTTGCGGGCAGGTGGTTGTTAGTTTTCTTTGGAAGTTTATTTTATTTTTGCAACAAGCTTCGAAACAGCATTTCTCATCAATGTAATACATAAAAATAAATTTGGTGTAACAGGATGAATGGTTGTTAGTTTTCTATATAGAGCACATTTATATCTATAGATAATGTTGCTATTATTCATCGTTTTCAAACTAGAAAAAACTCGTTGAGGACAATTGTAAAATACATAATATATTCTTTCGTTATAGTAGTATCAATTATAGTTTGTTCGCCAATTTGTTGATATCGTACAACTTCAACTTTGTACCTTGTATTTCTTTGTGTTCCTCAACTTTGTGAAAATATCCGATTTCGATCAGGACCAACAACAAGATGCACATGAATTCTTACAGTGCTTCCTCAATAAACTTGAAAGCTGTTGTAACAATTTAGAGCCAAAAGACACGGTACCTTTGTTGGTCGCCTTGAGAGCAACGTAAGCATACATTTAAATTGCATTTGCATGTTTGTTCTCTGTATTTTGTCTTTGTAATGTTTTTACTTGAGTTGATGGTCTATTTGAAAAATCTTCCATTTCTCAAACAGGAAGAAATGAAATACGATCTCTATGCAGTTATAGTTCATGCCGGATTTTCACCCTCTTCAGGACGCTATTAGAGCTTCATTCGTTGTGCTCCAAATGAATGGTACAAATATGATGCCAAGCAGGTACGGGAATAAGGAAATGGTGTCGTCACTTATAGCCTATTTGACCAAGCTTCTAGAGTTTGCTTATTTTGAAACGAAGTGATTTTGAGTTTACAAGTAATTTAATATTTTCTTTGATTGTCATAGGTTCTTCTGGTTCACAAAGATCTTATTTTAGCAGAGGAGGCATATATTATGTTTTATGCTAAGAGAGGCACTCCGTGGTTTTCAGATTATATCCAAATCCACAGGCCCTTCATAGATCTATAAATCTAACCTGTCTATTTAAGATAATGTGGACGCTATCCTCATAGAATAATCTTTTTTATATAATGCTTCGGGTTTCCATGGGTGAATTCAAAATTTTGAGTTTGTGGATTCAAACATCAAAATAATTAGATGAAATTATTTTGAATTTTGGATGAATTATTTGTACATAAAAAATGATTTTTGTTTGGACATATTTCCCTTTGCCTTGTGAATGAAATAGTAGTATTTTTCCATACAAAGTTTCAACTAGTCAGTGTGTTCATCCGAACCTATAATCAGAACTAGTTTTGTTGAATGCGTTTTGCGGTGATCAAAGTGAGAAAAAATTAATTTAATTATGAACTTATAAAAAGATAAATAATCTACTATAAAAGTAATTTTGATAAATTATTTATTTATAAAGTTCTTATATATAGAAATTCTATCACTAGGTAGAATCCATGGTAAATTAAAATTTTTCTTATGATTGTAGGGTATTTTCTTGATTCAAATAAGGAAAAAGTAGAAGTTTATCAAATAAAGAAGATTTGGGGGTGTTTCCTAGGCTAAAAGTGTTTATTTTATCACTTCTTTTCATATATTCTAAAAGTCATTAATATTATAAATATAATTAAACAATAATTTTAAAGAAAAATAATGAGAATACGATTTTATCTAAAGTAGAGTGGGCAAAAAGTCCAAACAACATTTCTAAGATCTAAAGGGCTTCACACTTTTAATATAGTACTAGTTTCTCGACACGTGCATTGCACGTGTATTTCAAGTTATGTAGTATATAAATAATTAAATACTTAATGTAAATTAAATTTTAGTAAATAATTGTAGAGTAAAAACAAAGACAAATTATAAGATTAATGTTGAATAATTGTATGATTAGGAGTCAAGCTTTTTAAAAGAATTAATAACAAAAAATTATCTCTCAACAAAAAAATCTAATGCTCATTTACATAACCATTTTATTCCATGTGCTGTACGCTAAGATAATGTCAAGTCCATTTTTTTGTAAAATGATATACAACAACCTTGCTAATTAAAAAAAATTAATCATAAAAAAGTGTTGAGGAATAACTGTAATTCCATATTAAAATGAATCAATAAAACCTTGAGCATTAAAATCGTAACAAGAATGGATAACAATGTAAAGTGAATTAATAATTTAACGATAAAGCATTATGCATGACTGTTGAACCATAAATAACTTGTGGGAATAATGGTAGTAGAACCTAAGTACATGTTAAGCAAAAAGATGCTGAAATCAATTTTAGTACCGTGAACTTTGGATACAAAGAAAGCCCAAGTGTCATATAGCTTCTTATAACTAATAGGAAATGACATAAATCATAAGGATATAGATACACAAATTATAATGCCGCAGTAATGGGAGAAAGATTATGTTGTTTTTTGACAAATTTGCATATGTATTTTGGCATTCTCCAGTGTTTGGTTTATTCTAAACTGAAAGTAATAATATGTACTTCAATTCCAAAACATAATTGGAAATAGAATATCACACAATTTGAATTATATAAGCATGAGCACGCTAAATGTCTGCAAATATTATCAATTCCATCAGCAAAAAAAAAAAGTTCCCACAAACTGACATTGAAGTTGAAGTAAAATTTTGAAATTTCAGCCTGGTTTAACTCCTTGTTAATAGCTTGCCTACCTCTTTCATTGAGGGTCTTAGAAGCTTAGCGATATGTGAGGCTGAGCTTAATATCTCGATGCACGATGGCGGGATCACATTTCCATTCTAATGTTACAGTCTCATGGAGATTATCATGAAGGCTCCCGTTCTCCATGTAGTTATAAAGAATCAGTCCATAGCCACAAATCTTCTAATTTACGCTGCCTAACCTTTCCAGTTGTCTGAATTTCTCTAACCATACTTCTGCTCCATCCTTTAATACCAACAAACACCAGCTTTTTTACAGCACACACTTTCCCCGGACCGTAGATGGCCTTCTATGCGCTCCCCTCCCAATGACCGTCCGTCACGAGTTGATCTACATCTTCATTAGCCGGACTTCATCTTCATCACACCTACTTCCTGTTAATTAGGAACCTGTTCATGTGCGCCGGCATCTTGATCAGCATTTTGCACATTAGCTTCTCCACTTGGCAGTTTGAAAATGTCTACATTCACAATCTAATTATAATTTATTTTACAAAAAACAACACCTCGTGTCACCTCTCCAAAAGTCAAGTTAGTTCTACCAGTTCCCTCCGTGTTTTTTCATCAAAGACACCATAAAGATTTGAATCAAACTACCTACCAAAGTAAATTTTCATTCATCTGTAAGGATCTGATGCGTATAATGCTCCAATTGCTGTCTTTGAATCTAATCGTGCCAAATACAAATAGTACAAACAAACTTCCTGTTAAATTGTAATGGATCGCGACTACCATGTGTTGTTCTCTTGCTCCACGCATCCTCGAATTCTACCGCTCAAAATTTTCAAACACCAACAACAATGAATACAAACAAATTTTGCTAAACTAAATTCCCAGTCAATTCAATTGTTCCGAATCAACCAACAATAGCAGTCTTGGTCCAAAGTAAAATATATGTTGAAATGGTTACATACAACTACATAGATGCATGCTCCTCTTGAATGTTTTACATTCCTTCTGAAACGTCTTTTACTGATTCAGTTCCCGCACATCTTCATGATACTGCCATCTCCAGAATAGTTAGGAGCAGTAGTGTGTAAAAGTGTGAATGAGATTACCTCGTCGTCAACAATGATGATGGTTAGGTAAGTGCCTTCATGGCGTGAATTTTTATATGAGGTTACTGATTCCTTACGAATAACTAATACGCGCATCACCTATTCAGTGGAGTGTTTTAGAATCTTGTTAATGGGGACAATGTGGTTGGAAAGTTCAAATTCGCTATCCGTTACTGCTGCATCTGGATGATTTAAGACGGACAGAAAAAAGTGAATAATAAGCCTTACGTATGGCAATAGGTGTATAGCAGTACAGTGTGAAGCATACACTGAGTGTATTTTGAGTTTAACAAACGTTTAAGTGGGAAAACTGAACTTTGTGGTGTTCACGATGTAGAGTGGACTTGCAACGTTTAATGGCAGTGGCGGTGTAAAAAGCGAACGGCGATTAGTCCGGAGGAGAACCAATAATGTCCTGCGAGCAGAGGTCAAAACAGTGACTGGTAATTGTAAACGGAAACAATGTGATGGGAGCAGTAGAAGCAGTAGGACGAACCGATGATGGATAACCAAAACTGTGGGGAAAATTTGGGGAAGGGATCCTTTTTGAATTTTTTTCAAGTGAGGGGTACTTTATTAATTTGATTTTAGGATTTTAGAGTGGGTGTTCTTAAGGTGGTATAGATAAATAGATGAGCCTTTGTAATTATGGGCAAATGGAGAGACAACGTTGTGATCATTTTGATTAATTTAACATCTTGAATATTATAATATTTATCACTTAAAAAGAAATTTACTTTTTTTTTCACATCCCGAGCGTACACCGAAGGCCTGATCGGCACTTGAAAGTTATTATTGATCCCAAATGAACCTTTAATTTGGCAAACTCACTCAAAATCTCGACGCAATAAAAAATTAACTTAAGTAGGCATTTAGAAACATCATTATCAGTGAGTAAATAATATATAGGAAATACTCAACTATAATGTAACTCAATGCTAGAAACTCATTAATGAAATTAAGTTATGATTTCAAAACAGTCTCTGAAAGAATTCTTCTGATTCTTATAGCATATTGCAATCTATACTAAAGAAGGATACAAGAATTTTGGACCTCTTTATTTAGAAAAACGAAAAAGGTCAAATGTCTTTAAAATATTACATTATAATTGAGTAAATTTGTCCTGTTAATGATTTACCCTTTGCTTGGATGGTTGTTACCTGTTGTATTGTATTGTATTGTTAGTTTAAATACAATGTTTGTTTTGATTGTTACTTAAATTTTATTGTATCATATGTTTAATTTCATCATTAGGTAAGATGAAAATATCAATTTTGTGTAACAATCGATTTGGTGTGGTTGCATCGTTACTTTAGTTCTCTTTTTTTAGTTTATTTATCTATTTAATAATTCTACTTTATCATTTGCCCTATCTTTTCATGATATCTACCATATACCGTACAATTTTTGTAGATTTATCATTAAAATTATAGATGTATGACATTATTTAACTATCGAGAACAATACAATCTATCCAAATATTTTAGTGATTGAAAAAATACAGTATCATATAATACAATACATTGTTGGGCAATAGCCCATGTTCCAGCCAAAGGCTCATCCTATTCTCTTTTGGTTTCCAATCCTAATTGGAGAAGGATTAGAATTCTAGTCCTATTTGAAAAAGAATTGGAATTCTAATCCTATTTGGAAAAGGATTGGAATAGTCCTACTTGAATTTTGTTTTGGCTTAAGGAAAAGAACAACTCATTATCTATAAATAGGACAACTTTTGAAAGAACTATGCATTGCTCATTATTATTCATCTTTAAGAGATATTAGCACATAAGAGAGGTCTTTGTGAGAGAGCTTTCAACAAGAGAAAATAGAGATGAAAAGGGTGTTTTCTGCAGCAGTTTTTCATCTCCGACCAGCTGCTTTCAAATTGTGTTTCCCGAATTGTTAACCGTTGGATCGGGCTGAAATTTTGACTGAGTGTTCCTAACATTTGGTCTTTGATTTGAACGGTGGGGATTGGACTTGGAGGTCAATAACATCTGGTCCTAAACAGTAGCTCTGATTTGGGTGTCTTTCTTCCTTCTTACTTTTGTTGGTGTAGCTATTGCTTCTCTTTGCTTGAAAATTGTTGTGTAGCCATTAAGGAGAATATTTGTAGCCCTCTTATTGTTATAATGGAGCAATTTGGATCTCGATGATCCAGTGATGGTTACCTTCATTTTGAAGGATTTTTCCACGTTAAATTTAGTGTTCTTTATTTTCTCTACTTTCGAATTTTGTATTCTTCCATCATAACATACATAACAACCATCCAAATAAAGTGTTAGCTAACATATGTCTTTAATTTAACTGGTGGTGAATAAGCAAAAAAGGCTAAATATGCGCTTGAAGTATAAGAAATTAAGTAGACATTGACTTGATTAATTTGTTTGATATTTTTAGGATGTACAAATTTAGTACTCTCTCTGTCCCAATTTATATGATGAGTTACTTTGACTTGGCATGGAATTTAAAAAAAAAATGACTTTTGAAACTTGTGGTCTAAAATAAGTCGTAGATATTTATGTACTTACAAATCATTTCACTAAACGTAAAATGAGTATTAATGTTAAATTTGTATACAACAGTAACATACCCAGTGGAATCCCATAAGTGAGGTCATCACTACCTCATTAAGATGGAGAAGTTATTTCCGAAAGATCCTTATCTAAAAAATATCAGACCTCAAAAGTAGAAAATACTAGATAAAGAAAGAAAAAAATTACTAAAGTTATATCTTTATAAAATATATAATATAGAAATATATCATTCTTTTTAAATTTGACTGAAAATGAAAGTGAATCATATGAAATTCGATTATTTTATTAACTTGAGTTCTTATCTCATTATGTATGTTAAAGATCATCTAATGAATTGTTCCACTTTAGTTGAGTCAAAAAAGCTGATAACATAACTATACAATATTAAAAAAAAAAAAATAGAAACTGCCAATGTGATTGTACACTTATAAAATAAAGTGCTTTTGCCTTAAAGCATTGACAAAATTGCAAAAGCAAAATCTTTATGCCTTTAATATATAGATCCTTTCTTCTTTTCTCACCAATTATTTCCTAGTGATTGAGCTAATATGAAACACCCTTTTTTGACAAGGGGATGCATATGGATAAACTTTATATGTTCATTGCATATGGAGAATTTTTCTTAGAATACCCTAGGTGAATTTTATCATGTGCACATCTAAATATTATGTTGATTTAATTGTCTCCCTCAACTTGTGAATTTTATAATCACGATTCCCGATATGCTCACAATCCATAAAAGTGTGACACAAGACACTTTTCCAGATAGAGATGTTATGAAACTAAAAACCAACAACCAATAAGGACTAAAGTCATATATACGAGTTAAGGAAAAAGCTTTCTTTGTAAATTTGGAAAGAGCTTCCTCTATAAAGAGCTTTCTCTATAAGCTAAGTGAAGAGTTTCCTCTATAAGCTAAGGAAAGAGCTTCTTCAATAACCTACATGGACTTCTAATATATATGTTATTATTTACAACACTCCTCCTTTAGAAGTCTGTTATTCTTAATACGCATCACTTGCTGCCTCATTAAAAACTTTATCAGAAAAACTCAGTGGGATAAAACCTTGGTTAAGGAAAAAGATTGCATCGCGTATTTCACTCCCCTAATAAAGACCACGAACCAAGCAATGTAGTCTTCACATTCCAATCTTGTATACCATCTTCTCAAGTGTTGATGCTGGCAAGGATTTGGTGAATAAATCTTTTATATTATTATTCATAAATTACAATTAATTCATCATGATTAGAGAAGTAGCAACAATGGGTTGTTTCATAGATGGCCATGATCAGGGTCGTCTCAACAAGTTTAGGGGTCTAAAGCCAAACTTCATAGAGAGGCTCCATATATAAATTGAATAATTATAACATACTAAATGTAGTCCTACAAATGAGGTCTGGAAGTAGGATATACGCGAATATTACGAAGTTATAATAGAAACAACATAAAATTTCAATGAAAAACATATAACAAAGTTAGAATAATAAAATCTAACTCAAAAATTTGAAAAGTTTATATTATGGTACTGAAATAGTGTTGTGTTGAATAAGTTAATATAGTGATATTAAAGTAGTGTTGATTAATTATATTGATTGAAATTTGAAGAAGATACAAAAAAAATGAATTTTATCTTTTTATAAACACGTAACAATAGATTTTCTATAATGTAGAAAGTTTGCAGTTTGAAAGACTTAAGATTATTCAATAATGAGATAATAAAAATAATGAAAGGGAAATTATAAAA
>JAABOM020000092.1:11231492-11250328 GCA_011800125.2 Solanum clarkiae
TGGCCTGGCTGCTGTAGGTTGCCAGAAACTCCCACATCGGAAAAGAGAGGGGGAGTCTTGGGCTATATGTTGAGGACAGATCCTTACATGTGTATACGCGTTTTCCCGGGCTTGCCTGGGAGGAACAAAACCGTGAGGCCTTGTGGGGCCAGAGCGGATAATATATGCACGTGTGGGGTCAGGTCGTGACAGATTGTGAATGCCGTAGTGTGTGTAGGGCGTGGCCTGGCTTGTCTGGGCTGTGTGTGGGCAAGTGTGTGTAGGGCGTGGCCTGACTACTGTAGGTTGCCAGAAACTCCTACATCGGAAAAGAGAGGGGGAGTCCTGGGCTATATGTTAAGGACAGATCCTTACATGTGCATACGCATTTTCCCGGGCTTGCTTGGGAGGAACAAAACCGTGCGGCCCTGTGGGGCCAGAGCGGACAATATATGCACGTGTGAGGCCGGGTCACGACAGATAGTATTAGAGCCGACTCTCGCCTAGTACGACGGGTAGGATGTGGAAGTTCAGCAAGGACGCTGAGTCCCTATGGGGGGTGAATGCAGTAGTGTATGTAGGGCGTGGGCTGGCTTGTCTGGGCTGTGTGCGGGCAAGTGTGTATAGGGCGTGGCCTGGCTGCTGTAGGTTGCCAGAAACTCCCACATCGGAAAAGAGAGGGGGAGTCCTGGGCTATATGTTGAGGACAGATCCTTACATGTGCATACGCGTTTTTCCGGGCTTGCCTGGGAGGAACAAAATCGTGCGGCTCTGTGGGGCCAGAGCGGATAATATATGCACGTATGGGGCCGGGTCATGACACTGGTACCTTATTTTGAGAAGGGCACATTATTAGTGGGCCGGCACATGATTGTCTTGGGTGGTATCCTTTGTAGCAGCTGGGATAAATGACATTCCTCGAATTGTCTAGCCTCTTAGGCCTTAGCTTAGGTTACACCGATGCTACCCTATGAGCTGTTTTACATGGGAAAAGGCCCTGGTAGGGGCCGAGTAAGCTGATATTATGGGATAGTCATGTGTTCTAGCTTAACTATTATCTGTAAAAGTGTGTATCCCGATACTACTGAAATATGCTGGTTGTGAGGCTGGTTGTGGGTTATATGCCATGTTGTGGCCTGATTTTGGTATAGACATGACCCAACGGGGTTGGATTGTATGAGATACCTATGTTAGACTTCCATTGCCTATGTTTACTCTAGGCACTTGGGGCTGACGAGGTTATGGACATGACTCTAAGCATTCTCAATTGAGGTATGTTGGACTTCATTCATGGATTAGTTTCATCCATGAAGCCCAATTTAAAATCCTCTTTTTGTCAAAGTTTCATGATGATTCCTTATGAACTTTTATGCTATGATTCTCAATGCATAAATTATGAATATTTCATGATTATTAAACATATATATGCATGAATTATGATGAATTATATGATGTATGTGATTTTCAAGCAAACGTATGTGATTTCAAGGATTAAGGCTTGATGATTTGATGTGATTCCTTTACTAATAAACCAAATTGGTTTTAATTGCATATTTTCTCTATGAATCCTATCAAATTGCATCATTTTGACCCAATTGTCCATGAACCTACACTTAGCCTGAGTATCTTATGATAAAGCTATGGATTTTCATGATTATGATCAAGCTATGGATTTTCATGATTATGATCTCAAGTATGTAAAAGCATTTTTTATGATAATGATATTGCTATGATAAAGAGGGTGATGAAAAACTTAATGTTTATTATAATGATGTTAAGGTAGAAATGTCTACCCATACTATGATGGAAAGCAAAATAAATTGACTATTCTTATAACATGAGATGTTTTTATGAAAGATTTTATGATGACTATCTTATGAACCATGAACGTATGATTTTAATGAAGTACTATTTATGTTGAAAGCTATGTATATGCATAATTTATGTATTCTATAGGATATATGAGATTGGGGATGGAGACTTGACTTAAAAGGTTCTTAATGTAAAACCTACATGTCTCATAACTATGTATCATCATAGGTAATGATGGTTATGTGCCTATATAGTATTATGTTAGTGGATCCATATAAGTAAGGCATACACCGAAATTAGAAGGTTCCTGTAAGGTTCATGTTAAAGCACTTACTGAAATGGGAAGGATCCCGTAAGGTAATGTATAGTCTACCTCGATAAAGCATGCTACTCTTTTACTCGGTATATAAGCAACATCGGGATTTCATGTAATAGTTCACATGGTCTTATATGTTATTATATTCTTATTCTCACATATGTATGTTAAGATTATGAATGGATTTGATGATGCTTCTCCTCAGGATTTTTAAACTTGTATTGCTCGTGCATATCGTGTCCTTATCTTATTAATTATGATTATGCATATTGATATTATTGTGATGTACTTTGATTCATAGTATATCTACATACTTAGTATATTTCATGTACTAAAACATACTTCTTTGCCTAAATGATTTAACTATGTAGGGACGGATGATAAGGCGAGCATCCTATTTTATGGCTAGATCCGGATTCCAAGCTTGAAGATTTACTGATGAGTTCTCATGCTTTAGAAACAAACCCATTTATGATGTTTATATGTTGAGACTTAATCATTTTCCTTTGATGTATATTCTGAGGGTGAGCTAGTAAGTTATGTTCAAGATCCCGCCAAGATCTATGATGTAGAGGCATGTTTTGGACATACTAGATTGATGTATGGTCCCCTAAGGGAAACTATGATGTTCTTAGTTTTATGCATTTCGCTTGCTTATTCTCTTATGTATGCGTATCTTACCTTATGAATGCCTATGATACAAACACAAGGCTTGGATGGGAAGCCTTCAGGTGTTATATTCATCGTGTAGTAGCTAGGCCCTAGGCCTGGGTCGTGATATGAGCATACCATGCATATTTGGTCAATAGGAGGTCGAATGTTGACCACAAAGGTTATTTGAGTTTTGGTTACGTGTGGTATCTCTATTACCCTTTTTGCTATAACTGTTTATGATTTTACTTTCTGTCTATTCGTACAGACATCCCATTACCTGGGGACGTTGCATTTTATTTCGTGCGCCCAGGTTTTGGTAAGGATTCTGATCAATCCCCCGGTCAGGATGCCTACTTTTTATCGTACAGTTGGGTATGGTCGGAGGCCTATCCCAGCAATGTTAGTGATACTCTTAGAGGTTATTATGGACATGGTATTTTGGGTTGGTTCTTTTGCAACTTTTAGTCTCTCTCCATAGACTTATCATGTATATATATGTATGTGCATGTACTATCTACCTGTAGGAACCGCACATACCTTCACCCCAACTCCACATTAGTATAATATTGTCCGTTTTGGGCCAAGCCCTCACAAATTTATTTTTGGGTACCTCTCAAAAGGCCTCATACTAATGGGTTGGGTTGAACCTATTTAAATAGGTTCATTTTCCTCTCTTCCACTAATGTGGGAGAAGTTTGCATACCCAACAAACCTTCCCTCAAACTCTGACCACACATAATCTTATGACCTCCCCTTCAGCGATTATCGATTTCAGATCTGCCACCATCTTGTACCACCACAATAACCCGCGGGATATGCCCCCCGACCACCTTTTTTTTGTCGGGAAGACTTTTAACATAAGGCATTACCGCAAACGTCCACATCACTAGGTTACACCATCTGATCTACCAAATCATCTTGCACCATCGTTATTACTCAATGGGACATGCAGCCTGTACCATCACTTGACAGGAAGACTTTCAATACAAGATACCCTTGCAGATCTTTTTGATCATGTTGGCATATCGAGAACTCCGCACACTTCGGTCCATCACTCCTGCCCTCCGAACCTAGGTTCTAGGTTACACTATCTGATCTGCCAAATTATCTTGCACTGACGTTATTACTCAACGGGACACGCCGCTTGTACCATCACTTGACAGGAAGACTTTCAATACAAGACACTCTTGCAGATCTTTTTGATCATATTGTCATACTGAGAACTCCGAACACTTCGGTTCATCACTCCTGCCCTCCGAACCTAGGTTCTGATACCACTTATAGGGACCATAAATACCTTCACCCCAACCCTGCATTAATATGATATTGTACGCTTTGGGCCAAGCCCTTATGGATTTGCTTTTGGGTACCTCCCAAAAGGCCTTGGGATTAGGTTGAACCTATTTAAATAGGTTCATTTTCCTCTCTTCTACCAATGTGGGAGGAGTTTGCATACCCAACACTACCTTGGTGTATATGACTTATTGTTGACTCAGTCGTGATCTAAATAGTCCAAGCTTAGTTTTTCAGATGTTATGTTGTCCGATCTTTTGGCCCCTAGTCTATTTAGTTAGCATGTTTAGTGACTTGCTCTACCGATGACGGTATTGAGTGTCTGTCGCACCTTCCCTCTTTTTGGGGCGTGATGTTAGGACCAATATGAATCAAGCGTTTATGCGAAAGTTAGCAAAGCAACCTCGAAAGACCATGAGTATGAAGATAAATGAGAAACATACCATAAAGAGATAAATATTTAACGTGGTTCGGTCAACCGACCTACATCCAGAAGAGGAGATGAGCAATCCACTATATAAAAGAGAGTACATAATATCGAGAGAAATAACCTCACTAATTCAATTGAAATATAAAGAGGTTCATACAAGTTGACTCACTATTTCTCTCCCTATACAGAACTCTCAAGTCCTCATGGCTACATTGTGAATGCTACCAAACTATAAGGAATGAGCCTCTATTTATAGAGCCATAAACCTTTTCCTACTAGAAAAAAGATTCGACAAATATGAAGAAATTCTATTTTTCTTTTCCTAATAGAAAAAGGATTCCCCAAATATGGAGAGTTTTTGTTTTCCTTTTCATAAAAGGAAAACTTCAATTATGGTAAGAAACTCAGGGCAAAAACCCAACACGTGACAGCTAAGAGGCTTGGGTGAGGTGCCTTGGATTCCTCAATTGTTGTGTTACGACTAGGCCATAAGCTTGGATCATGACAAGACCGACCTAAATCAGATCTACATAAAATACTATAGAATAATAGAAATCCCACACACAATTAACAACTTATTCAAATCATTTCATTATTCAAATCATTCTCTTCCTCAATCCTAATTCCTCACAAAAGATTAATGATTCCTTATTTGGTCATCCTTTAATTCCTCACAAAAGATTAACGATTCCTTATTTAGCCATCATTTCTCATTCATTGGCATCATCATTCTCATGTGAATACGAGTAAACGAAAAATCAACATATATATATAAAGTCAAGTATCATTACTGTCCCACACCTCCACTTTTAAACTTACTAATATGTTTATTATTTGGCTTAATCATTGCAATCTTTGTTACTCGTCTTAAACATGCCACACAGGCCCTAGTTTCCACCCAGCAAGATAATATCAAGTTATGTATAATTATTTACAATCACTGAAAATGTACTTATACCTAATTCAATTAACCTAGACAATCACCCAATAATGTACCCACAAAGTTATGCACAACAATTTTCAATCAACTCCTAACTAATTAACCAATAACATCATATTTAATTCTCTAACGAGGAATACTATAATGTTTATATATCCAAAGCTACCTCATCTCACATATCCCAGATGACAATATCAATGAACAAACGATAACAAACAATATCAAAATTATAAGCATTCCACTGATCTATCATATCCAACAAACACTGAATAAGTAATAAACTATGAACACAATAGTCAAATGCAAAGCAAGGTATTTTTTATAATCATATCCACTTAGGCCATTAACACTTGTAAAAACAAAACAATTTAAAATATTGAGCTTTACAATACTTTGAGTCCTTGGAAACCCGCTAAAATCTTATTGTCTCCTTACAATACACGTGAGTGTACGTGGTCACAACATAATAAAGTAACTATTAGACAAACGAGTTCGTTGATTTCACATGGACTTAGTTGCTAACAAGCTATTTATTCGTCTATTATAATCAAGTTATCACGTATTGTCCAAATCAAGAGAGTTGTTTGCTTATTGTTATACTACTAATTATTCACTAAAACAATAAAAGCAAATAGATTAAGATCATATGAGTTGGTCATGGAGAAATTATAGCCTAAAGTATGGAGCTTGTGTATCTTTATTATATCTAATTATTGTTACTAAGCTAATTTAAGATATCTCCCCAATTACTAATCCACAATTTTGATATTATGATCATAATATTAATTAAGTATGAGTATTGTGAATAAAACCAACTAGGTATGAGTATTGTAATATTTAAAAACCTAGGAGACTTACCAAGTCAAACTAGAAAAGGCTAGAAATTGGGCCAAGATATCTAGCCACACAATGCGAGGCTATATGCTTCGCTTTGCCTTTGGCATCACAAGGTGATTCCCTTCACCTTGCACTTTGTGTTGCCAGTGTGTAAACTTCAATGGAGGGAGTTTTTGAACCCCCTTCGCCTTATTATTGGCATGGCGAGCTCCATGGCTTCACCTTGAGCTTGGCTTTGCAAGCTTCCTTTATTTTTGCTCTATATTTAGTTGATTTTTTGGTTTTCGCCTATAATGAACAAAATACCCTTTGTAAGCTTCAAAACATGTAATAAATAAAGAGTAAAGAGTATTTAAATATATTATCCTAAAAACCAAGGTATAAAGATGGAAAAGTATTGGCTAAAAAAGTGTGTAATTTCACCCGACATCACTCTCCTCCTTTCGATCTTTTTAGAATATTTATCCACCATAATAGAGTCTGGTGCTAATAGCATGTAATAAAATATATATTATTAAATAAATACACCGAAGACATGTATCGAGGGAAAGGCTAATATAGTATTCAACTTTTAATTGACATTTAATTGAATTGAATTGACTTCCTATTTTAGAAGAAAGGAAGTTGCTCGCAAAAGAAAAGGTCGTGCCACATCATCCACAATGCATCATGACACTTATTGCTTGATTGTATTACTCGCAAGCTGCCTACTTATGACCTGAGGCTATAATATGTTCCAATGGTTGGGCTATTTGCCCATTAAAATGGTATGTGGGCTTTGTTAGAATATTGTGGAACAGTTCGATTCATATTCGATGTGGACATTAGAGCATTGAGAGAATCTTTCCTTAGTACAAGAGGACAGGAGGACACACCTCTGATGTGTTAGTCATCGTGCCCATGATAGATGCTAGATAGCCAGCTGCGAAGCAGATAACTACTGAAAGTATCTAAGTAGTAAACCCAATCCAAAATAAATACTCTTCTATTACAACTTATCCAGCTACTTGCAATTACATGCTTAAACTACTTGCAAATTACTTGCTTTATTAAAAATTTACCATTAAGATGTTTATTTAATTGGACATCGCAATGTATTCGTATACTTTAATTTTACATTAATCGGCGATAGTCGAGAAAAAGAAAACGAATAGAAAACTAAACGTTAGCTAATTTGAAGTCACGTGACATACAAGCATTTTGCTAGAGCATTAGGCCACTTGTCCTGCGCCCACTAAACCAATTGCTGTTCGAATAGAACCTTTCCGTCACGCGTCTTGTCAACGCGTGTATAAATTATTTAGCACAACATACTTATACTGGCATGAAAAAACGAAAAGGAAAGAGCATATGTGCAAGTATATATAATACAGAGAGAAGCATAGGGAACGTTCTTTTTTCTCTCTCTGTCTCCTTCAAGCAAACCCTAGCGAATGTTGTAGATAGACAGCGATGAGAGAAAATTCACGCTTCGAAGAAGTTCTGTCTTGACATCCATGGATGTCTCTTAGATCTTTGTACTCAGCTAAGTGAATTTTTTTTGCCTTCTAAAGCTGGATTTGGTAGCTTCTGGAAACTCAGTAACTAATTATTGTTTTGATGGAGCCTCGTGTTGGGAACAAGTATCGACTCGGTCGGAAAATTGGCAGTGGATCTTTTGGAGAGATCTATCTCGGTTCGTTTTTTTCCAGAAACTTCTCACTCTATTTTTGTATTTGTAGATTGAATTGATGTTATCTCTTCGCTGTTTTTCTTTTAATTGCGACTCTGTGGTGCAGGTACTAATATTCAGACTAACGAGGAGGTAGCAATTAAGTTGGTGAGTGATATCCTGGACCAATTAACTCAGTCCTGTTGATTTTTTTCAGTTTATTGGAGGTCCTTTTTCATCTCCATTGTGTATTTTATTACACTACATTTCTTTGGGAAGTGTTAATAATTTTTTATTGATGGTTGACTTTGAGTGATCAATTATGTGTTGAAATGAGCCCTTGCTTGTCCCCAAAGGGATAGTCCCAGTTATCAAGAAGACACATATTGAACTGCTGAGTCACGATTCGAATCTCAGTTGTCATGACTGGAAATCTCCCTTTTAGGACAGAAGAGTTTAGCTGTTCATTTGGAAATAAGCTATGCTCAGAAATTTATGAGCCAAATTAGGTAGGTAATGACTTGTTAGGATAACGTAGTTGATGCAGTTGAGTTACTGAAGCATCAATTGTGTCCGTCTTAGTTTATAATTGTTTGCTTAAGTACATGTGAATGAAGGCTTCCTGCTTCCTAGTTCCTTGTTTAGTATGGATTTTTCTCTGTTTGTTAAGTTGAGCGTGTATGCTATGTTGAAACTTGATTGATCATTGGAATGATCATCTGCAACCAAAGTAATTCAAGAACATCAACTTTTGCAAAATAGTAGTTTTGGCCCCTTAATTTATTTGCATTACTCTGCTTTTGGTTCCCATGTTATTCGATTGAGCATGCTTAACACTCAATTGAACTTAGTGTACAGTTCTGATCCCTAGTTGACTGAGGCTAACAGACATCAAAGACAGCATGAGTTTTTAGGCATATCTGAAACCATATTGTCGGGGATTGTTATCTGCTCCCTGATAACAGAGGCAAAATCCTTCCAGAATCACCTCTCATCCATCAGCCATGGTAAAATGTTATTCCAATTGGAAAAGGGATTTTGGTTGAGCATATCACGACTTCCATTAAAATATCGCCAGTATTCAAATCCCCAAGAATTTCTCTAAGCTGCAGACTGGAAAGTTGTGGCTGTTGGTCTAGGGCTGTGTGACAAGGCAGGAAAATTCAAGGAAGGCGGTTACGATTATATTGTTTGGGTATTGTGGTACTCAAGTCAAATTGGGTGAAAAATAGTTCTATTTATGCATAAGTGAGGGCATCTTATCATGCTGCATGACTTATTATCTATACATTGATTTCATTATGGAAGGAACATTATGCAGTGAAGTTAAATGTAGGGGGATTTCTTATGGGAATATTCACAGTTTCTTTGTTCTCTAATCATCTAATGCTATGAGACTTCTATAACTGTTGAAGTTCTACACTTCAGTGATTGAGCTTCCAACTGGAGATCTTTTGTATTTCTGCAATTGAGGGAATTGTAGTCGACCCATCAGACTTTGTAGCAAATGTAGGGGAATCAATTGACAAATGATGACCTTTGTAAGTACAACTGGATTTCTTTACTGTCAAGGATCAGTTCATGAAGACAATTATCAGTGAGTATGTGGAGATAATGTGCATGAGATGATTTTATCCCATACAAGGGAAAGGAAAAAAATTAACGAAAATACCAAAACTCGTTCCACATTATACTATGAAGTTCTAAGGAGAGGTGTGATACTTTGCAGTTGGGGCAACCCATTGCCTTTTTTTAGTTGAAATTAGAAGCTTTTTCTCTTGTTCTCCCTGGAATAGTTTAGTTGCATCAAAAGTCAATAGAAGAACTGAAGCGACACCAATGTTGTTTTTTCCTGATGACCACCTGGAAGAGAACATCTACCTCTAGCCAAATTAACCTCTACTGAAGTGTGTGACCATTTAATCTAAAAGCTTAAGCTATTAAAAAGTATTTTATTTACTTGTGTATTTCTTCCACACGTACTTAAGTATGTCTTCAATATGTCCCCTCACGTGTGGGCCTAGTTTATTTTCATTGCTAAGCATGACAAAATTCTTTCTTTTTTATGATGGCCAGTTGTGATGCTTAAACACAGAACCTCTACAGCTCTACCTACTTTGATATCTGGATAAGATAATGAAAATTGGGCCTAATCCTACTCTAAACGCCAGTTCACAGGGTGAGTATGCGTTAAGAAACTACTTACACCATCCCCCAACAATGTGGGGCTTCTAATGCCCCTAGCGTGCCTGGTAACCTGAGTGTAATCAACATAATAATAGACTCAATATTGGGTAAACAAAGAATTGAAATGGCCTAGATTTAAGACTATGATAAAGAAATGGACCTTGAGCCTAACTCAATCCCAAGACTAGCTCAAGAGGTGAGGATTGCCCAAGATCATATAAAGAAAACAAATTGCCTTTCCATGTTAAGATGTGGGACTGCTAATACCCCTGTATGCTTAGGCTTGGCAGCAAAAGCACAAACAAGATAATGCAGGGCCCAAATATAGGGTGAAACAAGAATTGGTCTAACTCTTATATGATGATAAGAAAATGAATCATAGGTTTGACACGATCAAAAAGCTAGCTCAATAAGTGAGGATTGTCCAAGACTTTATAAGTAGGCCAATTATGCCATCCCACACCAATGTGGGACTTCCAGCACCTCAATGCGCCCTGGTTTGGTAACTAGAGTGTGAACAACATAATACATAGGCACAACCACCCCATAAAAGCACATTATTTCACAACCACCGTTCATGGTGCCAAAATCTTCTTGGTTTCAAAAACAACACTCACTGGTATTGTTAATGGGTATTATTCATAGCTTGCATCATATGTATGCCATCCTCTCGAATGACTTAAAATAAACCAGTTTGTTTGACAAAACCCCTAATCGATAGGGGAGAAATGGCCTTTTGGAATTTATTCGTCCCCGTGAGTACAAGCTAGTGCTGGTTAGTTTTAGACAATTAGGGGTTACATACTAGATTTACTTAGAGGTCAAATATACTTGATGGAATAACTTGTAAACCAAAATTTGAATGAAGCAATAACTTAAGGACCGAGATTGGTGTTCTTCTTAATTTTGTAAGTTATTGCTCTTTCCATCTCATTTTATGTGTGATACTCTATTGTGATGAAAATGTCATGTTCCCATATCTGGTAACAACTGGTTTAAGTGTACTTGTATTGTGTGTGTGTCTTGTCTCAATAAATATTATTTTGTAGAAAAATTCACAAAAATATTATGTTAAAATTGATTTTGAATTGTATGATAAAATTGTAGATCATTGAAGATGATAAATATTAATCTTAAATAAAGAAAATACAAATTAGAACTTCTTCTACCTTAAATTATTATGTGCATCGTATAATTTTTTTCTTGTAACTTGGCTAAAATAAAGTATTGTGCCAACTAAAACTTTACTTACCAGAAAATGTATTGTGGCAATAATCACCTACCACAAATTGGTTTCACTATTGAAAAATGAATGTGTAGGTGCAATGGTGGAATTAATCTTGACATAATACTACCAATAGATCCTATCAAAAATATTCTATTTATAACAAAACACAAGACCACAGGGATGAAAACTCAAGATAAATTGACATAGATGCTAAATATACATTTTCTAAATTCTTTCATCTGTCAATGTTAAATTATATTCTAGTAGGTTTCTTTGTCCTTTAGTATCTCGCAAATTTTACTTTTTAATTCTCTATAGCATAATTGTTTATTTTCATTGCTTGTGTCACTTTTACTATTTTGCTTGTATTGTTGTAATTATAATTAGTAAGGATTTAATACATATAATTTAGTTGATTATTGGGAAATTAATTAAAGGGAAAATAATACTTGTATCCCAAAAAGGGAAACTATTTATTAGTGGGCACCCCCTTATATTCATACCCTGTGTCTTTAACTATTCTCGCGCATTTTATGTCACGAGAGTGTATATATAGTCTGATGGTCTCATGAAGGAAGAGGCAGTGCTTCAATGATATTGCTTGATACCACCAAAGTAAATATATGCTCTGATGGTATTAAAGTGAAAGGAGTAGTGCTTCACTAAAACACTAAGTTATTCTTTGATACTATTAAAGTATATCAACTATGATTGCATCAAGGAGGAATATGCATTGCTTCAAAGAAAAGATTGCTCAATTATGGCTTGATACCTTTAGAGTATGTATACTCTGATTTCATCAAGGATGAAGAAGCGGTGGTTTAGTGAAAATGTTACTCATTTACTCCTTGATACCATTAGTATATATATTCTTCGATGGCATCGAGGAAGAACATGTAATACTCAGCAAAAAGACTGCTTGGTACCATTAGAGTATATAGATACCATTAGAGTTTAGAGTTTAATAATTGTTACTTTAACAAATAATTTCTCTTAATTGTTTCTTGTGTATTTTTTTTTAAAAACCCAATCCTATATGATACCGATAGGATATTAATATACCAAACCTTTCACACTTTCATACTGGCGTATCCGTGCACCTTCTCTTTATATGCCCAGACTATCTCAATCTTGTCTTCTTCATCTTGCCTATTACGGGGGCCACTTCCACCTTGTCTCATACAACTTTGTATCCAATCATCTTTTCTCATATGCCTACACTTATATTTGAGCATTCATATATCCGCTAAATCCATCTTCTAGACGTGGATTCTTGATTGGTCAACCCTCTATACCATACATCAATATTGGTCTAACCACAATGTAAAATTTACCTTTTAAGTCTTGGCAGTACATTTTTATCACACAGTACCCTGATTGTGAGCTTCTATTTCGCCCACCATCTCTAATATAATGTGCAATATCATCACCAATCTTTTTATTTCCTTCGATTATGAACCCAAGGTACTTGAAGCTCCTTTTCTAGGGTATGATTTGTGGATCGATCTTTCGTTTCACCTCTACTTATGCTTTGCACTTCACGTACTCTATTTTAGTCATGCTTAACCTGAACCTCTAGATTTCATGGCCTGTCACCAAATTTCTGGCCTATCATTAACTCCGCCACAGGTCTCATCATTCAATATTATGTCATCTGCAAATAACATACTCTATGATACCTCTCCTTGAATGTGAGTGATACATCCATCAACAATAACATACCCAGTGAAATCCGACAAGTGGGGTCTGGGGAGGGTAAAATGTACGCAGACCTTACCACTACTTAATAGAGATAGAGGGAGTGGTTTCCAAAAGACCCTCATCTTTAAAAAATCATCCCCAACAACATACCAGTGGAATCCCACAAGTGGGGTTTGGGGAGGATAAAATGTATGCAGACCTTTCCACTACATCATAGAGATAGAGAGGCTGTTTTCGGGAAACACAAAGTTCCAAGGGATGTCCTATGGAGGTGTTTAAGTGTCCCAGTAATGTATATTAGGGTGATAAAGGACATGTATGACGGAGCCAAAGCTCAAGTAAGAACGGTGGGAGGAGACTCAAAGTATTTTTCTATTGAGATGGAACTTCATCTTGGTGTTTTGGAGACATACATTAGAATCCAAAAGGTTTAAACTGAGCAGGACCAAAACAAAATACTTGGAGTGTAAATTCAGTATCGTAAGGAATGAAGCAAACATTGAAATGAGGCTAACTTTAAATATCTTGGGTCCATCATCTAGAGTAGTGGCGATATCAACGATGATGTCACACATCGTATTGGGGCAGCAAGGACAAAATGGAGGCTTGCCTCTAGAGTATTGTGTGATAAGAAGATACCACCTAAACTTAAAAGTGAGTTTTACAAAATGGTGGTTAGACCGTCTTTTTTGTATGGGGTAAGAGTGTTCATCAATCAAAAACTCACATGTTTAGAAGATGCAGGTCGCGGAGATGAGGATGTTGAGATGGATGTGTTGGTATACCAGAAGTGATAAGGTTAGGAATGAGACCATTCGGGAGAAGATAGAGATAGCCCTTGTGGCCGACAAGATGAGGGAAGGGAGACTGACGTTGGTTTGGACATGTGCAGCGAAGAAGTACCGATACTCATGTTAGGAGGTGCGAATGGCTGGAATTAGGGGTTACACAGAGGAGTAGCGATAGGCCGCAGAACTATTGGGGGAAGGTGACCAGACAAGATATGACAAAACTTCATCTCACCAAGGACATGACCTTAGACAGAAAGGAGTAGAGATCTCGTATTAGGGTAGCAGGCTAGTAACGGTAGCTTGATGTTTGGCCTTGTGATATACTCTCTCCGTCTCAAATTAATTGAATTTTTGAGACTTTTTTCAATGTTCAAAATAGTTGAATTGTTCAAAGTTCAAAAAGAATGTTTGAAATTTTCCCCATATTTGCCCTTTCATTTATTGAAGTTTTATATTTTCTAGGAGATAGATTACACTACATATTTATTATTTTACAAAGGGCAATAGTGGAAAGTATGATGTAAATTTTGTCCTTGAATGCTTTTCTTAATATGTGTGCATTACCTCACAAATTCAACTAATATGGGACAAAGGGAATAATAAGTAAGTTTTTAGGAGTAGTTGTGTTTTTACATCCTGGGTCATCATCAATCTTATATTTGCTATTTTTTTCGTATTTACATACTACCTTTTGCTTTTCAGTATTAATTCTTCCTTGTTTCTTTTCTTTCCCCTTTTTTTCCATATCTAGCATATTCTGCTTATGAGGCTTGATTCTTGAGACGAGATGATTCTTGGAATGCTCGAACTCCCCCTGCACGATATCCCTGCTCTTTTCTTCATCAAGAACTTATGAAAACAAAGTTGTCATCTCCATCTAAGGTGTGCCTCTTCTACCAACACTTCACCACTCTTGTTCTTGATGCACTTCACTTGGTTAAGGTCACAAGCCTTCCTCTCTCTCGCCTTAGTGAGCCTATACAACTTCCTACCTTCGTTTTTGCAATCAAGCTCTTTGTACAAGTGCTCAAAGAAGTTGTTTTACCCAGTGTTGTGAAAGGCGATCGCCTTGTTGCCAATGGCGAGAGGCGAAGCGACCCTTCATCGCCTTTTAGCTCTGTGGCGATGCGATCTTCAAAAGGCGATGCCACAACGACAATGGCAACAAAGGCGTTGCCTTTTGTATTTTCTTAAAAAAAGCGACTAATTTATGGTGTTCTAAAAGTTAAAAGGTAATTTTAGGGTTTTCTTTTCAAATTTGCACGGTTGCACTCTTAGACTTGGACTGCGACTCCAACCGGATGACCCAATTAGACTTCTCTAGCGACCAACCAAACTTTTCTGGAGATTGCAAAGTCCAACCAATACACATTTTTTCTTTTCTTCTTTAGATTTCATTACCTTGTGTGTCTTTTTTCTCCTCCTTCAGATTTTAGAGTTACTTCTACTCTGGTTTTTTTCCTCACTATTGACTTTGGTTTTTTGTCATTCATGTTCTAGACTTTTGATATCTACTATCCATTTTCAATTTTGTATTTGCTAATTTGTTATTGACAATGAGATTTTAATTACTTATATATGCAATTAAATATTTTAATTTTTTGGTATTAATTGATGTTGTAATTCAAAAAGGCGAGCGCCCCGCCGCTCGCATTGCCTTGTGGCGAGGCAGACCTTTGTCGCCTTTTGCCGTCCAAAACAATGGTTTTACCCACTGTGACGCCTAGTTTTGCTTCCTTCTTCATTATCTTACACTCTCCCTATTCCTTCTCTTGTACTCATTCTAAGTTTTCCACTAACATCATGTAAGCCTCCTTGGCTTCCTCTTTTTTCCTTGGTGCGCACCTGGTTTACCCTTTGAGACTCCTAACATCTCTCTAGTTTCTTTCCTGATGCAGTCAATTGTCCTAGCCCACATACTATCTACATCCTCACTACTCCCCTGAGCTCCCATAGCCCCTAACTTCTCTCCAATCCCTCGAGCTTTGGTTTCAGTCAGGCCTCTCTATCTAATCCTTGGTTGGTCATAAGGAATCCTTTTTTCCTTTATCATCTTGATATTTCCAGGAGGAGGTTCCATGGTGTATGTTATTTGCAGATGACATAGTACTGATTGATGAGACTCGGACTAAAGTTAATGATAAGTTGGAGGCTTAGAGACATACCTTGGAGTCTAAAGGATTCAAACTGAGCAGGACCAAAACAGAATAGTTGGAGTGCAAATTCAGTGTCGCGAGGGATGAAGCAGACATTAATGTGAGGCTTGCCGCTCAACATATCCCTAAGAGGGAAAACTTCAAGTATCTGGGGTCCATCATCCAGAGTAGTGGCGATATCGCCGACGGTGTCACACGTCGTATTGGGGCGGCATGGACTAAATGGAGGCTTGCCTCTGGAATATTGTGTGACAAGAAGATACCACCTAAACCCAAAGGTAAGTTCTACAAAATAGTGGTTAGACCCTCTTTGTTGTATGGGGTGGAGTGTTAGCCTATAAAAGATGCACACGTTCAGAAGATGCATGTTGCAGAGATGAGGATGTTGAGATGGATGTGTAGTCACACCAGGAGTGATAAGACTAGGAATGAGACCATTTGGGAGAAGCTAAAGGTGGCCCTGTGGCTGATAAGATGAGGGAAGCGAGAGTGCGATGGTTTGAACATGTGCAGAGAAGGAGTACCAATGCTCCTGTTAGAGGTGCGAGAGGTTGGTTTTGGGAGTTATACGGAGGGGTAGAGGTAGACTGGAGAAGTATTGGGGGAGGTAGTCTTTATCAGACAAGATATGGTGAAACTTGATCTTACTGAGGACATGACCTTAGATAGAAAGGAGTGGAGGTTGCGAATTAGAGTAGCAGGCTAATCGATTGATAGGGTTAGGTGGATGTATAGCCTTGGGGTATAGTAGGGTAGCAAGAGTAGTCGTGTTTTATATCATGTGTTGCATTATCTATCGTATATATGTTAATTTTATTGTATTTACATACCGTCATGTGCTTTTCGTTATTAGTCGTTCTTTTTGTTCCTTTTCCTTTCCTTTTTGTCATATTTAGTTTATTCTGCTTATAGGTTTTTGAGACAAGGGTTCTCAGGAAACAGCCTCTCTACTTCTATGAGGTAGTGGTAAGGTTTGTGTACATTCTACCCTCCCTAGACCTCACTAGGGATTCCACTAGGTATGTTGCTGCTGCTGTTGTTTATCATCTTGATATCTAAATCCATAACCATGAGCTTGTGGGGTTCTAAGTTGCTCGGACTCTCCAAAAATGTTGCCGCACTCGTGTTGGATCCTTCAAAAATACACTATTTTTAGAAGATCCGACATGCACCGATGGACATTTTTGAAGAGTCCGAGCAATATAGGTGGGGTTGTAAGATCCTTGCTTGGGATAACCATGCAGTCCTAGCAACCACCTTTATCACACTTCCTAAGAAACAAATAATCGACTATTTTTAATTTGTGGCATATATTAAATAACTATTTTGGCTAATGTGAGACATATTTTTTGAAGGTTACAAAAGGTGAATGACATTTTGCTACAGATTTTCATGCTTTTAATATAACAAGAATTTGTCAATCAGTGAAGGACCAAAATAACTATTATCCAATAATTAGTAGTTTCAAATTTTATTTGTTGTTTTTTCTTAATATTTTGAATAAATGTAATAGGTTGTTTAGAACTTTAAAAGCTAAAGATATAATATAGGATACTAATATCAGTGAACTAGTCTTGGGTTCAGTTTGAAAAGTTAGTGAACTAGTCTTGTATGCTTAAAAATTTTAAATTATTTATGAAAAGAGTTTCACATCATTTATATCGTTCTTATCCACGAAGGCTTTGTGCTTCCTCTTTCTTAAATACTTTGAGTTCTTCCCTTTATTATGTCTCCCAATATATGTTATGTCTCTTTTCACTCTACCTGCAAAGGTGGCTAAGAAATTGAACAAACTTAGGAGACTTCCTTGGCATGGCTGCAAAGAGAGCAAGGGTTACAATCTGGTCAAATGGAAGACAATTTTGCATAGAAAAGATAAAGGTGGTTTGGGCATCAGAGTTTTGAGGAAGCATAACAACCACCTTTTGATGAAATTGTTGTGGAGATATACTGAAGAGAGGTAAGCTTTGTGGAAAGATCTGATTAAATGTAAACACGGAGAGGATGGATTTTGGTGTAGTAAGGTAAGCACAGATGCATAGGGAGTGGGAGTTTTGGATAGCTATCAGAAACTTATGGGCCAAGCCAGAACCAAATTTACACATCAAGGTGGGGGGATGGAAGGAGAACTAGATTTTGGTGGGATGTATAGATCAAACAGACCCCTCTATAGGAACTGTTTCCTGATCTATTTATTTTGTGCACTAATTCTGAGGTAATGGTCAGTGATTGCTAGACAGAACAAGGTTGGAACCTTTATTTCAGAAGGCTTTTAAATGATTGGGAGTTAAAGTAACCAAATTGTTAAGAGGAAGTGAGGGATTTTGCAGGCACCAATACTGCTGAAGATGCAGTAAGATTGTATCACAGTGAGGATATGATCTACACAGTTGGCAGGGCATACAAGGTGGAGTGCAACCTGCAAAGGAGTAGATACCAGAGTTTATGGAAACAAATATGGAGGAATTCAGCATTAGCAAAAGTCAAGTGCTTTACCTGGTTAGTCATCAGTAAGGCATGCTTCACACATGAAGTTTTGAGGAGGAAAGGGAAGATCATACTTCCCCTGGTGCTCCTTATGTGGGAAGACAAAGGAAACTGATAGTCACCTATTCTTACACTGTATTTTCACCGCACAAGTCTGGTCTATGTGTGTCAACCTTTCAGAAGTGAAATGGACTATGCCAGAACATACAACTGATTTACTAAGTTGCTGGATCAGGAGAGGAGGTAGCGAGAGGCAGAAGACTTGGGATTTAATTCCACACTGCATTTGGTGGGCAATGTGGAAGGAGAGGAATAGTAGGAATTTTAAAGATATATCCAATTCCATTCATAAGGTTAAATGGAATTGCATTGTA
>JAABOM020000092.1:11250428-11267443 GCA_011800125.2 Solanum clarkiae
CAAAAAAAAAAAAAACCTGGTGATGCTTCCTTTTGAGGCTGCAGAGATCCTGGAAAGTATTAAAGCTTGTGCAGGAGACAAAGCCCCAGGCCCAGATGGGTACATTATGGCCTTTTTTAGGCAATGCTGGAGCATAATGAGCAACTGTTTTGGTAGCAGCAGTACAATATTTCTCCGTGGATTTTTAACGGAAGCACAAGTGCAACTTTTGTGGCCTTTATTCCTAAGACGATGGGAGCAATAGAGCTGAATGATTTCAAAACCATTAGCTTGATAGGAGTGTAAAAGATCATTGCCCAGTTATTGGCAGAATGGCTGAAAAAAGTTATCCACCTACTAGTGGACGTGCAACAAATGGCCTTTATCAAAGGGAGACAGATCAAAGAGGTTGTGGTGATAGCAAATGAACTAGTGGACTCCTACGTTAGAAGCAACATACCAGGGATACTATACAAGCAGGATATCCAAAAGGCATATGATCATCTCAAGTGGGGATTCTTCTTAATTCAGATGTTTAAGATGGGGTGTGGCACCAGGTGGATCAGATGGATAGAATAGTGTATTAACATTGTTGGATTTTCTGTCTTGGTCATTAGAAGTCCCACAGTTTTCTTCCCTTTCCAAAGGGGAGTAAGGCACAGTGACCCCCTATCCACCTATCTGTTTATCCTGGCAATGGAAAGGATGAGGAATCTCATCTACACAGCAAAGGTGAAGGGGTGGATTAGAGGTTTACCGGTGGAAGGCAAAGCAGATAACGATCTAGTAATCACTCACCTATGGTATGCAGATGACACTTCAGTCTTCTGCGAAGCTGTAGGTGACCGCATCTTGATGCTGAGAATTATTTTCATCATTTTTGAAGCAGTTCATCTTTCCAAATAAAAGAAGTTGGAGCATATATGGCAATTTCTGATCTAATATTTCCTTTAGGACTTATGGTGTTAGCACAAAGTGAATTGGACCTGCATACTACATAACACTGTTGTTCATAGCTTTGGAACTCATCCATCAGTTGATTCTTGGACTGAGAAAGAGATGGATAAAAATCCCATGTATAGCATATTCCTCTATCACAAATACTTTCTAAGATTACAAATCTGGAAGCATTCATCTTTTTCTTTATTTATCTTTTTGTGTATGTGTATGTGATCATCTCTTTCTTGTTCTTCTCCTTCTCTTTTGGCCCCAACTATGTGAATGACTCTGCATTATTTCTTCTATTACGTTTTTAGGTCTGATAAATGTTGGCGATATTGCAGGAAAATGTCAAAACAAAGCATCCTCAGTTGCTATATGAGTCAAAGTTGTACAGAATTTTGCAGGGAGGAAGTAATAGTCATTTCTCTGTCTTTATTCTCCTTTTGACTACATTTTCATGAGTAATGATACTAATTGTGATACTTCTGTTGTAGCTGGGATACCAAATGTGAGGTGGTACGGTGTGGAAGGAGATTACAATGTTCTTGTCATGGATTTGCTTGGACCCAGTCTTGAAGATTTATTTAACTTTTGCAGTAGGAAACTTTCACTGAAGACAGTTCTGATGCTGGCAGATCAAATGGTAAACAATTGGAATAATGCTTATTTATAGTCTTTGTAAGCGTCCTAAACTTGTGTTGGTTACATGGCTATTCCGGTTTTTGCTGCAGATAAATCGCATTGAGTTTGTTCATACTAAATCATTCTTGCATCGAGATATTAAACCAGACAATTTTCTTATGGGTTTGGGAAGGCGTGCAAATCAGGTCCTATATTTTGATTAGTAATTTTATGCTCTTAGTTATCACAATTTTCCAGGATTTATGTGGTGTTATAGTTAAATTTGACTTAAAATGCAGGTCTACATAATAGACTTTGGCCTGGCCAAGAAGTACCGAGACACTTCAACTCACCAACACATACCTTATAGGTAACTTGATAGTTCACATTTGTAATTTTGCAGTTACTTTGATTCTTTTCGTTGAGAATATGTTACAGTATAGTGTGTAGGAATTTCTCCCCTTGGCCAAATTGTTCTTCTCCCTGATTTTAATTGGTGCAGGATCTTTTTTCAGGGCTCTTTAGAACTCCCATCTGAAGAGAAAAGCCAGCAATCTATATACGCTGATTCCCTACCTTTGGATATGATGATGCAATTTAAAAGCTTTTGTCAATTATGACAGAAACATATATAATTCTTTTTGGCTCTAATTAGGAAACACTCTAGCTGGGATATGTGATAATTGACATCTATATATGCGGATTCTCTACCTTTGGATATGATGATGCAATTTGAAATTTTTTGTCAATTATGACAGAAACATTTATAATTCTTTTTGGCTCTAATTAGGAAAATGTAACACTCTAGCTGGGATATGTGATAATTGACTGTGGCAGGTCTATGATGATGCTTAGACAATTCGAAGTGCATTTCTCTAAGATCTGTTATGCAACAAATGCATGTTTTGGTGCTTCGAAAAATCTTATGAATTGGAATGTCTGTTCCATTTCAGAAGACTGTTAAATGCTACGAAGCATTGGTCTCTTCTTTTATTAAAAGTGTCCCTGAGTTCCTTCTCTGTGTGCATGCACATGCATTTGTGAATTTAGCATTTGTGTTTTATATTTTTTCTGTGCCTTATAATTATGGAATATTTGGCACTACAGAGAGAACAAAAATTTGTCAGGCACTGCAAGATACGCGAGCATGACACGGACTTGGTCGTGCTTCCAACGAACTGTGCGGCCTAGCAAACTTTCAACGCTCAAGTTGCTAGTCAGCCTTACTCTAATGCTTAGCGGAACTTTGAAAGACCAAGCAAAAGACTATGAAGGAACTAGGAAGATCTTGAGGAACAAAGAAAGAACTCTTTATTAGAGAACTCTTGAAAGCTTTACAATGCTTTGCTTGATTGCTTGTTTTCCTTTGATGCCTAACAAATGAAAATGGCCCTCCTATATATACAACTCCTTAAGGGCCAATGTGTAATTGATATTTACACCCTAAGTCCCTCCCAACGGCTACAAGCCTTCCCCCAACGGCCAGAAGACTATTCCAACGGCCAGAACACTGTTCCAATGGTTCTGGAGCCTTCCGGAGTCTTTCGGGGCGCGGCGTACACGTTTCTGCACTGTTTTTTTGGGGCAGAATTTGGGCGGGACGTGTCATCCTCCCCCACTCAATCTAGCGACGTCCTCGGCGCGTCCTCCTTGTATGCTCGGATCCGGTCTTGGTAGTTCTACAATCTCAGCTCATGTTCCCAGCTCGCCTCGCTATCGGGAGACCCTTTCCATTTGACAAAGTACTCGGTGTAACTGGGATGACTCCCCCGTCTAGGAACGACCCGGTGCGCAAGAATTTCTTCTGCTTCTCGCTCCGGCACGGTGGTGATGGCTGTTGGTACTCTCGTTGACTCACCCCGACTTGGATCATCCTCATCCTGATGGTACGGCTTCAGCAGACTCGCATGAAAAACAAGATGCATTTCCAAGTGCGAGGGTAGAGTCACATGGTAGGCTAGCTAGCCAATGCATTTCTCCATGGGAAACGGCCCCTCATAGCGTCTTACTAGCCCCTTGTGCACCTTGACTAACCGTCGGCTTTGATGAGGAAGGAGCTTCACCATGACTAAGTCTCCTTCCTCGAACTCCAGGTGTCGCCTCTTAGCATCGGCCTATTTCTTCATTTTCTACGCTGCCTTTGCTAAGTAGGCTTTTGCCAAGTCTGACTTCTCATGCCATCCCTTGGCAAACTTGTAGGCTGAAGGATTGAGCCCTTTGTAACCAATGGCCAAAGTTTGCGACATCATTGGCTGTTGTCCCGTTGCCAGTTCAAATGGACTTGCCCTAGTTGACTCACTCTTCTGCAAGTTATATGAAAACTAGGCGATGTCAAGTAGCTTAGTCCAATCCTTTTGGTAGGCACTAACGTAGTGCCGCAGATACAGCTCTAGCAAGGCATTCACCCTTTCAGTCTGGCCATCCGTCTGTGGGTGAAAGCTTGTGGAAAAATTGAGCTGAGACCCCAATATCTTGAAGAGCTCCATCTAGAACCTTCCCGTGAAACGGGTGTCCCGGCCGTTGACTATGGTCTTTGGAATGCCCCAATATTTTACCACATGTTTGAAGAACAATCGGGCAGCATCCTCAGCAGTGAACTTTGTTGGGACTGGTATGAATACTCCGTACTTGCTGAATTTGTCCACGACGACCATGATGTTGCTGCACCCTTTGGACTTCGGTAGGCATGTGATGAAGTCCATGGAAATACTTTCCCATGGCTTCTCCGCAATGGGTAATGGCTCCAATAGACCGGCTGCAGGACGTTGTTCCACCTTGTCTTGCTGGCACACAAGGCAAGTCTTCGCATAGAGCTCAATGTCATCCCTCATCTGGGGCCAATAGTAAGCTCGCTCAATGAGTGCCATAGTCCTTCGTACCCTAGGGTGACCTACCCACCTTGAGTCATGGCACTCCTTGATGATTTCCTTCCTTAAGCCTCCCCATTTTGGCACATACACCCGGTTTCCCTTGGTGAGGAGCAACCCGTCCTCAAGCCAGAACTGACGCGTCTTCCCCTGACTTGCCAGGCCCAACAAATTCTTGGCTTGCGGTCTTGCTCTAACCCCTTATTTATACGGTTAACCATAGGGAAACTTGGACTGGTGATGGAGGCAAGTTCGATCTTCCTGCTTAGGGCGTCTGCCACGACGTTCCCCTATCCTGGCTTATACTCCATCACGAAGTCGGACTCTGCTAAGAAGGCCTGCCACCTGACTTGTTTAGGTGTCAGCTTCTTCTGCTTAAGGAAGTAACTTGTGGCAACATTATCTGTCTTCACGACGAACTTGGTGCCCAGTAGATAATGTTTCCACGTCTGCAGGCAATGTACTATAGCGGTCATCTCCTTCTCTTAGACCGTGTAGCGCTTCTCCACATCATTTTCTCTTACGACTCTCGTAAGCCACACCGGATGCCCTTCTTGCATAAGGACGCCTCCAGGGCAAAGTCTGAGGCGTCCGTCTGCACTTCGTAAGGTTTGGTTTGGTCGGGCAAGACCAACACCGGCTCCTTGATCACGGCTTCTTTCAGCGCCTCGAATGCTGCCTGCCACTTCCTGTCCCAATCCCAGGTCCGGTTCTTTAACAGGTCGGTGAGAGGAGCGGCTATAGCAGAATAGCCTTTGATGAACTTCCGGTAGTAGCTAGCCAATCCAAGGAAGGATCGAAGTTCCGGCACCTTCTTTGGTGGCTCCCATTCTTGTGTAGCGCGGACCTTGGACTTATCCATCCAAAGTTTACCCTCTCCGACAATGTGTCCTAAGAAGGAGACTTCTTGTTAAGCAAATGCGCACTTTGCCTCCTTGACATACAACTCGTTCTCTTGTAGTACTTGGAAGACTTGTTTCAGATGATTTACATGATCTTCCAAAGTGTTGCTATATATGACAATGTCATCCAAGTACACCACCACGAACTTGTCCAAGAACGGTTGTAGGACACGATTCATGAGGGTGCAAAACGTTGCTGGCGCATTTGTGAGTCCAAAGGGCATCACGAGGAATTCATACGAACCGTGCCTCGTGACGCATGTGGTCTTCGGTTCATCCCCTTCAGCAATCCTCACTTGGTAGTAGCCGGACCTCAGATCCAATTTGGTAAACCATCGTGCTTGGCCAAGTTGATCAAAGAGATCGGCAATGAGTGGGATCGGGTACTTGTTTTTGACCGTGATCTTGTTGTGCACCCGATAGTCGATGCATAGCCGGAATGATCCGTCATGCTTCCTCTGGAATAAGACCGGTGCTCTATAGGGCGCTTTTGATGGACGAATGTAGCCCATGTCCATTAATTCCTTCAACTGCCTCCATAATTCTTCAAGCTCTGGAGGCGCCATGCGGTATGGCACTGCCGTAGGCGGAGTTTACCTGGTACCAGCTCTATCTTGTGGTCCACCTCCCTCTTTGGTGGTAACCTCTTCGGCAGCTCGGGCGGCCTCTAAGACGTGCTTGACTCCTTGGGGCAGTTCTTCGACTGGAGGAACGGCGGCGTCTTCCTTCAAGGCTACAAGGTAGGTTGGCTCCTCCTTCTTCACCCCTTTGGCTAGTTGCATGGCTGAAATATGTTTCTCTTGGAGTCGGGTTTCCCTCTCTAGTGGGACTAGATGAGTGTTGCCTTCCTCTAAGATACACAGTGAGTTCGCGAAGGGAATTGGGACGGCATTGACTTGGTCCATGAACTCAATACCCAAGACAAGTGGATCTTGGAGTCGGGTTTCCCTCTCTAGTGGGACTAGATGAGTGTTGCCTTCCTCCAAGATACACAGTGAGTTCGCGAAGGGAATTGGGACGGCCTTGACTTGGTCCATGAACTCAATACCCAAGACAAGTGGATAATCGTCCATGGTTACCACAGAAAAGTTAATGTGGCCGGTCCAATTTCCTAAGCGGACCTTTACATTGCGGGCAACTCCAAAGGTTTCGGTTGGGGCAGAGTTGACTCCCTTGAGCCAACCACGGCTTGTCTCGTAATGGATGCCCATCTTCTTACCTCCTGAAGGGTAAGGAAGTTGTTGTCGGCTCCCGTGTCAACTAGTGCCTTCACGGTGTGCCCTCCGATGTTGGCTTCTGCAAACAACCTCCCCTTCTTCTCGTTCTTGGGCACCTCTACCTTTGCCTTGATTGAACTGAGTCGTCGTAGGGCCCCTATCTTGGCCTTCTCTTGCTCGCGTTCCTCGATCAAGGCCGAGAGTTTGCTCTTTTTGGGGCATTCTCTCGCCTTGTGTGGTCCCTCACAAAAGAAGCAGCGAATCGGGGGTCTTTGGTGCTCCTTGGGTCCCTTTGCCTTCTCCGTTGCCTCCTTGCCTCGATGTGGGTATCCCCCACTCTTTCCCTTGCCGCCCTTGTCCTTGGGTTTAGGTTTCTCCACTTTCCTAAACTCAATTAGGGACTCGGCAATGGAGATAGCAGTGGTCAAGTCTTGAGCCCCTCGTCTTTGGATCTCAAGCCTAGCCCACTGTTGTAACCCATCCATGAAGGCAAAGAAAGCTTCCTTATCAGGATAGTCGGGGATCTCAAGAAGTACTTCAGTGAACTCCTTTACATACTCCCGTATGCTTCCTTTGTGTTGCAGTCGCCTCAGCTTGCCACGAGCCTCTTCTTCAACGTTGCTGGGTAGAACTGCTTCTTAAGTTTTGCCCTGAATTCTGCCCAGGTGCTAATAGAGCAAGTGCCTTTCTCTATGTCACCCTGTCTCCTTCTCCACCATACCATCGCGCTATCTTCTAGGTAGAGACTGGCCATATCCACCTTTAGGGCTTCGTCAGTCATGGCGAGTGCCCTAAAGTATTGCTCCATGCTCCAGATAAAATTATCTAGCTCCTTCGCATTCCTCGACCCTCTGAAAGATTTGGGTCGTGGAACATCCAACTTGGAAGGGGTAGTCCTTACCTCGGACATGCTAGCAGTCCCCTGGGCAAGAGCCTTTTTGCACAGGCTAAGCTCCTCCTCGGTGCTTTCTAGCTTGCGCAGAGCCTCCCTAGCTCTTCCCGCATTGAAGAAATCTCTGCCCTATGTGTCTCTTCCACGGCCTTCACACTGTCGAGACATTGGGCCAGGACTTGGTTCATGGCGGATTGCATCTCCTCCCGCAATCCGTCTAGGCCTTGTTCGACCTCCTCAGACTTCTCCTGCCCGTCGGCGATAGCTAAGTCTAGCTTGGCTAGCGTGTCTCCATGTCTCCCATGGCCTCCTTGGATCGAGACCTCTGGACCCTAGATTTCTCCTTGCCAACTTTGGTGACTTCGCTTCCGCCTTCCATTCCTTCTTCGAACCTTCGCTCTGATACCAACTGTCACGGACTTGGTCGTGCTTCCAACGAACCGTGCGGCCTAGCAAACTTTCAACGCTCAAGTTGCTAGTCAACCTGACTCTAATGCTTGGTGGAACTTTGAAAGGCTAAGCAAAAGACTATGAAGGAACTAGGAAGATCTTGAGGAACAAAGAAAGAACTCTTTATTAGATAACTCTTGAAAGCTTTACAAGGCTTTGCTTGATTACTTGTTTTCCTTTGATGCCTAACAAATGAAAATGGCCCTCCTATATATACAACTCCCTAAGGGCCAATGTGCAATTGATATTTACACCCTAAGTCCCTCCCAACGGCTACAAGCCTTCCCCCAACGGCCAGAAGACTATTCCAACGGCCAGAACACTGTTCCAACGGTTCTGGAGCCTTCCGGAGTCTTTCGGGGCGCGGCAGACACGTTTCTGCGCTGTTTTGGGGGCAGAATTTGGGCGGGACATGTCAGCATGCATTTGTGTATTTGGCATTTGTGTTTTATATTTTGTCTGTGCCTTATAATATATGGAATATTTGGCACTACAGGGAGAACAAAAATTTGACAGGCACTGCAAGATATGCGAGCATGAATACCCACCTTGGTATCGGTAAGTGTTCCTGTTATTTACATATGTGTGCTTATTCTTTGCACAGTTCAACATGCTGTATTTCTCACTCAATATGCTATTACGTTGTTATAGAACAAAGCAGGAGGGATGATTTGGAATCTCTTGGATATGTACTGATGTACTTTCTAAGAGGAAGGTAAATTTTGCTGCAATTTCTTTCCTCGCTATTGTTTTATTCCGTTTGTTTTGACATCCTGTTATTGCAGTCTTCCTTGGCAAGGGCTGAAAGCAGGAACTAAGAAGCAGAAGTATGAGAAAATTAGTGAAAAGAAGGTGTCAACATCTATTGAGGTAATTATTTGCAAATTTGGTGATTGGATTTTCTTTAGACATATCTATGGTGCATTGGTCTACAATTTTGCAGGCTTTATGCCGGGGTTATCCTACTGAATTTGCATCTTATTTCCACTATTGTCGTTCGCTACGCTTTGAGGATAAACCAGATTATGCTTATCTGAAGAGAATATTCCGTGACCTCTTCATCCGTGAAGGTCTGAATGAATTAAAGATTTTTTTATCTTTATCTGGTGATATGCAATCTAGGCTCCCCTTACACTTCTATTTGTATTGCAGGCTTTCAGTTTGACTATGTTTTTGATTGGACCATATTGAAATATCAGCAATTGCAAATTGCAGCTCCCCCTTCCCGACTTCTTGTAAGTGATGAAATATCGCTTTTTCTACATGTGTACAGAGATTATATTATGATGGCTGCTTTTATTATAGGGCCCTGGCGCTGGAACCAGCTCAGGCATGCCTCCAGTTATCCCTAGTGCAGAAAGGCAGTCAGGTGATCTTTCAGTGTTCCTGTCCTTATTTTTGTATTCTGAGATTGAGAACTTCGAGGTTTATTTTTGATGTCTGGTTTCATCACCTACGGATGAACAGTATTGGAGACCTTCCTGTCTCTTCCATTTGGGATTTTCATTGCGCCTATTCTTAATAATAATTTGCAGGTGAGGAAGAAGGAAGACAACCAGCAGATGCTTCTCGAAGGAGAAATCCTGGGCTGCTTATAAATGCAGGAAGTTTGTCCAAGCAGAAGAGTCCTCTCAGAAATGATTCTACCAGCAAGGATGCTATGGTAAGTATGAGTTGGATAAAATATGAACTTAGACAGGATGGTAAGATTCTTAAATTCCGGATCTTCTAGGATATAGATTAGTCCATGATCGATTGTGATGGATCAGTCCATAATCAAGTGTAGTGAAACCTCGTCTGTAAATATCGTTTTGTGAAGTGCTCTGCCAGTTTGAAAATAACCCTTGCTTCAGAATTCAGATAATTTGGATGAAGAATCTAGTTCTGTATTTCCTTGGTCTCAGGAAAAACAAAAAAAAGATAATTGAGATCAAGTGTGTTTCAAGGTTTCAAAGCTGTTGAACTGAAACTTGGTATATGCTTTGGATGATATTCTGTGTTACTGTAGTCCCAGGAAAAACAAAAGAAGATACTAGATATATTTTTGCCACATTATAATGAATCGTCCAATTTTTCAGTTGTCTAGCTCCACTTTCCTTGGACGATCAAGTGGATCATTGCGGCGAGGTATAGCGTCTGGCAGCCGTGAGAATTTCACTGTGGGAAATGATTCCGATCCTACACGTTCTCGAACTCCTGAGGCAAGTCCAGCAACCATGCACAAAATATCAAGTGGACAGAGAATCTCCCCACTCGTCGGAACATCAGATCATAAACATGCTTCATCTGGCACTACTTCTGGTATGAAGAACTATGAATCCACACTCAAAGGGATTGAGAGTCTACATTTCGATGAGGAAGACAAGGGTCACTAAAGATTGGAAATCCTTTCATCGCATTCTTGTAAATTTCTGACTGAGTGCTCCTCAGGTAGAATTGAGGCTCTGAAAGTTTATTTTTTTTAATGAACTTCCGCATTGGAAATTAGGGATCTAGTGTGTGTTGGTGGAAGCAATGGTCTATAAATAGATAGATCTGGATGATGCTAATGCAGGATGTCAGGTGGTTTCAGTACAAGCTCATTGTCATGCATGCTTCTGTGTTTCAAAGTTGTGCTTCAAGACATCTTCTGCAACCTTTAAACCTTTGTCCAGATTATGGGGTCTAGCGAAACTGTATATTGGTCATTGTAATATTTAAAATGTTACTTGAGTGCAAAATGTTACTTCCCTTAAATTTATTTTGTAACAGAGTCAAGATTACGCATCTTGACCAAGGTAAAGTTGAATGTGCGGCCTTACTTGCAGCAAGTTCACTACTGAGGTTTCGATGTGTGTTGCTGGAGTTGGTAAAACGGGAATAATACCTAGATTACCCTTTCTGGGGTGAGTTTTCTTATCGTCTGATGGACAAATTGAGAATAGTGGTCTCTTATCTAAATTTTTCTCTCCTTCCTAAATATTACAAATAAACAAGTTTGAAGTAAATAAACCCAAGGGAACAAAAGTTCAATTTGTGCTAGGACGTATGCTGATATTAATAAAATTATGAGTCTACTCAGGTCAGAATTAAATTGGTTGATTCTCTTTGGCCGATGGGTTGTTGCATTTCCTATTGAGATTCCAAGTCTCCAAAATTTAGATAAACTAAAAGAAAACTAATATATTCATATTTTTCTCCCAGTGCAATTGATATGTAGGACCTAATATTCAAAATTCCAAAATTTTAAAGCAGGATCCTCCTATCTCTAAATAAAAATAGACTTGAAATCTGGAAACCACACCCGCGAAGCACGTTAAAATTTGTACATAGAAGAGATTGTAACCCAACTTCAAGTCCAGCGTCCTGTTAAAAGCATCTCTTGCAAGCTAAAGTGAATGATTTTATAACACTCTTACATTGTATTGCAGAAGATACAACCCTTTGAGGTCAAAAGCTAGTAATAGTTACTGTCGTACGATATAAAATAATGGATTACACAACGCCAATTTGCATTACTCACCAGCTCATAATTTAGACACAAGGACCACTAAATTAGACATTACACAGAATTTAAACGAAAACAGCGTGGAGTGAAAGGAAGAGAGAGCCCGCTCCTTCTGGCCACTGAAGTAGGAAAAAAGCTTCTTACAGGAGATCAGCAACATTTGCTGGCAGCTCCTCAATTAAAACGTTGTAAAACCTCTGAATATCAGATAGCATCCTCTCATCATCCCTTGTTACAAAGTTGATGGCCACACCCTTCCTACCAAACCTTCCACTGCGTCCAATACGATGAAGATAATTCTCAGGCTGAGTGGGGAGATCATAATTTATGACCAGGGAGACTTGTTGGACATCGATTCCTCGGGCCAAAAGATCAGTGGTGATGAGAACACGGGAGGACCCAGAACGGAATTCACGCATTATTATATCTCTAGTGTTCTGGTCCATGTCACCATGGGTAGCTGACACTGTATGGTCTCTGCTTCGCATCTTGTCTGTCAGCCAGTCAACTTTGCGACGAGTATTCACAAAGATCACACTCTGTGTAATGGCTAATGTTTCATACAGGTCGCACAGGGTTTCCAACTTCCATTCTTCTTTGTCCACATTCACATAGAATTGCTTGATACCTTCTAAGGTTAGCTCATCACGCTTCACAAGAATCCTCACAGGTTTGTTCATGAATTTTCTAGTGATTTCAAGTGCCTCAGGAGGCATAGTAGCAGAGAAGACACCAACCTGAATCTTAGGAGGCAAGAGCTGGAAAATATCATAGATCTGGAGACAAGAATAGAGGTGTAAGGCCAAGAACATCAGTTTAGGATAAATAAGCCATGTCAACACAACCAGTGGATGCACAGAGAAATGCAAATATGGGGTGTGGGTACTAATTTAGTTCATAATAGAGGTAAAAAGACTTCCAATACATTGAAGGAAAAAGGAAAGGACAAAAAGAAAATGACACATCGGCAACACAATGCAAAGCTAAACAAAATTGTCACATTGTTGGATGAATAAAGTTATGGATTTAATCAAGACTTGATTTAAAAGAAAGGAAATAACACACAGAAAACAGAGATCTTATTCTTGCCCTCTTGCTAAAATTTTGAGCTTGTTAAATATAAGAACTCTATACACTACAGCCAAGTTTCCCCATCATCTGAGCCTCCCTCCCGCCCCCCCTCCTCCCCGGTACCCAACAATTGGAACAATCCTCACAAGTCAAAGTTTTCACATACAAAGGATAACCAACAAAAGAAAATATTTGTCGAACCACAATATAATAACTCAAATCTAAGAAAAGGTTCATGGTAGGAGAACCTTTCATACAAAGACACCTAAAAAGGATAAGGATCTACGAAGAAACATATGCACACATATGCAGGAGAGAAGGGCCAAATTGGTCAGAGCAGCAATTTTCAATCTTAAAATAGTTGACCAGCAATTTTCAATCTAAAATAGTTGACCTGATCCTTGAAGCCTCTGGAAAGCATTTCATCAGCCTCATCCAACACAAACATTTTTATATGATCAGGGCGAAGTGACTGTCTTCTCAGCATGTCAAATACACGTCCAGGCGTTCCCACAACAACATGAACACCACTTGAAAGTATGCGCTGATCCTCCCGAACACTGGTTCCTCCCACACAGGCATGTACCTTCACACCAAGGTAGTCACCAAGTGCCCTCATGACCTTTTCAATTTGTTGTGCAAGCTCCCGAGTAGGTGCCAAGACCAAAGCTTGACATTCCAGAAGTTCATAGTTAAGTTGCTGCAAAATTCCAGAACAAAATGTGGCAGTCTTCCCAGTTCCAGACTGAGCCTGTTGAATTACATCAAGACCTTTGCAAAAGGGTACTATTCCTCTTTGCTGGATTGCTGAGGGTTTCTCAAAACCTACATGAAAATAATACAATGATAAGTACATTGTTCCGTGGAGTTCATAATTGCATAAAAGGAGTCAAAGTAGTGGCTGCGGCGCGTTGAGGCACTTCTTCGATGGTCCCCGTACGCCTGGCCTTGACCTGATTAACGGAAAGAACGATGCCCAGAACAAAGAGAACATCCCACTATAACGAGATTAATAAATCAAACAGGAACCTAAAATAGCAGGAGAGCTCATATGTGAGCATTCCCTTCTTTTTTTTTTTCTTTTTTTGATTTGTAAAGCAAAACGACAACATTCACAATGACCTAGAATCACAAAAAACCAACAGCTGCCAGAAGTTACAGAGTTATACATAGAGTATTACCAGTTACAGTCCACCACCCCTTCTTATTTATAATGTATGCATTAGTGAAGTACAAGAAAAAATGGAAAAATGTTCCAACCAACCATATGCATAAATGCCCCTGAGAAGGTTTTCCTGCAAACCCATGGCATCAAAACTATCATAAACCTCATCGTATGATGTAAAGAAATCTTGCCCATCATCAGCTGAAAGCCTGCAGCGAAATCCAAGAACGCCAGGTTTTAGGATACATGCTCTAAAGGAATTTTAGCAATAATTCATAGGAGTAAATAAATACAAGAAATAAAAACAAAAGAGAGTGAAGAAGCAAGCGCAACCTTCGAGAAATGCATAACAAGAGAGCAATGAAATAATTGGCTCCTGATACTTACAACTCATTCATTTTTGTGTCGAATTGACGAGCATCAAACTGTGATCCTTCTGGAGCTGCGCCTGCCATGACTGGAAAGCATTCACAGCACATCAGCAACGAAGGATCATGGATAAAATTAAATATTATCAAATCATTAAAATCACCATAACTCAATACAAGTTGACTGAATCAATCATAAAATGTGAAGGTTCTCATAGGTTCAGTTCACCGTGCTTTGACTAAGAGAAGGTAAAAAGACCAATTCAGCTCCTCATTTGCACGATTTGAATTGCAATGTTGAATTTGAGAAGGAAAAATAAAGTACATAATCCTACAGATGAATATAAAGTTTGGATTTCATATTTGTTTCCAGTGTTCCTTATACAAATGGCTAGTTCCTAATTTGGTTCACTACAATGATTTTGCAAATTTGTACTCTACATCTGGTTTTTCCAACCCATAATTCTCTTGTAGAATATGACCAACCAATCAAAAAGTAAAAATCTTGAAAGAATATTTACTTTTCATGGGAATTTACTTGAATGATTTCATATAAATTTCGTTCTCACACCACCTAAAAAGTAGACACACACATGCATAACTTGAACTAGATGTGAAAGATGTCAGAAATGGTATTGTTGAATATAAACAACTGAGGCATTGGTGATGATGATGGTGGTGGAGGGGGACGAACGGTGATGGAACCTAGACGGCTGCATGATGGTAGGCGAGCCATGGTAATGAAGAAAGATACTTTGTTTTCCTTCTTATTAGTGAAGAAAGATATGAGCTCGTCACTTATTTATAGCTATAGCTCGTATGCCCAGATTATGTTTATTTTCAGATTACATGAATAAGATTGGTGAAGATATTTTATTATTGGTCAATTTTATGGTAATTTATACCAAATTTTCCTCTTCAAACTCATGGTCTGCTCGGAAAAGAGCATAGTAGGCAAAACACTTCAACTCTCTAGGAAGATAATAATAACTTAGTGCTAGAGATGAAAAGATGTCATCTCTGCACGAAGTTAAATACCACAAATTACTTTTTAAAATTTTATCCCAGTGCTTAAAGTGGATGTCTTTCAATGTTTTCTCAAGCACCTTTGTAGCTAATGGCAGTCCATCACACTTTTTAGCCATTTTTAACCCTACTGCATCAATATGCTCCTCCCCGCCAACAATGTGGTCTATATTTTCCCTTTGTCTTATTAAGCTCCAACAACCCCTATCATGTAAAAATGGCAGAAGATATGGATCTGCGCCAACCATATCTGATACTATTCTTATATGAGCTCTTGTCACTTATTTATAGCCATAGCTTGTATGCCTAAATTATGTTTATTTTGTTTTCAGATTACATGAATAAGATTGGTGAGGATATTTTATTATGGGTGAATAAGTCTTCTTGGCACCTTTAAGACTTAACGCTCGAGGAGATAGAATTATTATACTACGAGGAGCAGAATAGTATCAGATCCACACCTTCTGTCATTTTTAGATGATATGGATTGTTGGAGCTTAATAAGACAAAGGGCAAATATAGACAACATTGTTGGCGCGAAGGAGAATATTGATGCAGTAGGGTTAAAAATGGCTAAAAAGTGTGATGGACTGCCATTAGCTGCAAAGGTGCTTAGGAAAACATTGAAGACATCCACTTTAAGTACTGGGATAAAATTCTAAAAAGTAATTTGTAGGATTTAACTTCGTGCAAAAATGACATCTTTTCATCTCTCGCACTAAGTTATTATGATCTTCCTAGAGAGTTGAATAAGTGTTTCGCCTGTTGTGCTCTTTTCCGAGTAAACCATAAGTTTGAAGAGGAAAATTTGGTATAAACAATAAGTTTGAAGAGGAAAAATTACCATATATATTTACTTTTCACGGGAATTTACTTAAATGATTTCGTATAGATTTCATTCTCACACCACCTAAACTGCCAGCTAAAAGGTAGACGCACACATGCATAACTTGAAAACTAGAATGTGAAAGATGTCATTCACCAGCATACAAGTTAAGAGTTATCAGTTGAAGAATGAATAATTCAATCCGCTTTGTCAAAAAGTTTGATGTTTGGGTTCTAGCACTAGTATTGAAATTAATATTTTTGTTTTTCACTGCCATGTGTAAAATCTAGAGAATTATTTCTAGCATGTTAAGTCAGAGTGTTAAACGCATCTCACAAAAGCAGCAACCATAATCTACGTACTAGTCCAGTTCAAGAAGTGCCAGAAAGGACCTCATAAAAGAACACAATCTCAACTCTCTTTCAAGTACCAAAGATAAACAAAAAGCTCCACCATACTTGAATCAAAGAAAATCAGGCCTTAGATTAGTGGAATTGAGAAGCTAAACACAAAATTAAGAATTATATCTACATACTTCCGAATTTAAAATTTCAAAAAAGTCCTAAACAATTTTTGAGCAATGATAATTATTAAATACAAGAATGGTAGCACTAAGATTGTTCTAGTTATATATCAAATACGCAATAATTTCATGTAAAGGAGAGTACCTGAAGATGAAAAGGAGAGTGAAAACTGAGAAATTAGGGTATGAGAAGGATGTTGTACGCCGTGGAGTTTAGTTAAGACGGCGATGCTAGAGGGAAAAGGAGTGAGTGCGAGGGTTCTTCTTTCTTTTACCAATTTGCCCTTCACATCTATCTATCTATCCTAGTCACCACCCAGATATTTTTTATGATGCCAATAAATTTTTTATATGCATTTTAAAATTTTGAAGTTATTAATTACTAGACTCAAAAGCAGCCGAACAAATATAATTAGACTACTTTGAAAATATTAAATAAAAAAATCCATAAGTTATTTTTGCAGATCCCATATAATAGTGGCGTAGTTGCTTGTTATGCCTTTACTGTTGTTGTTGGTTTCTAGTTGCCGTTGCATATATTGAAAGCATTGTTCACTGAAGTTGCTTGTTGTGCCTTTACTGTTGTTGTTTGTCTGTAAATATGAGTATCCCCGTGACGCCGGTGTCCGTGTGACGTCGCCGTACCGGTTTCACCAAGAGCCGGCGAGTCTCTCTCAGC
>JAABOM020000092.1:11267543-11304358 GCA_011800125.2 Solanum clarkiae
GAGATAAACGAATAATTAAGATTTTAATTTTTTCTGGGAGGGGGGAAGGATTATAAATTTGAGGTTGAAGGAGAATTTTAAAAAATATTTTTTTTTAAAAAAAGGAATTTAATTTTTTTAAAATTTTTAAAAAATAAATAAATTTAAAAAATATTTTTAAATTAACTAAACATTAAAAAGTTCAAATTTTTTTTTTGAAAAAATATTTTCCTTCTATCAAACATATCCTAAATGTTCTTTTGATTACTAAAAAGTGACTCAGACTCATTAAACGGTGTCCTTGATTTAACCACCAAGGATGTAGGGTCATAGAGATCCCTCCGACCTTAAACAAGTTCGATTCTTGAGAAACTAAGAACTTTTTGGAAGAACATTTTACTCCTTTAGTAGATGTAGCATAGTGTAGATCTGAATTAATTGAATCAGAAATTTTGATTATCAAACGATTAATTTTTTTAAAAAAAGGTGTTCTTGATTTACCATTGAGGATATAGTGAAATTGTTGAGCTCAATATTTTCAAAGATTGTTTTGACCTCATGGGGCAAGTTTCGAAGCAAAGTGTATCAAAAATATTTTGAGGTGTAGATTCATCGGGCTTACATTTTATAATTTGCGGCATAAATATTGGCCTCAGAAGTGTATGCTTGTTGAATTAGATTTTTATTATTTCAAAAGTACTTTTGCTATAAATTATTTTTTGTTTGATTAATTTAATAATATTTATACTCTATGTTGTGATGTTCTCATGTTGTTGTGATATTTTTTTCTAAAATATATAAACAAAGTCTCATAAAAACTGATACTGTGATAAATAATTTTTAGATAATTATGTCTGAAATTAGTAGGAAAGAGATTTCATAAAACAGTGTTCTTCAGACAACTTTATTCCTTTTTTGTCAGTGCTTGTATTTTTATCTTTCTCCTTTAAAATGTTTAAAATAATAGTTAATGCAAATAGTAGTTGAGGATGAAAGAAATAGTAGATATGGAGATTGATAATGAAATTGATGATAATTTTATTTTGAAAAATTTCTCCGTTACTATCACTTTTTATGTTTTTACCTTTCTCAAATAATATTTATAACATATATTTTTTATATTATTCGCAAAATTATTTTAAAAAATTACAAATTTACTTATTTTCTAAGTAATAAAATTATGCGTCATATATGCTTCTTGTTTTGGGGGTTACGCTTTGCTCCAGCTTGAGGCATTTAAATGGAAAACTTGTTAGTAGGAGCATTAAATTTGAATTAAATAGGGCAATAAATTAAAAGAAAATATCCTTTAATTACCCTTTTGGGTTATAGATGACTATAGACGTCCCATCCTTCCATATACTAAACAAATCCCATGGAACACAAGTCATGAAGTGTGTAACCTGTAGGAAATAGTAGATGACAATACATGAAAGCAGATACACCGTACCAGGAACAATATTCTTGCTTTGGTTGGTGTAACAATATCTTTAAATGCTGGCCATCAAACATCAAAGTAATAATTCAATGTATGGTACCTGTAAATTATAATAACTCTCACCATCACCTCACCACTTCAGTTTAAATTGCTTCTTCTCTTAATCAATATCTATCTATAATATATTAAAAATATAAAAATTCTTAAAAATATTGTCTCAACTTTTTATTTTTCATTAAAAGACTCTACTTCAGATAAAATTGTCTTTTTATTATCTTTCTTAATTTATTCTTTTATATTATTTTTCTTTAATCTTTTACTTATTTTTTTTATTATTTGATCTCTTATTTATTTAGTTTTAATATGATTAGAATTCATTTATATTTAGAATTCATTTTTGATTTAGGATTGTTCTATGTAAATAATCAACTAAATTTTGACTATCAAATATTTTGTTAATAAAAATATGTAATATAACGAATTTAAAAAGAAAAAAATTCATTAAACCACTCTTAATTATTAACATATCTATATTATAAGAAATTGAATTGATTTTCTCATTTTTGTTGTTTCATAATATACTAAACTATTGCATCAAACTAATAGTGTTTATTTAATTTTGTTTATATGGATAATATATTTATTTAATGATAAGTAATATATATACACATACACATACATACATACATACACCGTGTGAAGACCTTTAGAAATGTTGTTTGAACTTTTTACCGTTCATTAAAAGACTCAGCTTTAGATAAAATCGTCTTTTCACTATTTTTCTTTAAATTATTATTTATTATATTCATAGTATTTCCTTTAAAATATATAGAAAGAAGTGATAAAATAAGGATTTCTAACTATGGAAATACTCCTAAATCTTCCTTATTTGACAAAATTCTACTTCTTCCTTATTTGAATCAAGAAAATACTTTGCAGCCGCAAAGAAAAATTCTAATTTATTACAGGTTCTAATTAATGGTAGAATCTCTATATATAGGATTTATAAATAAATAATTTATAAAATTAATTATCTTTTTATAAGTTCTTATTAAATTTAATTTTCTCTGTAATATTTGTTATCAAACAACATACATACTTTGATCACGCGCAAAATGCGTACAATAAGACTAGTAAAATAAAATGACCAAGGAGGAATTAAAGTTACTATAACTAACCAATGAGATGTTTATGTGCCTGATAAATCAAAACTTGGAAGGTTCCATAAATTTCTTCATGCAAAATATAGATTAAGACCCTTGTAGCATGACATTTTCTCGAATTTCGTACAGTGCGAGCTTAGTATATCAAATTGTCTTTGCTTTGATAATCAATCTTGAAAGGTTCAAAGATCATCGGATCTAAAGAAAGACCCTTTATGTTTTTGTAATAAATTTAAGTAAACGAGTCTGGCCTATTTTATTTGTTTCTTGTCCGATATTTTAATGCATGCTTTGGAGTCAATAATTTAAATTTGCATTTGCAAGTTCCTCTATAGGAGTAAAACGCTCGCTATTTAAAGGTGATTCCATCATCAGGTTAAAATTAAGAATGAGATAGTACTTATCACTTCACCAACTTTGAACTGTAACCTAGGGATATACTTGGTTCAATTTGAGTCAAGTTTGTTTTATTTATTTATTAACAAAACAGTCAGACCAATAAATAATCTTCTTGCGCTTTCAAATCGAGAACATAGAAAGTACTTGCGGAATTTTTATAACAATAAATATCTTATATATGTCTAAAATGGCTACCGTTGATTTTTTTATGATATTATATCAGTGCCTTCTTTTTTCCTTCGACTCTATCAAAACAAACTGTACAACATTAGATATCTTTCTAATTTAGTACCAAAAGTGAGCCAATCAGTTACAAGTTGTCTTTCTTTGTCCTTTGTTGGTTATGTTTATTTTTCAATTTATCTTGAACACCCTACTATCACCTATGCACCAAACTTGGTCATGGAACGGCTAATAAAGGGCGGCCCAAGATCATACGTGATAGACTTTTAGACCCGTAAACTCTTAAAAGAAGGATGCACATAATATCTAGCTAAAACCTATATTGAAAAGGGAGTGAAAAGTTTAGTTATATATAAAACAAAATAGAAGTTTATATGGTCACATATTTTTGAGCTTGATGATAAAATATCCCCAGGGATAAATTCTTGAGGTTTGTTGGATCAGAGCGAAAAATATATATTATGAGTTTGAGTTATGACAAATATAGTAAATGAATCTGTTATGAGGTTGAACCTTCAAACAATCTTAAAAATGCAAAATAACATGAATTTAACAATAGAATAGTATTTTGCAACAATTTTTAATCTACCTTATAGAAATTACAATTGCAACTAAATCAAATTGGAAAATTGGATCTTCATTTTTAGCTCAGGTCTGTAGAAGAAGATGTAAAAAAAAAAAAAAAAAGAAATAGGGGAGAGAGAATAGAAGAGAGTGAAGCATTGAGGAAGAAGTTGGTTAATTATAGAATTTTTAGATATCCTCTATCTTCTGTCAATTGATTATTTATAAGTACTATTCTTATCTCAGCCGTTTAGCTTCATTAATTAAGTATAGATTCTAACCCTTCATTCTACTTCTGTTATTACTGCTTTACTACTACTACTACTACTTCTTTTATTACCGGATGATGTCATAATCTTCCCATGTTGCATCTTTTGGAGTAAGATCAGACCAGAATAAGATTTTTGACAACAACCACATTACCCTTTCTCATCAACTACCTTTGTAATATGCCCGTGAACAATTAAACATTGACTATCATCACTAGTAAGGGACATGGAAGTATGAACCATTACCCTGGTGCCTATCTTCTTCTTTAACAATGATATATGAAACACAGGGTACCTTAGCAGTAGGAGGAAATTCTAATTTGTAAGCAAACTAACCAATTTTCTCTAAAATCTTATGTGGTCCATAATACTTGGAGCTTAATTTCAGGTTCCTCCTCAAAGCAATAGATGTTTGCCTCTAAGGTTGGCTTGAGATATTCAAATACGCATCCCCTATTGAGCTTTGATAAGATTGACTTAAAGCGATTGTTGCATTTGTTGTTTCCTCATGATGACATCCTCAATTGGAACTGATGTCTCAATAGTATGCCTAAAGATAAATGTGGAGGTACATAGCTAAAGAGATCCTCAAAAAGAGTACTCTAGAAGCCATTGTAGAACTGGTGTTGTACCATCACTTTGCTAGTGGCAACTAATTCTTTCACTTTGGCTCAACAATATTAATAGCTAACAATTGTAGTTTAGCTAGTCGGTAAAATTTCCGTGTTTTCTCTACCTTAATTGCCTTGACAAGACATCAACCATTCTATTTTTATTTCTCTTCTTGTATTATATTGCATAATCTAACTCAAATACTTGGTGAGTCCTTTCTATTGTATGATTGTGGTTACCTTCTACTGTAATAAGAACTTCAAACTGTGATGGTCAGTTCTAACACTGCGTGTTTAAATTAAAAGTAATGCCTCCATTGTATATAGCAGTTAAAAAAAGCTATACTCTCCTCATAGATAGATCTTACCTTATGTTTATGAGTTATAACCTTACAAAAGTAAGCAACATGTCTATCACCTTGCATTACACTGCCCCAATTCCACATAGGTCGGCATCTTTCTTCACAGTGAACTCCCAAGTATAGTCTGATAAGGCTAGTACATGAGTGTTTGTCATGATTATTTTCAAAGCTTCAAAAGTCAGATCATTTTTCTCATTCCGTTCGAATGAGTCCTTCTAAAGTAACTCAGTAATAGGCCTGCACATATTTCTATAATTCAACATATATTTTTTATAATATCTAGTCAAGCCTAAAGCCCCCTTAGAATCTTAATTTAGGTTGGCTTAGCCACTTTATCATAGCTTGAATCTTTTCAGGGTTCCGACCCTTCAACATAAATTATATGGCTTAGATGCTCAATTTTTGGTTGTCCAAAAGAACATTTTGACCTCTTAGCAAATAGAGAATGTATTCTCAAAATATTAACCACCATCTTGAAATGTAATAAATGTACATCCAATGTCTTCCTATATATATATATATATTAATATATCATAAAAAAGGATTAAAGCAAACCTTCTGAGCAAGGTTTGAAACACTTGGTTTGTCAATGCTTGAAAGATGACAGAAACATTGGTTACATAAAAGACTTAACCTTAAATTCATAATGGCCCGTGCGAGTTTATATTAAGTTTTTTTATATCTTTTACCTTTATTCTAATTTGATATAACCGACACCCAAATCCATCTTAGACAAGATTATTGGTCCTTGCTATTCATCCAAGAGATCATCTATGATAGATATTGGGTAGTCATCCAAAAGAACATCTATGAAAGATATTGGGTATTTATCCTTAATAGTCATGAAACACCCTAAAAATGTCCGAAAAGGTGCCTCGAAAATACCCATTATTGTAATTTTTATATATCTCAAAATTCTTGCGTGATATAAAAAATCTGACTTCATATTCGTGATTAGGGAGAAATATTGAGTGGCAAATGAGTATAACTCGAGTTTTAGAAGACCCTTAGCAAAAAACGAATTTCGCCAACTTTGCAATTCCAGTGAAGGTACACGACACCTCCGCGACGCTACCCATCGCGGAGATTGTATTTTGTTGCCAGTTTTACTGTTTCAGCCTAAGGCTTTGGGCCTTGGGCCTAAGCCCTCCTATGCATAAAAACACTGATACTTAGTCATTTTGAACTCTATATCACTAAAGACATTCCCAAAACCCTCTCTAACACTTAGACAAATATTTCATCCAAAATTCAAGTGTCCCAAGCTCATTTTCGGATCTCAAGGATTTCATTCAAGCTTCGAGTTCTCATTCAAATTTTCATCAAGAAAATCTCCAAATCGAGGTATGTGAGTTTCAACTATTGGGTCCTTTCACCCATGGTGCCCAACCTTCCTTTTTAAGTAAATTGTATGTTTTCAAGTTGGATTATCTATGGGTATCTCTTATTATGAAGTTGATGATAAACTATGTTGGGGTTTCACAAAATGTTGATTGTTTATGCATGTTTGAGCTATAAATCTATGATCTATATGAGATTTGATGAAGAGTTTCAATATATCTTGCATGGGGGTGTTACCAAGATTGGTGGGTTGATTTAGTTTGAGTTTTCTCACATGATTTCACTCTTGGATTGCATGATGTTGAACTAGAATTACACACCCACCAAGTGTTTGATAAAATATCCGATTAAGGATTCTTGAGTTGTTGATGATCTATTGTATGGACTATGAGTCAAGTGACTTTATGATGATGAAAGGAATGTATGTATGTGTTGAATTCATGAAAAGTATCTATAGTGTTGCAAGTTGACCACACCTTGTTGAGGGGTGCTATGCCCATCTACTATGTTGAAAGGTATATACCTTGGCCACTTTGATGGGGGTTGCTATGACCATCTACCATATTGAGGGATATATACCTTGACCACTTTGGTGGGGGGGGGTGCTATGCCCATCTACCAATTGAGGGGTAGATACCTCAATCACCTTCCAAGGGTGGTAGGTGGATTCCAAGTACTAGTTTGCTTGGTATATGATGATGGTCTCTTCCTATACATGTAATATGTTCTACACAAGCATGTTTTACTTCAAGCATTGATCATGCATGCTACATTGTTATTATACTTATCCATTGCCTGTGTTTTATGCATTTTGAGTATGTTGCCTATCTCTTATTGCATTGCATCCTACATAGTTAGTACATTCAAATGTATTAATGCATACTCTATGTCTACATGATATTACCATATTGGAACCGGAGCTCCTCACGATCATCCTCCTCGTGGCTAGTTTTGATATCTTGAAGATAAGCTTGTGGTGAGTCCTCAAGTTCGGGGACACTAGCTTTGCTCTCTTACTTTTGTAATCTCCTTATTTTGAATTTTGATACTAAAAGGGTGAGCCCGAAAAGTGTCTTAGCCCCTCCCCCCCCAAATCTATGCTAGAGGTGTTGTTGGACAAGTGATATAATTATGCTTGAGATTTGACTCTTCTATAATTTATATCATTAAAGACTTCCCTTAGTCCTTTTATCCCTATTTATACTTTCTTGTTGTTGTTTAAATTATTTCTGCAACCAAGAATATGTAAATGATATGCTAAAAGGCTTGTTTGGTGTCCCTTCGGGTTCTCATTCGTCGTGTCATGTTTAGGCTCTAGGCTTGGGTCACGAAAAACTTGGAATTAGAGCACTATATTGTTAATGATCCTCGGAATCCAACACACCGCATCGATTAAAGTCTTATTCATGGTTGTGAAGTGCACCACAACTATGAGTAAGAGGCTATGAGGCGTTTTAGGAAATATTTCTCTTCTTCATGATCTATGTCGTGATATAGAAGTTAAGGTAAAGCTTTTCCACTAACGAATATTCTTTGCTATTCTAGATAATGCCTATTCCTAGAGGAAGAAGAGCTCGTGCACCCGAAGAACAACCAACTCATAAAGAGTTCTGGGATGCTATTACCATGTTAGCTCAAGCTATGAATAATCAAGTCAAACAAGGGGCCCAAGTCCCTCATGCTCCTACTTCGGCCTCTAGGGTGAGAGAGTTTTCAAGGATGAACCCACCGGAGTTCCATGGGTTCAAAGTGGATAAGGACCCTCAAGAATTCATTGATGAAGCATACAAAGTGTTGTCTATTATGGGAGTTATATCAGAGGAAAAAGCGGAGTTGGTGGCCTACCAACTCAAAGGGGTGGCCCAAATATGGTTTACTCAATGGAAATTGGAGAAGGGGAATGGTGATATTATCCTTTGGGAAGAGTTTAAAGTGGCATTTCTCAACCGGTTCTTCCCTCTTGAGATAAGGGAGGCCAAAGTGATGGAATTTATAAACCTAAAGCAAGGGTCTATGAGTGTGAGAGAGTATTCCCTTAAGTTCAACCAACTCTCCAAATATGCTCCACAATTGGTGGCCGAGCCGAGGTTTAGGATGAACAAGTTTGTGATGGGTGTGTCCGACTTGTTCAATAAGGAGTGTCATGCCGCCATGTTGATAAGTGATATGGATTTGTCCCACCTCATGACATATGCCGAATGATTGGAAGGGGAAAAGTTAAGAAAGAGAAGAAGCAGTGAGGCCCCAGAGGGCTCGTTTTGAAGGTTGATTCCAAAGTCCCAAGGGTGGCCGATTTCATCAAAGCCAAGGGTCTTCGAATGCTCCTAATAGGAGGTTTTCTAATGACAACCAAGGGTCAAAAGTGGTGGTGGTGTGTTGCCTAACCCTATGTGTCCAAGATGTGGAGAGGCCATGATGGCCCATGCTTGAAGAACACTAATGCCTGCTATAGTTGTGGAGAAGTGGGTCACAAGATGATTGATTGTCCTCGTAATCACAACAAGGGTAGAGATGGTCGTCCATAAGGCCAAGGTGCAAATGCGGGTCACAAGGAAAGAGGAGGCCAACAAGGGGGTGCCCCAAGGCACAATCTATTTTATGCTCTCCATGGGAGAAAAGGGGTAGATGAGGTGCCCGATATCGTCACCAATATGTTAAAAGTCTTTAATTTTGATGTGTATGTATTGATAGACCCGAGTGCCACTCTTTCTTTTGTTACTCCTTTTGTTGCCAAAAAGTTTCATGTTAGTCCCGAATTGTTGTGTGAGCCATATGAAGTGTCTACTCCCATTGGTGCATCCAATTTTGCTAGAAGAGTCTAGAAATTGTCCCATTTTCATTTTGCATAAAATCTTGCTTTGTGATTTTGTTGAGTTGGATATGGTGAATTTTGATGTCATTCTTGTGATGGATTAGTTGCATGCATACTATGCTTCTATTGATTGTAGAATCCGTAGTGTGAAATTGCAATTCCCTAATGAACCCATCCTTGAGTGGGAGAGTCATGATGTGGTGGTCAAGGGTAGGTTTATTGTTTGCATTAAATCCCAAAAGTTGATTTCTAAGGGGTATCTCTATATCTTGTGAGGGTTAGGGATGTTGAGTTCAAAGTCCTTTCTATAGAGTCGGTTTCGGTGGTTAATGAATTCCTGGATGTCTTTCTCGTTGACTTCCCGGTGTTCCTCCTTAAAGGGAAATAGACTTTGGTATAGACCTTCTTCCCGATACTCAATCCATTTCTATTCCCCCTTACCGTATGGCCTGGTGGAGTTAAAGGAGTTGAAGGAACAATTGAGGGATTTGCTGAAAAAGAGTTTTATTAGGCCTAGCCAATCACCTTGGGATGCACTGGTGTTGTTTGTGAAGAATAAGGATGGTACTCTTCGAATGTGCATTGATTAGCAGTAACTTAATATGGTCACCATAAAGAATAAGTATCGTTTACCAAGGATTGATGATCTTTTTGACCAACTTCAAGGGGTTAGTCACTTCTCTAAGATTGATCTTTGGTCTGGGTATCACCAAGTGAAAGTGAGGGAGTGTGACATTCCCAAGATGACCTTCCGGACTAGGTATAGGCACTTTGAGTTTGTGGTTATGTCCTTTGAGTTGACTAATGCACTGGCTATCTTCATGGATCTTATGAATAGGGTCTTTAAACCCTACCTTGATTTGTTTGTGGTGGTTTTTATTGACGACATCTTGATCTATTCTCATAGTGAGGAGGAGTATGTGGATCACTTGAGTATGGTGATACAGATCTTGAGGGAGGAAAAGTTGTATGCTAAGTATGAAAAATGTGAATTTTGGTTAAAATAGGTTTCTTTTCTAGGTCATGTTGTGTCGCGGGTGGTATTAAGTTGGATTCTAAGAAGATGGAGGTGATCAGAAATTGGCCTAGACCTTTGAGTCCATCGGACATTAGAAATTTATTGGGTTTAGCGGGTTACTACCGGAGGTTTGTGAATGAGTTCTCCTCTATTGCTTCTCCTATGACTAAGTTGACCCAAAAGAAAGCAAAATTTGTATGGACCAATGAGTGTGAAAAGAGTTTCCAAACTTTGAAAGATAAACTTGTCTCCGCTTTCTATCTTATCTCTACCAGAAGGGTTGGAAGGGTTTGTTGTGTATTATGATGCCTCAAGAATTAGTTTGGGTTGTATTTTGATGTAAAATGCTAAGGTGATAGCATACGCCTCTAAACAACTTTAAGGTGCATGAAAAGAATTATCCTATCCATGATCTTGAATTGGCCGCCATAGTATTTGCTTTGAAAATTAGGAGTAACTATTTGTATGGGGTGCATATTGATATGTTTACCGATCATAAGAGTCTCCAATATCTGTTTACCCAAAAAGATCTCAACTTGAGACAATGAAGGTAGTTAGAGCCTCTTAAAGATTATGATATGAGTGTGTATTATCACCTTGATAAGGCTAATATTGTTGCCGATGCTCTAAGTAGGGTGTCTATGGGTAGTCTAGCACATGTTGATGATGGTGACAAAGAGGTGGCTAGAGAGGTCCATCGGTTGGATAGATTGAGAGTTAGGTTGGAGGAGGTTAACAATGGTGGGGTAGTAGTTCTTGATGGTTCTAAGTCTTTATTGATCTAGGAGGTAAAGGTAAAACAAAATCTTGACCCCGCTTTGCTAGAATTGAAGGCCTTGGTGAGAGATAGTAAGGTGGAGGTTTTCTCCCAAATGGGGAGATTGTGCCCTTAGGTACCAAGGTAGATTGTATGTGCCTAGTGTTGATGATTTGAGAAAGAAGATTTTAGATGAGGCTCATAATTCTTCCTATTCTATTCACCTTGGTTCTACAAAGATGTATAGAGATTTGAGGGAAGTATTTTGGTGGGGTGGTATGAAGAGAGATATTGCTAAGTTTGTATCCGGTTGTCATAATTGCCAACAAGTAAAAGTGGAACATCAAAGGCCGGGTGGCCTAGCTCAAGACATAGAGGTTTTTACTTGGAAGTTGGAAGAGATCAACATGGATTTTGTTGTTGGGTTACCTAAAACTAGAAAGCATTTTGATTCTATTTGGGTTATGGTTGATAGGATGACAAAGTCGGCTCATTTCCTACTGGTCAAAACTACATATGGTGCTGAAGATTATGCTACGTTGTACATTCACGAGTTGATTAGATTGCATGAGGTGCCTTTGTCTATCACATTGGATCATAGTGCTCAATTCACTTCTCACTTTTGGAGGTCCTTCCAGAGAGATCTTGGTACCATGGTAAAGCTTAGCACGACCTTTCACCCTCAAACGGATGGCCAAGCCGAAAGAACTACCCATCTTGAGGATACGATTAGCTTGTATTTTGGAGTTTAAGGGTAGTTGGGATGAACTTCTCCCACTCATTGAATTTGCTTACAACAATAGCTATCATTCAAGCATTGGTGTGACTCCTTTTGAGGCTCTTTATGGTAGGCATTGTAGGTCCTCGAGTAGATGGTTTGAGGTGGGAGAGATGGCTTTGTTAGGTCTGAATTTGGTTATGGAGGGCATGGAGAAGGCGAGGTTGATAAGGGAGAGATTGAAAACAACCCAAAGTCGACAAAATTCCTATTCCGATGTGAGGAGAAGGGATCTTGAATTTAAAGTTAATGATTAGGTCTATTTGAAGGTCTCAGCCATGAAGGGTGTGGTTTGATTTGGTAAGAAGGGTAAATTGAGCCCAAGGTTTGTGGGTCCTTATAGAGTGTTGAGGAGGATTGGTAAGGTGGCCTATGAGTTGGAGTTACCCATTGATACGAATATGATTCATCTGGTTTTCCATGTATCTATGTTGAGGAAGTGTGTGGGTGATCCAAGTGCCATTGTACCTTTGGATGTTGTCGGTATGGTAGAAGATAATTTGACTTATGAGGAGGTTCTGGTAGAAATCTTGGATAAACAAGTGAAGAGGTTGAGAAACAAGGATATAACTTTCGTCAAGGTTCTTTGAGAAACCAACAAGTTGAAAGTGCCATATGGGAAGTCAAGGCAGACATGTAAAGGCGATATCCATATCTCTTCCACTCTACTCAAGCCTACGGTACTAATTTAAGTCCCGTATATGATTTCAAGTCCTAAGTTTCAGTTCTTATGTCATTTGCGTGCATTCATGTTTATGTTGACAAGTTTATGGTAATATTTGACACTCATGTTGAGATTTTTGAAATGATGTTTAAATGCATTTGTTGCATTCATGTGTTCGGCTGAAATCATCTTGATTACTTCTCTTATATACATTTTTTTGACATTCGGGGATGAATGTTCTCAAGGGGGAGATATTGAAACGCTCGAAAAGGTGCCTCAGAAATGCTCATAATCGTAATTTTTATATATCTCAAAATCCATGCGTGATATCGGAAATCTGACTTCATATTCTTGCTCAGGGGGTAAAATTGAGTGGTGAATGGGTATAATCCAAATTTTAAAAGACTCTTAGCAAAAAATGTATTTTGACAACTTTGCAATTCCAGTGAGGGTCCACGACACCTCTGCGATACGGACCCATTGCGAAAATGTGTATTTTTTTGCTAGTTTTACTGTTTCGGCCTAAAGCTTTGGGCCTAAGCCCTCCTATGCATAAAAAAACCTATACTTAGTCATTTTCAACTCTATATCACTAAAGACATTTCCAAAACCCTCTCTAACACTTAGCCAAATATTTCATCCAATATTCAAGTGTCCTAAACTCATTTTCGGCTCTCAAGGATGTCACTCAAGCTTCAAGTTCTCATTTAAATCTTCATCGAGGAAATATCTAAAGTTGAGGTATGTGGGTTTCAACCATTGGATCCTTTCACCCATGGTGCCTAGCCTTCATTTTTAAGTAAATTGCATGTTTTCAAGTTGGATTATCTATGGGTATCTCTTATTATGAAGTTGATGATAAACTATTTTGGGGTTTCACAAAATATTATCTGTTTATGGATGTTTTGAGCTATAAATCTATGATCTATTATGAGATTTGATGAAGTGTTTTAGTGTATCTTACATGAGGGTGTTACCAAGTATTAGTGGGTTGATTTACTTTGAGTTTTCTCACATGATTTCACTCTTGAATTTCATAATTTTGAACTAGCATTACACGCCAATCAAGTGTTTGATAAAATGTCCGGTTAAGGATTCTTGAGTTCTTGATGATCTATTGTATGGACTATGAGTTAAGTCACTTTATGATGATAAAAGGAATATATTTATGTGTTGAATTCATGAAAAGTATCTATAATGTTGCAAGTTGATCACACCTTGTTGAGGGGATGCTATGCCTCAACCACTTTGATGGGGGTTACTATGACCATCTACCATATTGAGGGATATATATCTTGGCCACTTTGGTGGGGGGGGGTGCTATGCCCATCTACCATGTTGAGGGGTATATGCCTTGACCACTTTGAATGGGGGTGCTATGCCCATCTACCAATTGAGGGGTAGATACCTCAATCACCTTCCAAGGGGTGGTAGGACTTGGATTCCAATTACTAGTTTGCTTGGTCAATGATGATGGTTTTGTCCTACACATGTAATATGTTCTATACAAGAATGTTTTACTTCAAGCATCAATCATGCATGTCATATTTTTATTATACTTATCCATTACATATGTTTATGCATTTTGAGTATGTCGCCTATCTCTTGTTGCGTTGCATCCTACATACTTAGTACATTCAAACGTATTAACGCATACTCTATGCCTACCTGATGTTACCACATAGGAACTAGAGCTCCTCACAATCATCCTCCTTGTGGCTAGTTTTGACATCTTGAAGATAAGCTTGTGGTGAGTCCTCAAGTTCGGGGACACTAGGTTTGCTCTCTTACTTTTGTTATCTCCTTCTTTGATAAGGGTGAGACCGGAAAGTGTCTTGGCCCCTGCCAAATCTATACTAGAAGTGTTGTTGGACAAGTGATGTAATTATGCTTGAGCTTTGACTCTTCTATGATTTATGTCATTAAAGACTTCCCTTAGTCCCTTTATCCTTATTTATACTCTCTTGTTGTTGTTTAAATTGTTTCTGCGACCAAGGATGTGTAAATGATATGCTAAGAGGCTTGTTTGGGGTCCCTTTGGGTTCCCATTCGTCATGTCATGTCTAGGACCTAGGCTTGGGTCATGATAACTCATCCCATTAAGCACCTTGTAATTCAAGAGAAATCTCTAGGTACCATTCTTTTTCTTCACTAACAAGGCAAGGGTAGAGAAAGAGGATTTGCTATGTTGAATGACTCCATTAGTTAGCATTTTCTTTAACTTTCTTCTCTAGTTATTTCTTTTAATAATAAGTGTTCCTATAAGCCTTGAGACTTACAAGAGAGGCCCTTGATTTTGGGGGAATCTTATGTTTCACATCTCTAAGATGTGGTAAGGATTTAGGCTCGGCAAACCTATCATCATAACCAAATAGTAGAGATTGAAAGGAATTGTCCATTGGATTGTGCTTTCCTTTATCAAAAACAAGTGAACCATGATGGTTTGTACTTTCTTCAGTGCTTAAAGCGAAGTACTGGTCTAACACTTAATCTGGTTGAAGCGCAAAACACCGGAAAAGAGCATGCTTCAGAAGTAGAAACGTGAAATACATTTTCTTTTGAAGTGCCAAAAATCCTTGCTCAAGAGTTGTTTAATTTTTTTTTTAATTTTTATTTTTTAAATAGTTAAGAGTACTCAAGTATTTTTGTTTTGTTGCTTTTATTATTCTGAGTCTACGACTGCTGCGATACTGCAACTCTAGTCTCTCTTCTTCTGCAACTCCAATACAGTCTGTAGGTAAGTCCTCCTACCTCTCCTCCTTTTCTTCTTCTTTTCGGTTCTTTTTAGTTTCTTCTTTTGCTAGAGTTTTCCTTGATAAGTTCTTTTCAGTTTCTCTGTGCTTCTGTAACAGAATTTCTATTTATGTTTTATAGTGCTCGACTTTATTTTTTTAATTGGATCTATTTTTTTTTTTAAAAAAAAATTAGTGTGTATTTTTTTGTTCAGTGACTGAAATCACAATTGTTTTTGACTTTTTACTTGTAATAAATTATATTTTCTTATCCAATGGCACAAAAAAAGGATCCAGCTTAGACTTATGAAATTGCAGTGAGTAGTAGCACAACAATTAAATGTATTTTTTGTGATATGACATACAATAATGGAATATTTCGCCATAAAAAATATCTTATCGGTGGTTATAAATATGTAAGAGTATGTCCAAAGATCCCCGATAGTGTGAAGGAAGAAATCGAAGCCTACTTTACAAAAAAAATAAGTTTAAAACTCAAATAAATTATGAAGCATCCATGATTAATCTTGTTGCTGATGATAAAATGGATGACGATGAAGTTGAAGTGAATATGCCAATGGGGCCTCCCTCAAAATGTCAAAAGAACTCTTCAACTAGTAGAAGTGGGCCATCCAACGCTAGTAATGATAAAGGTCCTCGCAATCTCAATTTCTCATGAAAACCAATCCAAATGAAAAAAGTGGATCTATTCATTTAGAATCTTCTAGGAAGATTTTAAGAGATCGAGTCGTATCCGCTTTTGCTAGGTGGATGTATGATCGGGGCTTTCTTTCAATTATATTAACATAGAGAGTTTTTGTGAACTCATTGAAGTAGTAGGTCAATATATCCCTGGAATGAAGACCTCCACCTATCATGAGGTGAGAGTTTCTTGTCTAAAAAAGGATATGAAAAAGACAAACAAAATTGTAGAAAATCATAAGATTCAATGGAAAACGTATGACTGTTCCATTATGATGGATAAATGAATAGCCAAAAATAAAAAAATGATCATTAATATTTTGGTTAATTTTCCAAAAAAGGAGTGTGTTCCTTGAATATTATGATGCTAGTAATTCTTCAACTAATTCTAATTAGATGCTTAACTTTTTGAGAAAATTTTCTTAAAAGTAGGCAAGGAAAATATGTTACAAGTTGTGACCAATAATGCAAGTAAGAACAAAAAAGCACGGTTAATGTTGAATGGAGTATACCCACATATTTTCTGAACTCTGTATGCTCACTTACTACATAAACATGATGTTTGACGAAATTTTCAAAGAAGCCTCGTATTCTTCAGGTGAACAGTAAATTTGATATTCAATGGGTTATTTTAAAACTTTATGTTTATTTTCTTTACTTATTAAGTATTAACTATGAGTTCTTTTGAACAATATTTGGCAAGGATGTTAAGGTATATTCTTATATAAGTCAAAGGGCATTATTGTTACATATGATGAGGAGATATACAAAGAAAAAAAATTTGGTAAAATCCACCAAGACAAGACTTGCTACAACTTTTTTGATTTTATATAGTTTTTATCGACAAAAGAAGAATTTGAAAATCTTGTTTATGTCTATTGAATGGACAGAGAGTGTCTATGCTAAGGAAACTCTTGGAAAAGAAGTTGTGAGATACATCGTTGGTCTATATTTTTGGAATGACACTGTTCAGACACTCAAAGTTGGTGGTCCTTTAGTTAGTGTACTTTGTATGGTAGATAGGGAGAAAAAAAACACCAACGAGCTATATTTATGAAGCCATGAATAGGGTCAAAAGGAAGTAGTCAAAGGGTATTTAGTTATGATGACAAGAAATATGAGAGTGTTTTTAAAATCATTGATGCAAGATGGACATATGAGCTTCATCAACCTTGCATACAACAGGACATCTTTTGAACTGAGATCTCTATTATAAAAATACATAGATGACGACTTTGACCCAAGAAGTGTGGGATGGATATCATAAATGTGTTAAGATAATGATCCTAGATAAAGATGTGCAAGACAAAATAAGAAAGGAGATTGGAATGTACATGAAAGCTGATGGGCTACTTGGCATTGAATCAACCATTAGAGCAAGAACGAGACTGTTATCAAGTGAGCATTTAAGAAATTCAACTTCTACTTGTGTTTAAATCTTTGAATTTTAAGTTATATTTATTCATTTTTTAAAATAATTCCTCTACTGTTTTACAATTGAATTGTGGATGCAATATGGTTATAATGCACCAAACTTGCAAAAGTTTGCTATTAGGGTGCTAAGTTTTACTTGTGGCTCATCCAGTTGCGAGAGAAATTGAATGCGTATGAACATGTGAGATTTTGAAAACTATATTACAATATTTTTAATTGTTCAAAGTCCTCATATTAATCACTTTCTATGATTTTTATGTAGATTCATACTAAAAATAGAAATAGAATTAAGTTAAAATGACTTAATAATCTAGTGTTCATCAAATAAAATAAAACATTGAAGTGCAAATAAATGGTTGATGGAGTACCCAAAAATCATGAAATTGAAGAAGTTTCGAAGGAGAAGGTCTCACATAGGGGTAATATTGCTATGAAAAGTGGTGTTGTGGAGAATAGTTATGATTTGCAAGGTATTTTAAGGGGAAAGGAACGAGTAACTATAGGTTCAACTTTAACTTCAAGTTCAAGTAGATGCAGAACCCTTGTTGATGAGCCCTCTGATGATGAAAAAGATGCACACCAAATAGAAGTCATGCTTATGAAACTTTAAAAGTTTGAGGATTTTGTTGAAGAATAAGATTTTGCTCACTTTATCTTTTGGTTATGCACTTGTGTTATTTGTTAAATGCAATTTGATTATCTATTTACTTTTTAATTTAATTTGAAACTTGAAAGATTTTCTAAACATATTACTTTTATTGAGTTCTTGATGGTTTATTTATGTGTATTTAATATTTTTTATTTCTATAAAAATAGCTTAATTTGAAAAAAAATGTGTGCTTGGCTTCATGCTTCTCATTTCTAAGAAGCGAGCCTTCGTCGCTTTTTTCGCTTCTCACTTCTTAAAACACTGAACTAAACTCTATAAGATTGATTCATAGGGTGGGTGCATGAAGTATTTTTTGCTATGGTTTTATCATTCTTGAGTTACACCAATAACGATGATGTTATTATGAGAACAAACATGTTGAACAATGTCTCATTCATTCCTTGCACTTATATTCTAAGAGATAACACTTTCCCCATGCCCTATGCTTCACTTGATAGCATAAGTGTTTCAGTTCTTCATCGTCATAGGGCACCTTAAAGATTAGTCATAATCACCATGACCCATATAGGGCTTCGTGGACCTCTCTTAGGAAAACTCTTCATATTGCTTCATAGGCACCATCATGACTTGTGAAGGTATCTATAACTCATTCGACTTCTAATGGTAGTTGCTTTAGTAATATTTTCTCCAACCATTTACAGCTTCAACTTCACAATATGGAGAATGGTTTGTGATCCTTACCACGCCTTATATAGAGGTCATTAGCTCGCACTTTAATTATTTTCTTAGTTTTTAGCTTTGTTCACACTTATCACCTATTTTCATACACATGGATACAAAAACATATCAAATTCATAATACATGCTTGACAATTTATAATAATATCTCATTTTAAATGTTAATAATATCATATATTTATGATAAATTAGTCGTGATCATTCCTTGTTGCCTCATTCAACTTGAGTTAAGCCATGGAAATACACCAATGATTGTTCTTTTTGGGGCCAATCCATTCTTCTCATTCATCACCATAATCATTCCTTCTTTCTTTAGTACGTACTGGAATGGACTCACCTACTTTCTATCTGAGATATAATATACAATTCTAGCATCCAATGACTTGATTACCTCTTTGTTCCATATCATTCATCACATGATTTAATCGATGCAGGTGTTGCATACTTGGCTTGTGGCCCTCCATATAAATTTTATGCATAAAAAGCGCTAGACTAATCCAATGTATACTAAATAGTTTCTAACCAATAGCGTTCTTCCTTTTTTTCAGCATAGTCAAGGCCTTGTTAAGTTGTACTTTAAATAATGTTGCAAAAGAATTACCGATAAAGTTTCATTATCACCTAAAAATGCATATCTTAGGCGAAAAGAAAGGACTTTCAACTCCAACCAAGGAGCTTCTTCAACTAAATGTTTTGGGTAGGGCCCCCAATACTTGGTTTGATGATTTCACATGGCTCATCCGAATACTCTCATTGGTTATGTCCAGAATTCGTATAAACTCTTACACTTCTGCATCTCCAAAAGAATGACCCATCAATACTCTCTTTAGGAGGACTTTTTATGCAATATATTAAGCTTCTTTACAAGGTTCACTATAATAACTTATAACTCCTCATAGATGATTGACAATTTTATTGCTTTATACACATTGAATACTTCCACCATGTTATCTGCTATCATGGTCAATTTGCGCAACTTTGACATCAATGTATTATCCTTTGCTAAAGAATGATTCTCCCAAAACAAATAAAACTTTTGGATCAGGCTTAAAGTTCATAATGATAAAATCTACAAGAAATATGAGAGATACCACTTGGACTAACACATCTTTAAAGATAACATCAGGCCTTATTACTCATTGATTCACGAGTTCCAATATAACTTTGGATGACTTTAGAGTTCTAAGCCTAACTGTCTAAATAATAATGTAGGCATCAAGTTTATGCTAGAGTCCAAATCACATAGACCCCTTGTATTTAGGTATTTACCTATTATGATCTAAGCTTTGAAACTCCTGAGATATTTTAATTTGATGGGTAGTCTATTTAAAATTTGAGAGCAATACTCTTTAGTTAGTGAGAGCATTTCGTGTTCAACGATCCTTCTCTTGTTAGTTACAATGTCCTTCAAGTACTTCGCATATTTTGGTATTCTAGTAAGATATCAATAAAGGTTAAGTCAATGTATATCTTTTTGAGTATATCATAAACTTACCAAAGCATTCAGCCTCCTTTTTCTTCTTAAACTTTTACGGGAATAGAGAGGGTGACTTCTCTTTTATTTTTGCACTCTCTTCAGGAGAATTCGACCTGGCTTTGCTATTTGATTTTTTCTTTCTCACCACCTCAGGACATTTATTTTCTTTTAGAGATAACTCTTGTAATTACTACTAATTTCTAGTACTCATGGAAATTACTTATATTTAGATTAGTGTTGTTTGGAAGTCCTTCTTGCAATTTGAGGTTTTTGCACTAGCAAATTGCCTATATTTTTTTTGTAGAGTCTGAGTAGCCAACTGATTATTTCTTATGTCTCCCATCGTATTTTTCATATCTCCCATCATTTTATTCATCCTATACATTATCTTTTTGAATATTTTCTCATTGCTCATGTTTCATAATGAGTTGTTTTAGCTATTACTTTGACTCTGTTGTTAGTATTGTTTTCTATTGCCTTAAGGACAATACTGGTTTTGGTTCTGATTCAGATTACTTCTCTATAAGGAGTAAGGATTGTTCCTCCAACTTGACCTATAAATTTCTATAGTTCTAGTTTCCTTCATCTCTTTGAGCATTCCCAACAAAGTTCACAGAGTCTGGATTCGCCTTGCAATATTTAGCCACATGCCCATATCCACCACTACCACACATTTCACATCACCCTTGGGGTTGTTGCAAAATATTCACTTGAGTCTGTTATTTTCTTAATGCTATTTTATTCAAATGGTTATTCATCATGTTATGCATAGAGGTATGTTGTATAGATAACGCAGTTGTATTGCTTACCTTTATCACTCCAATATTTTTTTATATCACAATTCATAAAACATCATCATTCTATTCGAATTACATTCTGAAATTTTGTTAAATTCTTCTAAGGCCTATCCTCCTACTGTAGATTAAGAGGAACTTTTTTATTTGATTCGACACCTTCAATGAAAGTTTGAACAAGCACCTTGTGGCTTGATATTCTTCTTCTTTTATTTGAAATTTAGGATTTTAGTCCTTAATTTTATGATTTTACTTGAAAAAATTTTTTTTATTAAGAATCTCTAAGCAAGATCATTCTAGGAGGCAATGGAGTTTGCTGGTTCTAATGCCAACCACTACCTTGCTTCATCCAATAATAAAAATAGAAATAGAGTCAATCTCACAAAGTTAGAAGACACCCTAAGTAGAATGTAAACATCACTAATTTCCTAGAAATTTTTTATACGCACTTAGGGGTCATCATAACGAAGCCAATGAATTATCCTCTAATATGAATTAGTTGCATCATATGATGTTTGCACTCAAATCTACCTCAACTTGGTGGTTTTCTAATCTTGAAAGTGACGTTGTTTGCATGTGGGACTATCACATTGAGTACTGTCTAGCTACCATCACTGCGATCTATTTTTCCCCAGATCTATCGGTTGAAAAAATAGTTATTGGTACCTCTTTCTCTAGTTCTACCTATTTGACCAGATATTGTAGACCCATTTGCCTTCTTCGATAATGCAAGAATCATTTAAATTTAGCTAATGACTCTACAAGGTGCAGAGTTTAAAGTTACCATTAAGTATGCAACTAAGATCAAGTTGTCAATACTTGTGTAACAAAAAAATTAAAAAAAATTAAATCTATACTAATTCTAAAGTATCTGGCAATGACGTCAAAAACTTGATGCTCCCAAATGGACATGCAAATATACATGGTCGCCCAAGTAATACAGCCTCTCTAAAAGAGTCGTATTATCAAACCCAAAGGACTTACAATTAATATGCATTCAATTTCACTAACCCATAATTTAACAAAAGGGTAATTTAAGAATTTGATTTTTATCTATAACCTAAGAATGCAACAATTTAGGAATTAAACTAACACAAAGTATTTTCTTTTAAATTAGTTATTTCACAATAATTAGGATAATCAAATGTTGCACCATATTAAAAATTAATGTGTCATATCACTTTCATGAATTACTGATGATTATCAAATTAGATTTACAGGGTTGATATCATGGTCATGATCTCCCAATTTTTAATCCTCTACCTTGAGTTGATCATCTAACTTGTAACACCCCATAACTCTATTCTTAAGATCCAAATTTTTTATCGTAAATATGTAAGCTTGAACTTAGTGATATCTTACATGTACCCATATTTTAAGCCAAATTCTTTTATGTAGTAAGTGTATAAGGGTCATTAGAGACCTTTAGTACTTAGTCGAGTTCAAAACTTTCTAACTGATTGAGTTTCTCGTATTAGATTATACAAGAGTCAAATTTAAATGACCATAATTCTCAGCACATAAAGAATTGGGTGGCCTATGACCTACCAAATCGAACATCTTTGAATTAGATTTCCAACGTTACCAATTTCGCTTCATTTCAAGTTCAGAGCAAAATGACCATTTTACTACAGATTGCCATTATAGAGTAAAATGATAAACCTGACTTATGGGTCGTGGTTTGAATGATGACTCATCCTGTTAACTCGTAGAATGACTTCTGCAAGTCCATTTTTTAGCCCCAAACATGTCGGACCCAACTACAGGTCGTAGATGCTTCTATGGGTCATAATTTACGCTCATGGAATGGATCTGGAGACTCTAAAATTTGCCCAAACTTTCACACATGGGTTTTTCAGACTGTAGAAGCTTCTAGGTGCCATAGATTGACCCATGGATGACCTGGGTAACATTTTAGAAAGGGTTATTTTGGTCTTTTCTCACCTTTTTAAAGCCTTAGCTCAATGATTTTATACTTAATTAAGTCCCTAAAGATAACTATTCAATTTTCTTTTTACCTAAAACACATTCTCAAACTTAGAGCAAGGTTTCAAGGAGAGAAAAATCTAGGGTTTCAAGAAAATCTCATGAGTTCTTCCAAGCTATTTAAGAATTCAAATCATCAATGTATGTAAATCTACCTAAAGCGTTGGATTGAGTTTCATGTGCCTTTTCATCTACATGAGTCAAATTTCTGAATAGAAATTGAGTAGAAAAAATTACATAATCCTAATCTTTGAGTTGCTTGCATTTATTTTGAGTCTTCATGAGTATATATGAACGGATTGACAAATTGCATGCTGATTATATGGAATTGGAGTATTAGTTATGCTTGACAATATGAACCCTAAATTGCATCATCTTATGTAATGCTTGTTGCATTGACTTAATTGACTTTGTGATTATGATTGTCAAAATTGAGTATATTGAGCATGATGAGCATCATACATGTCTTTTTGTGATCAACATGACTGAATGAAGTTTAAGTGACCATTTGAGTGAAAATCTTGAATGATTTGATGAGTCTTGATAACATGTATGACTAATAGTCTTGATTATCGATCTGTTAAGTGTTTGAATGGAGTCTGATTGGAGTTAATATGAAAAGTTGATTTCTATGAGTATATTGAGTCTTGGGAGGAGTATTGAGCACCGATATGGGCATGAGTAAATAATGACTCCAACCCATAAACTATGTTGCCAACGTAGGATAGGGGCTACGCCTCTTATATCCCAAAAAGATTGACATTAATTTTGGATCTAGATTGGTTTGATCATCTCTTATCTTGGCAAATATTGGACGACTGTTGCAATGACAGTGCAAACATTGTATCATCACCAGCTCATATGTGATCGTTGTCAGTTAGAGAAAGTTCTGAATTGTGTATTACTGATTTGATTGAGTTACATGTTAGAGTTTCTTTTAGGAGAATTTTTTTACAATAAAATTTTACATCTTTTACTGAGTCGAGTTATGAATGGTTGAGTTGATTTGATTGATTTGAACTTGAGCTTACTTATTTCTCCATCCATTTTATATACCATTATTTTCAATGTACTGATGTCCATTTGAGCATGCATCGTTAATGATGGAGATATGGGTGATAGAGTCCTCCACAAGCCCATCCTTGAAGTCTAGTTTCTTGTTTCTATACTTGGTAACCCCTCCTTGCTATTTGGAGAAGACTATTTCTTTTATCTTTATTAAATAGTATTATATTATTTGAGGTAAGCCGGGGCTTGTCTTGACACCTTTTAGATTGGATAGAGGCTTCATAGATATTGAGTGAAGATCATTGATTGTTATTTTTTCCTACTCTTGTTCATTGGAAATTTCTATTTATATAAAGATTTAGTTATTTAATTTACTTCATAGTCATTTTACTTGGGGTGTATTCTTCCATTGTTGAGTGTGATATGATGATGAGGCTAGGTGGTTCTCTTGAAAAATCAACAATGTTTCTCCAAGTATCGACCACGCCAAGAGTACCCTCCCAGGGCATGATAAACTTGATAATGGAGCATAGAGTTCATGAGTCAAAGGGAGTCTATGAAGCTATGTCTAGTAGAGTCTTGTTTATTGTGTGTTGTGCACACTTTTTATAAGCAGGAGGCTATGGTACATCAGGAATGGTTACACTTCTTTTGTATTCTGAGTTCATGCAATAGAGTTTAACTCTACTAAAGTATCTATCAGATTTACGTGTTACGCGTTAGCAGATCATGCATCCTAAGTGTACCACCACCCAAAGGGATGCCTCAACTTCCAACATTTAGAATTCCCTAACAAAAGTGCCTACCTAGACAAGAATGAATGAATGGGGTTGACCTGCTAGAGGTACTGAAGTTTCTTAGATGTCTACTGCTCAGCCAACTCCCACTTTAGAGGCTTAGTTTAGGGGATCCATTACTATGTTCACCTAGCTTGTGGCCTTCCAGAGTGGTAATTGAACTTCATAAAATCTTAATTCTAGCTCCCAAGAGTTAACTGCTGCAACTAAGTTTAGGGATTTTCTGAGAATGAACTCACCAGTTTTCACAGGGTCTAAGGTTGAGGAAGACCCCCAAAATTTCATTAATGAGATGAGGAAAGTCCTGAAAATAAATGCATAAGACAGAGATTGAGAGACTTGAACTTGCTTCCTACCAAATTAAGAATCTGGCGAAAACAAGCAGTGGGAATAGTGTCGAGGTGAGGATGTTGAGCCTGCTGAGTGGACTAAATTTGAGAATGTGTTCCTTGATCACTTGTTTCCCCATGAGTTGAGGGAGGCAAAGATTGAAGAGTTTGTGAACTTGAAGTAGGAAGGGTTGACTTTCAAGGAATATAACCTCAAGTTCATCCAACTATCTAGGTATGCTCTAGAGATGGTCCAAGATATGAGGGCAAAAATGAGGAAGTTCATATTTGGATTAGGCAAACATGTGAAGAAGGAGTGCAAGGCGACATTGCAAATCCCAAACATGGACCTCTCTAGACTTATGGTGTGTGCACAATAACTAGTAAATAATAAGAAGAGAGATAAGGAGGAGCAGCAAAGCAAGAGGGCAAAGTTAACAGGACTCGAGCCTAACTAGCCCAAGCAGAGTAAGTGAGACAAGTCCTACTTTCAAAAGAGATCTAATAGTTATGCACCATCCTCAACAAGTGCACCAGCTCCAATTAACAAGTATGACCAGAAGTCCCAAGGTCAGCAGAACTTCAAAGCACAGGGTCCTCAGTGTCAGTCCAGTGTGACCCTTGGTTTGATAGGGAAGCTACCTTGTGGAAAATATGATAGGATGCATTTGGGAGAGTGTAGAAAGGGAGGGAATGGTTGCTTTAAATGTAGCCAGATGGGTCACTTCTAGAAGGAATATCTGATATAGGGCAATAAGGCTCACTCTTCTACTACAACACCACCAGCCAAAGGTAATCAGAGAGGTATTGTACCAGATATAGGTGGTGGAACAAATCGTCTGTATGCAATAGGGGAACCATGGACTAAAAGACTACATCAGATGTCGTGATGGGTACGCTTCGAGTTATTATTTTTTACTGTTATGCATTGATTGATCAAGGTGCAACTCTATCATTAGTGAAACCATATGTGGCCGGTAGATTTGGGATTTTCCCTGAGTGTCTGTTGGAGCCCTTTTTTGTTTCCGCTCCTATTGTGAGTCCATTCTATCTGAAAGGGTCTATAAAGATTGCATAGTGTCCATCCACCATAGGAATACCCTTGTTGATTTGATAGAGTTAGAAATGATAGACTTCGACGTGATTCTTAGCATGGATTGATTTCATGCCTGTTATAACAATGTTGATTGTAGGACCCAAACTGTGAAATTCTAATTCCTGAATGAATCGGTCCTAGAGTAGAATGGTAATTTTGTTGCAACAAAGGATAAATTTATTTCTTACCTTAAGTCGAGAAAGCTAATTTCTAAAGGATATGTCTATCACCTTATACGAGTTAAGACTGATGATGTTGAGACTCCTATTTTTGTGTTAGTCCCAATCATATATGAGTTTCCCGAAGTGTTTCCTGAGGATGTACTTGGAGTCCCTCCTAATAGAGAAATTGACTTTGGGATTGATAATTCTCCCTGATACTCAACCTATATAAAATGGCCCCTGTTGAGTTAAAAGAAATGAAAGAGCAGTTGAGGGGCCTCTTGGATAAGGGTTTTATATGGTCGAGTGTCTTTCCATGAGGCATTACTGTCTTCTTCTTGTGAAAGAAATATGGTTCCCTTAGAATGTGCATTGACTACCACCAGTTAAATAAAGTGACTGTCAAGAATAAGTATCCCTTTCCAAGGATATATGACTTGTTTGACCAACTTCAAGGTGCCACTATTTTCTTGAAGATAGACCTTAGATTAGGCTATCACTAGTGGAAAGTGAGAGAATGCAACATCCCAAAGATGGCTTTTCGAACCTGATATAGTCATTTCGAGTTTTTGGTAATGTTCTTTGGGTTGATGAATGCACCTGCAACCTTTATGGATTTGATAAACAAAGTATTCAGATAGTACTTTGATATGTTTGTAACCGTGTTTATCGATGACATGTGGGTGTATTCTAAATATGAGGAGGAGCACGACGATCACTTAAGAATTGTTCTTCAGACTCTCAAAGATAGGGATTTGTATGCTAAGTTTTCAAAGTATGTGTTTTGGCTCAAGTTTGTGGCTTTTCTGGGCCATATTATCTCAGGCGATGGTATTCGAGTGGACATTCAAAAGATTGAGGTGGTTAAGAACTGTCCCAGACCTACCTCTCCAACTAACACAAGAAGTTTTCTAGGTTTAGTCAGTTACTATTGCAGATTTATTAAGGGATGTTCTTCTATATCCTCATATTAACTAAGCTAACTCATAAGAAGCTAAGTTTCAATGGTTCGCTGAGTGTGAGAAGAGTTTTTAGGATTGAAAACTAGATTGACGACTACGCCAGTATTGATTCTACCTGAGGGGACCGATGATTTTGTGATAATGCTTCTAGAGTGGGATTGGGATGTGTTCTGATGTAGAGAGATAAGGTCATAGCTTATACTTCTAGACAACTTAAGAACCATAGGATGAACTATCCAACTCACGACTTAGAACTGGCTACGGTGGTGTTTGCGCTCAATATTTGGCATCACTACTTATATGGAGCACATGTCGATATATTCACAGACCATAAGAGTCTACAATACATCTTCACCTAAAAAGGAGCTTAACTTGAGGTAGATGATATGGCTAGAGTTTCTCAAGAACTATAACATGAGAATCCTCTACCATCCAAGTAAAGCTAATGTGGTTGTTGATGCTCTTAGCAGGATATCTATGGGGAGCATCGCTCATGTAGAAGAAAAGAAGAAAGAGTTGGCTAAAGAGGTGACAGACTAGCACGATTGGGAGTTCAACTAGATAAATCTGGTGAAGATGGGATACTTGAGCATAATGGATCTGCATCATCCCTTGTAATGGAGGTAAAAGAGAAGCAAGATCAAGATACTATCTCACTCCAATTGAAGGAAAATATGTATAAGCAAAAAGTGATGGATTTCGCCAAAGGGAGAGATGGGGCATTGAGATACCAAAGTAGATTGTGTGTTCCAGAGATTGATGGTATTCAAGAAAAGATAATGGCAGAAGACCACAACTTTAGGTATTCTACCGATCCAGGGTCTACCAAAATGTACCACGACTTGGAGAGGTTTATTGTGGAGTGGGATGAAGAGAGACATTGTAGACCTTATTTCTATGTGCCCAAACTGTCAACAAGTAAAGATTGAACACCAAAGGCCATGTGGAGTAGCTCAAAACTGTGAGATCCCAAAATAGAAGTGAAAGATGATTAACATAGACTTCTTCAAAGGCTTACCAAGTTCCCAGAGACAGCATGATTCAATTAGGGTGATAGTTGATAGGATGACCAAATCTGTGCATTTCTTGGAAGTAAAGATGACATAAACTATAGAGGATTATGTTAGGCTGTACATCAAAGAGATTGTTAGATTGCATGGAGTCCCTTTTTCTATCATCTCAGATATAGAAGCTCAATTCATTGCTATGTTTTGGAAATCTTTCTAAAAAGGCTTGGGTTCGAAGGTGAACCTTAGCACCGCCTTCCACCCGCAGACTGATGGCTGGTAGAGAGGACAATACAAACTTTGGAGAATATGTTGAGGGCCTGCGTCATTGACTTCAAAGGTAATTGGAATGACTACTTGCCTCTGATTGAGTTTGCCGATAATAATAGCTTCCATTCGAGCATTCAGATGGCTCCATATGAGGCACTCTGCAAGAGGACATGTGGATCACCAATTAGTTAGTTTGAGCTTGCTGAGACAGAGTTAATTGGGCCAGACCTAGTTCACTAAGTCATGGAGAAGGTGAATATCATATGAGAGAGATTGAGGACTTGACAGAGTCGACAAAAATCTATACCGATATTAGAAGAAGAGACTTAGAGTTTGAGGTGAACAATTGGGTATACTTGAAAGTGTCTCCCATGAAGGGTGTAATGAGATTCGAGAAGAAGGAAAAGTTGAGTCCTCGATACATTAGTCCTTATCAAATTATGAAGAGAGTGGAAAAGGGTAGCTTATGAGTTAGACCTACTACCAGAGTTAGCGGCCATCCATCCACTCTTCCACATTTCCATGATTAAAAAATGTTTGGGAGATTTGTAGTTTGAGCATTGGAATGAAGGATAGTTTGAGTTATGAAGAGATCCAAGTCCGAATCCTTGATCATCAAGTTTGCAAGTTGAGAACCAAGAAGACAGTCTTAGTCAAATTCTTAAGTCAAGTTGAGAACCAAGTGGAGGAATTAATTTGTTGAGGAAGCCACATGGGAAGTTAATGGTTCCAATCGATTTGACTATCCTTGAGTTAATGGTTGATTGTCTAGAAAGTTTGATTGGTTGATTGATTATTGAAAAGAGTTGTGATTGTTATTCATGCCTCGATTCCATCTCTAATTTCTCATCATTAGAATACGAACGATCACAAGGGGGGAAATATTGTAACGCCCCACAACTCTATTCTTAAAATCCAACTTGTTCGTCATAAATACATAAGCTTGAACTTAGTGATGCCTTACATGCACCTATGTTTTAAGTCTCATTCTTATATGTGGTGAATGAATTAAAAGTGAATTAGGATCATAAGAGACCTTTAGTACTTTGTCACGATCCAAAACTGAGTCGCGACTAAAGAAAAATAAAATAAAGCAAAAACGAACTCATATAACATAAGAAATCCCCCAAAACCTGGAGTCATGAGTACAAGAGCATCTAAGGTAGTACGATAACATATATACAACTTTCTCAAGTGAAATAGAAAGTTGTCTCACAATATTTCATACAACTCTGAAAGAAAGTAATAAAGAGAATTCCAAAGATCCACGGCAACCCGAAATCTGAGCCTCTGAAGGGCTTCCAGGACAAGCAGTCGAAAAGCAGAATGGCTCAACTAGAGTGATCAATTATACTATGCGGGTCCCTGTGCTCGATCTATAAGGAGGAACAAAGTAGGGGTGAGTACACCAAAACGTATCCAGTAGGTTAAATCAATTGAGTAAGAGAAATCGAAACACGTATGCAATAACGAAGAATCCAAAACCTGCATCCAAACTAGTGCACAGTTAATTATATATATAAATGATAAAAAGCTTTGGTATCCTCAATAACCCATGGTAGCATACATCAAATAATGTGAATATGACGCACAACTCATCAATCCATAAGCCAAGTGTTTCACAGCTATGCCACCCGCTCGTGGTCAAGGTAATATCAGAATGCCTCAACCTTACTACCTGCTTGTGGTCAAGAAGTATCGCAGTGCCATGTTCTTGCCACCTGTCCATGGTCAAGGGAATATAAGATATGAATCTCCCTCTTACCTCCTAGTCGGGTCAAGGGGGTGATACCAATATGGAGCATAATACCCTTGCCTCCTACCGGGTCAAGGGGTACCACAACCAACATGTAACAGGTGTAAATCAATTAGACAATCTAGAAATTCATGTAACATATAGAATTAAATCAAAACAAGAATACCAAAACATGAATATCATATAAGCATATGCGCATAAAAAATAATATCAAGTATCATAGCTAATGTTCAAATCATCATCATGTCTCAGATTATCATAAGTATATCAATAGTCAAGAATATCAACAACACCAGACCTTACTTTTCCCAATAATACTAAACCTCACTGGTCCCAATAATACATTGAATATTAGTAATACTGGACCTTACTTATCCCAATTTTACATTTACATCTCAAGGGTATCTCAACAGTCATCAATTAACACGTAATTACCCAAATAGTTTACAAGTATCATATTATCACATTTTATTCTAAATCATCATAATCCACAAGGTTTCATCTCAGTTCATCAATGGGATTGAAATTACATCATAATTTGACTAACCAGAATTGCATTTCCATTATTATTCCAACATGTCAATTCAATTACACAAAAATCCATCTTGATCTTATAATTACCATATAAACATGATCAATAACTCAAATTCAGCCCCAAAAAGGTTAGCGAGCCCACCTCAATGTTGAAACTGCACTTGGTCAAGCTTTCAATCAACTCAATCACAAAATGATCCTCAAATCGATCTATCACTATCAATAATAGATACTACACATCAAGAGGAGCATTTTGATACCCATACTGGCATAAATTAGACTTAGGGGAAAATGATGAATTTTATGACTACAATCTGAACTTCTCGAATCTGAAAATCAACTTTAAGATCAAGTTCTACGCGAATAAATGGAGTCCGTGGGTGAAAATCCCACTAAAATCAAGCTTAAATTGAATGGAAAATTATCAGTTAAAGTTCGGAAATCATAGTCGAAAAATTCCCAATTTTGGACCTTCAAAATCATGAATTAAGGGACAAAATCAAGATAAAACTTATGAAAAATGATTAATCTAGTGTTAGAAACACTAATGCAAATTAAATCTTCAAAAACCTCTCCTCAAAATCGCACAAAAAGCTTAGTAAGTTCGAAAATAGAATGAAAAAATAGTGTTTTTCTAATTTAAAACTATCCAGGTCACACATACTCTCCGTTATCGGGGACAGGCAACCGCGAACACGAGGGGACAAAATAGTCAACCCTCCACGAGCGCAGACCCACATCGACGAACATAGAGCTCAAAGAGGTTTACCCTCCGTGAATGCATGGAGAAAGGTGTGAATTAGGAGGTCTGGGACACCTTCACTAGATATCAGCAAATATCAGCAAAACCAAGTTCAATTCCCTACTCGTAATGGACCCTCGAAATTCATCCGAAATCAGAATTTTAAAACTTTATATGTATTCATACCAGAAACAACGATCTAGATTCAATAGAATCATTAGAAATCAGTTTCAATGCCTCCTTGCCACATTCACCAATGCAACATGATAAAACTAGTTTAAAACTCAAATATCAAAATTGCCCTCGGCTACGCTAAAATTTATTATTGAACCATTTCTAGCGTTAGTTTCACCATCCAAAACTATTAGAACTATCGAAATTCCGATCCGAGCTTCTGAACTCCGAATGTTTATCAAAGTCAAACTTTGATTTCGAGAAGAGAAAAGGCATAAACACCCCAGTGAACTTGTCCGGAAAAGCCAGTTACACACTTAAACTATCATGACGACCCATTACACACCTTTACTACTTAAAAATGAATTCATTTAACCCTTAGAAGTGTAACAGGACTCTCACAGCATGTGGTGTATTACACTTGCTGCCATGTCAGCACCACGATAGGAGATATAATTTTTTATGTCATTTTTATTTTATTTTCTTTAACAATTAGTTTTTCTTTTATTAACTATATTTTATACTAGTTCATTCCTAATTAATTATTAAAATTCTGTAATAATTACATCTTCTTTACTAAAATTACAAAGAAGAAACTTTGAGCAGTGGAACCTAAGGAGTGCTCGAAATCCGAAGCTGATTTATGGAGTGAAAGAATTTTTTCGTTCTAAAATGCACCACAAGAAGTATCTTCAGTTTCTTTCATTGATTGGCCATGGAAACAAAGATTTTTTTTCAAATTAGATTTTGGGATCATGACCCTTATATTGAATAAAAGTAATTACGAAGTGAGACCGACTGGTCCTAAGCCAAGTTGGGTCCATATTACATGATCTTACAACATAGCATCCCTAATTCCCTTTCCCTCTGTTCTTCCTTTTCCATACAACTTCCTGTAGCTCTCAATGATGACTTATCTACATTCTCTTTTGTGTTCTTTCTTCCACTTAGTAAAGACATACTCATTATCCAAGTTGATAGTTTGCTTCCTCTTCCATATCTGTTCTTCTTCTCCAATATCTGACTTGAATTATTGTTTCCTTGCTGAATGTAAAACCAGTCATATCTACCACCTTTTACTCTATTATGCATGTCTGTAAATTATAGCTCTTGGTTGTAACAAACTGGTTCATATTTGTTGCACAGTAATGGGTCTAGTCCTTATTCTAAGCATAGATATCTGTGCTTTACTTGTATTGACAATCTGATGAACCTCTCTTGGTAGTTGCGTGAATCTCTCTTAAATTAGTGTTGTTTCATCATTTGCTGCTTGATTTGCAATGTAATCCGAAAGGTGATTCCCTTCCCTATATATGTGTTGCATAATGATGTGTTGATGTTATATGTGCCTCTGAATCTCCTCCATAATTTCAACCAACTCCCTTGGGATTTTTCAATTTCTCTTAGTGATGTTAAGCAAGGCCAGTGAATCTGTTTCCAATACTTTGAGCACATTCTTCTCTCTCCCAGTATCTAACTTCCTCCAAAATAGCTTTTGCCTCTGTTTGAATATTGGTCATATGTCTTAGGATTCCTGCTTCTGCATAACAGGCATCTCCTCTGTGATCTCTTATGCAGAAATGATAGGAACTTAGTCTTGGGTTCCCTCTGTTTGTACCATTTGTGTTACACTTTTGGTGTCACACAACTGGTAGAGTCCATCTAACAACAAGATAATATAGCCTATGTTTGTACTCCCTGTCATGACCTGAAATTCAGGCGTAATGGCACTCACCTAACCTATCAAGGCGAGTCAACCTAACATTTACTAATCCAAACATAATAATAATTGTGGAAGATGAATAGATTAATACAACAGTTAATCATATGAATACCAAACTACAACTATCCCAAGGACTGGTGTCACAAGTACAAGCCTCTAAATATGAAATTCTTGAATAAAATACATGTCTCAAATGTCTAGTTCTCAAATAGAACATAACAGAGTAATGGATTCCTTGAAGGTTTGCTAAAGACATAAGCAATTACCTTAAGAATAATCCAGGAGCTCGATCCTGTAATAAGAAAAGTCTAACCAGAGGGATCGGGCTAGCATCCTACAAAATGTAGCAAGGAGTGAGTACCAAACACACGGTACTTAGCAAGTGAACTAATAAACACAAAATTAAGTAATATAGAATACAGGTACCCCCAACACTCCAACCAAACCCCCACAACTCCAACCTGTATAAAATCAGCCTAGCCTAATAGTTCACAATGTACATAACATATAGCTAAATAACCACACCAACTAATATATATCAACAATGCCAGGGATCAAATGTATCTATCACAAGTTTCGCAAAAAGCACTCATATATTTATGAATGATAATGAGGTTTAATGCAATGCAATGCAATGTCAAATAAAATGATGCATATCTGTCCTAGTGATACACACCCGCTGTTCACAGTCCGGGACCCATGGGAGACTTCTAATCCATGCATCTATTGTAGCGTGCGACATGACTTTCGAATCATAGTATACGTCGCGGCGTGCGACACGTCCCTCGAATCATAATATCCATCGCGACATATGACATGAACCTCGAATCATAATATCCGTCGCAGCGTGCGACACGATCCTCGAATTATAGTATCCATCGCGGCATGAGACATGACCCTCGAATCATAGTATCCATCGTGGCGTGCGATACGTTCCTCATTTATAGATGTGGGGCACTCACAACCATAAATAAGATTCTATAGACACGGCTTCATAGACAACTTAGGACACTTGAACTCTATGCTCTGATGTGTAGCTGATGATGTTCGGATCTCAAATCAATTTTGAAAAATATGGTTGCACACTGAAGCTGGTCAAAAGTCACCCATTATAGGGAGTGGATACTTGTTCTTTACTGTTACTTTGTTCAACTGTCTGTAATCAATACACATTCTCAAAGAACTATCATTTCTCTATCAAACAAAACAGAGCACCCTATGGAGATACACTCCGACGTATGATCCCCTAACTCAAGAGATCTTGAAGTTGCTCCCTAAGTTCCTTTAATTCAACAACGTCGTCCAAAACCTTACCCTGGACATACCTCATATAATTTCATCTACACCCAAGCCATTTCAAATTAAAGGAAAATCCAATGCTGACCATACATCCATATCTTAAATCCATTACCTCTAAGCTGGGTCGAATTTAAAACCATGCAATGTATCGAGACCCACAATAACTACGCACGATATGGACAGAAAGAATAAGAGAAAATTTCCTAACAATCTCTGTAGCCTCCCAAGGATAAGTAACAGACATCTCCGCACCGATCCTTAAGACTCTACTCGACTGGCTTGTACACATGTGAGACTTATGAACCTTGGGATCTCATACCAAATTGTTATGACCCGAAATTCAGGCGTGATGGCACTTACCTAACCATCAAGGCGAGTCATCCTAACACTTACTAATCCAAACATAACAATAATTGTGGAAGATGAATAGATTAATACAACAGTTAATCATATGAATACCAAACTACAACTATCCCAAAGACTGATGTCACATGTACAAGCCTCTAAATATAGAATTCTCCAACAAAATAAATGTCTCAAATGTCTAGTTCTCAAATAGAACATGACATAATAATGGATTCCTTGAAGGTCTGCTGAAGACATAAGCAACTACCTTAAGAATAATCCAGGAGCTCGATCCTGTAATGAGAAAAGTCTGACCAGAGGGATCGGGATCGCATCCTACAAAATGTAGCAAGGAGTGATTACGAAACACACGGTACTTAGCAAGTGAACTACTAAACACAAAATTAAGTAATATAGAATACAGGTACCCTCAACACTCCAACCAAACCCCCACAACTACAACTTGCATAAAATCAACCTAGCCTAACAGTTCACAATGTACATAGCATATAACTCAATATCCACACCAACTAATATATATCAATAACACCAGGGATCAAGTGCATGTATCACAAGTTTCACAAAAAGCACTCACATGTTTATAAATGATAATGAGGTGTAACACAACGCAATGCAATGTCAAATAAAATGATGCATGTCTGTCATATTATACACACCTGCTGTCTCACAGTCCGAGACCTAAGGGGGACTTCTAGTTCATGCATCTGTCGTGGCGTGCGACATGACCCTTGAATCATAGTATCCATCGCGACGTGCGATATGTCCCTCGAATCATAGTATCCATTGTGGCATGCGACACAATCCTCGAATCATGATATCCGTCACGGCGTGCAACACAACCCTCGAATCAAGGTATCCATCGCAGCGCGTGACACAACCCTCTAATCATAGTATCCATCACGGCGTGCGACACATCCCTCATTTATAGAAGTGGGCCACTCACAATCATAAATAAGATTCTATAGACACGACCTCTAATCATATTATCCATCGCGGCGTGCGTCACGTCCCTTATTTATAGAAGTGTGGAACTCACAATCATAAATAAGATTCTACAGACACGGCTTCATAGAAACCTTAAGACACTTGAACTCTGTGCTCTAATGTGTAGCTGATCATGTTTGAACCACAAATCAATGTTGAAAAATATGGTTGCACCCTGAAGCCGGTCAAAAGTCACACATTATAGGGAGAGGATACTTGTTCTTTACTGTTACTTTGTTCAACTGTTTGTAATTAATACACAACTCATAGAACTATCATTTTTCTATCAAACAAAACAAAGCACCCTATGGAGATACACTCCGACATATGGTCCCCTAACTCAAGAGAACTTGAAGCTGCTCCCTAAGCTCCTTCAATTCAACCACGTCGTCCAAAACCTTGCCCTGAACATACCTCATCTAATTTCATCTACACCCAAGCCGTTTCAAATTAAAGGAAAATCCAATGCTGACCACACATCCATATCTTAAATCCATTACCTCTAAGTTGGGTCGAATTTCAAACCATGCAACGTATCGAGACCTACAACAACTACGCACGATATGGACAGAAAGAACAAGAGAAAATTTCCTAACAGTCTTCGTAGCCTCCCAAAGATAAGTAACAGATGACTCCACACCAATCCTTAAGACTCTACTCGACTGGGCTTATACACACATGAGATCTATGAACCTGGGGCTCTGATACCAAATTGTCATGACCCGAAATTCAGGCGTGATGGCACTCACCTAACCCACCAAGGTGAGTCAACCTAACACTTACTAATCCAAACATAA
>JAABOM020000092.1:11304458-11317331 GCA_011800125.2 Solanum clarkiae
GGGGGAGGGGGGTGTTAGGAGTTGAATATTAACAATCTAGCTTTGATTTTATATTTTTTGGCTTTACGAGAGTAAAGTGAGTCACAACTATTTTGTCCGAACCATATTTGATCAAATCAAATTTTATATGGATGGATTGTAATCCAATCCATTTTGGCTCAATCCATCCAAATATGATCCGATCCAACTATTTGCCACCCTTAAGTAGCTCGTGGATGGATCTAATCTATGACATTATCTAACTATCTATTTTGAGATAACACTTCTAGAGCAGATTGGAATGTATGTTTAAGTCGAGTTGGGTGATGTTGCTAGTTTTTAGAAATTGAGGTATAAAGCACATTTAGAAAAAGTCCATGAATTCTAAATATTCTTTGTATAGAATATGACTAAATGTAACTCCAACTTCAAAAATTCCAAACTAAGCAAAAAAAATGCTTTTCATCGCCAATCCACTTAATAAGGACTCTAAACCCCTTTCCTATATACACAATGTATGGGGTCTTTCCACATTAATAACTTCCTAATTTTTAACAATTCTCTAAATATTAACACTATCCATCACTTTCTTTCTTATACCCTAGTGCCTTCTAGAGCCATTTTGGTCGCACCACTCAGCAACTTTTTTGCACCCTATTTGAGACTAAAGCAGGAGAGGTGGCAGCTTCATCTTAAAATATTGGCATGGCGCATAAAATGGCCATAACTCAGTTACTTTGGTATGTCGAAATGTAACATAGGCATGTATAACCAATGTGAGTATGAGGTGAAAGGGAAGACAAAACACCAGCACCTGCCATCTCTTTTTGTTCACTTCCAGCGGGGCTTAAGTGGTCATTATCCGGGAGGGGGATGGACTGTGGTAGGCAAGGGATTGTGGAATTTTATACTGCACACTGGGTAATTAATTTAGCTCTCTCATTTTTTCTTTCTACATGGAAAAACAAGGACTATTATATAGGAGAATGGTCAAACGTGAGCTTATAATCTCAGCCCATAAAATTCAGAAAAGACAAGAAAATAGGCTAGGTCAACCCCTATTGATCCCTGACTGCTGAAAATCAAAATTCAAATTCCCTAGGTCAACCCCTTATTGATCCCTCACTAAGAGAAAAATGAATATAAACTCGAAAGAGTTTGTACCTTACTGAAAAGGGTGTGAGCATTGACCAACCTCGGAAGCAAGGGACCCATAATACGAAATGATATTCTTAATACCGCAACAGATGTCACAGGCCTAAGGTGCTTAACGATAAGATGCGTTCCCTCGAGCCATTCTTGTGGGAGATTACAGAAGAAAGCATGTAGCAGTGCGACAATATTACCTAAAAAACCAACAATCACATCAGTGGACTAAAATTCCATGAAGTAAAGGACAATGTTGATAAAGGCAAAATAACACCTAAATTATACCTCGAAGAAAAAAAAGAACACTGTTTGATGCAATAATATAACTACCTCAAATGCAGTGTTACCAAACACGATCAATTCGCTTAAAGTGAGTGAAGTAAGGTGAGGGTTAATACCTTCAGTATGTCAACATAAGGTGGGGCCAATGATGGGCTCATGTTTCGCGCTTAACTGCAGGTCACTTGAGGCGAGAAGCGGAAGTTTTGTTTGAGCATTTTTTTTTTCACTGAGAAGATTCGTCAAGGAACAACAAATAGAACAGCCTCTAGGGGTAAAATATAATGAAAGATTGGGAAGAGACTAAATTAAGATCCCCCTAGAAGGATGCTTACTGCTGGATTGAAGGAGTATCAGTACTCCCAAAACAATTAAAACCTATGCTTCTTAGATCTATCAAATCCTTGTCGTGCCTGTGTCGAAACTACACGATTTGGGTGCCAGTATGGGATCCACACTTGACTCGGCTAACTTAACTTGGGTGCTTTGACAACACCTAAGACTTTACAAATATAGTTTGGCTCGGCATTTGGTTTGATCTTGAACTTATATCATATATGTATTCACATAAAATACTAGAGAACTTTGCTATCATATGGATAACTTATGAAAAAAATATAAAGTGCTTACAAAGAATTTAATTATATTAGTTTTAATTTTGGTAAGTTCAATAAATTGTCAAATATATACTTACATATGTCGTAATATACAATAATTAATTTGAATCTTAACACCCATAACAATAGTCCTATTCTTATCCCCGAATCCTAAGATTTATGTGATGATGAATTTGATTTCAACAGATGCACCCCAGTTAGGTTCCCACACCATTTCTGAGAAACATAGAATAAAACTCATTTAATAACAAGATAGAGCATTTCAGAAGTATGAAGACATGACCACTACTGCAGCGTGCCGGCTTTAGTCAGACCTGTCTAATGGAATTCTTCAAGACCATGCTTTCAAGCTAAGGTTTGAAAACCCTTGTATAATAAAAGGGTCTATTAGAGGCAAGGCATCTTCCTTTCCCTATCAGCCTATTTGGATCCCAAGAGTGCCTAGAAAGAGGGGTTTAGAAACCCTTGTACAATAAAGGGTCTATTAAGAGCAGAGACATCTTCCTTTCCCTATCAGTCTATTTGGATCCCAAGAGTGCCTAGAAAGAGGGTGTTTCTTTCATGGATGGCAATTAGAGGAATGATTTTGACTACAGAAAATTTGAGGAAACCGAGATCGCTACAAAAGTCATCCATCTTGTGAGGAGACCAGTGGGAAAATATCAAAGAAGGGAGGGACCTACATATTGAGTTCATTGACTTTGAAAAGACTATGACAAAGTCCCAAGGAAATCTTCTAGAGATGCCCTGAGGCTAGAGGGATACTGGTGTGGATTCCATTAGGGCGATCTAAGATATGTATGATGGAATTAAAACGCATGTAAGGTTAGTACTTGGAGCACTTTCCACTGGAGATAGGATTGCACCAGGAATCAGCTCCTAGCCCATTCCTATTTTTCTTGGTGATGAACAAATTGATGCGGTCTATTCACGCTGAGGTGCCTTGGTGTATGTTATTTGCTAATGACATAACTGATGAAACACACAATAGAGTTAATGCTAGGTTGGAGGTGTAGAGACAAACTTTGGAGTATAAAAGGTTCAGGTCAAGTAAGACTAAAAAAAAGTATCTGGAGTGCAAATTAAGAGATGCAACGCAAGAGGCAAGCATGGAAGTGAGGCTTGACAGTCGGGTCATCCCCAAGAAAGATAGTTTCAAGTACCTTCAGTCTATAATCTAGAAAAGTAGAGACACTGATGATGATATCACACAACATATTGGAAGTAGAGGCTGTTATCCAAAGTCTTGTATAATAAAAGAATACCAACAACAATAACAACAACATACCCAGTGGAATCCCACAAGTGAGGTCTGGGGTGGGTAGAATGTACGCAGACCTTACCACTACCTCACGAGGTAGAGAGGTTGTTTCCTGGTAACCCTCGTCTCAAAAACCCATAAGTAGAATAAACTAGATATGGAAAAAAAGGGAAAGGAAACAGAAAGGACGACTAACAACAAAAAGCACATGATAGTGTGTAAATACGATAACATCAGCATATATACATAACAAAAGAATACCACCGAAAATTAAAGGTGAATTTCGTTGCATGTCATGAAAATGAGAACATTGAGATGGATGTGTGGCATACAAGAAGCGACAACATTAGAAATTAGGATATTTTGAATAAGGTGAGTATGACCTCCTTGGTGAACAAGATGAGGAAGACGAGATTGAGATGGTTCGAACATGCGAAGGGAGATGTGTGAACGTCGAGGAGGGGGTGCGAGCGGTTGGTAATAATAGGTACGAAGAGAGGTAGAGCTAGATCGAAGAAGCATTGGGAAAAAGTGAGTAGACAAGATACGGCTCAATTTCAAATCACAGAGGACATGACTTTTAGATAGGAGGGTGAGGAAAACGTATATTTGGGTAGAAGGTTAGTAAGCAATGGAGTGTCATCTTTCTTTCCGAGGGTTTGGGCATGTGGTGTTTGTTGTCATATTAGCTTTACTATTGTAGTTTTTGCTTTAGATATCTATCATAGTCTGTTATTTGTAGGATTTACATCGCTCCCTTTGTTAGTTGCTATGCTTTTTCCCCAATTTTTTTTACTCTATGTACTTGGATTTGCTACACTTAAGTCAAGGATACTTCAGAAACAACATCTCTACCTCCACGAGGTAGTGGTAAGGTTTGAGTACACTTGTGGGATTCCACTAGGTATATTGTTGTTTCTCAACTTTTTGGGTATACTGCTTGTATAGGATTTTCCCCCTACTGTTAATAAAATACTTTATCTTTTCAAAAAATAAAAGGTGACCATGTGATGATAAAAAATGTGTATGCTCCCTTCTACATGGCCTACTTTACAATTTAGGTCGCCTCATAAGCTGGTCCTCGTTCTGTAACTGGAAAATTTACCATGTTCAAGAACCAAGGATGATATGCATTTCTGTTATTTGATCACAATATGGTGTCTTTACACTTAAAAAATGTTTACTGTCAAAAAAAAAGGGTATCTTTACACAATATTTATATCATGCAAATCTAATAATTCTAACAAAATTATTGTTCTTTTTGGAAAAATAGCAATCTTTGTGCATGAAATATTTTGCTATTCCAATTTAGTCCCCATATTATTCAAATTAACTCATTTGACCTTCAATTCAACCACCCGCACTCTTAAATCTTTTAGTGGACCAGAAAATAGGAAGGAGGCAGGGTGTACTGAGATGAATTTAATGGACCAGGAAATAGGAAGGGGGCAGGGTATCGTGGTCGTGTGCTGAATTTTGTGCTCCTTAAATCCCCATTTCTCTTCCTTAACTCAACTCCTTAAATGTTTCTACACCCAAGATGACAATGTTATCTCAAACTTCCTGATATAGTGTTGGTACAAGCTTTTTAGAAGTATAGTAACCTAATTGGTTTGCCTCTAAATTTTTTCAACTAGACAACAATTCTGTGCACTTAACTCTTACAGTATCATGGACAACCTTGATAGATAAAACTACTGGAAAGTCAGAAACTGAATTACTTACAAATCGACAAGATATGATTATCTTTGTTTCACAATATTCTACTAGTAAGCGGATGGTTTAGCTTGAGTAACTTGAACATGTCTTCTCTGGTGAAAGCACTAGGATGACGAACAGGTAATCAGAGAGGATCAGCATGGTGAAGGTTGGAGGAGGAAGTGGTATCTCATCAAGTTTTGCCACTCTTTTTCTTTTTACTTTTTTAATTTATAATCAAAATTCTGTACAAAGAAATGTTTTCCACCGGTTTCTGTAAACTTCAAGAAGTAAAAATGTCTGCATTGTTCTATTAAAGGCTACATATCTGTAGTTAAGTAATATGGAACTAAAACTGGTATAACTCATTAATTCAGAGTCCAAAATCATTATTGTTACTTTTTTCACTTAGAATTTTTGGATTCTTATGATCACCATACCAGTCGATAGAGGTCAATCGATAGAGACAAAGGGAGTGGGCCAACAAACAAGTAAAGCTATTCCAGATTGATTCAGAAAGCGTACCGATGGCTGTTGAGGTATTATCCTGTGCAGCCCAGGTAGGGTCTAGTAGAGCATAGCTAACAGCAGATTCTAATTCACCCACTGACCTTTTAGCATCAGTAAGCCACCAACTTTCTTTTATTATGCGTGCAGCTTCAACATATAGCTGCACATGAAATTCTGGAGGAAGTTGGGCCAAAAGAAGACCGCATGCTTGGATCAACAAGCAAGACAGCTGCTGGCAAGTATAGCCACTACGTGAAACAAAATTAGAAGTATTCATTCCTGAAACTGATGGAGTTGTCCTCGTTGCACCCAAAGAATCAGTACTTCCCCCTGAAGGAGAAGTAGGCAAAATAGAACCTTGGCCAGAACTACCAGGAGCTCCATGCAGCCCATTGTTGGATTGGACAAGGGTTGGTTGTATGTGAACAACAATTTGAACAAGAGACGAGACAATCTGTGATGGCGAAACAGGAAGAGAAAGTAATTCTATGACAGCTGTTTCGAGAGTAAGCTGGGTGGATGTCCCAGGGTCTTGCATCTGATAATATGGCTTCTGCCCGTCAAAAAAATTAGTTGGCCCAGGTTGTGATGTTGCTTGGATCTTACCATGGGGAGCACGGGTAGAATTATTTGCAAAATCTCCCATTGCTGCACATTTGAAGCTGTTATTTAAAGCAGGAATAACATGATTCACCAGTCCTAACAAAACAGTAGCAAAGTAATCCAGTGGCGGGCACATGGCTGCATTTGATGAATTGATATGTTGCGGGAATGACTCTGAAAATGGTATCTGTAGAGGACAAAAGAAAAAGAGAATTCAAAAATTACTAAAAGAGAAGGAAAAAGAAACTAGCAGTTACAGAGCATCAAGCAGCATCACCTTTTTAATATCTAGGATATTCAGTATACGGAGTATTAGCTTTCCGGGAAGATGGCCATAGAAATAAGCAAGTATATCACGAACAAACGTGAAGTTCAGAGGATAATAATGAAGGAAGGTTGAATAAACTTGAAGAACTCTATCAGCCGCATCCATAGCATCATTTTCAATGAGTCTATAAATGATAAGGGGGATGACTGGAAGCAGGCGTGCAGCAATATCATCAAAAAATGTTGGATACCTGAAATCACAAGCAAATCAAGTATAACAGTTGGAGTTATAACAGGTCTCTTTTACCGTTTGACCACCAATTAGAATAGTTATTTCTGTTTTCCTAAAAGAGAAACTGTAACCACTACTGTTGGCTGCTTTCTTTCACTCATCTGATAATATTGATGCGAAAGATAACCTGCATATCTATGCTTACTAGAAAAGGATAAATCCAATCACCATTAGCTGAATTTACTAGTTTCTATTGCAGTATTTTTAACTTTTTAGAATGTACTACTAAACTTTACAATGTGTTAAAGGATGTTTGGCAGAAGCAGGGTCTAAACAAAAGGGGACGCCGAGTGCACTAAGCTTAGATTTGGGGAAGTCTGAACCACATTAAGCCCATCGTAAACACCCTTACCAAGCATTACTGTGATAGGGAGTTTCCATGGCTTGAACCTGTGACTCTTTGATCACACTACGACAACTTCTGCAAAACCAGGATATGAAAGTAAACCAAGAAACCAATTTGATAGTACTAGTGTGGGCCTCCTACAACATGGACATATTAAGCTTCGTTCTTCAGGAAGATAGCAGCAGAAAGTTCATAAAAATAAAGTAGTGGAAGGGCATTTTTCCATGCCGTAGAAGATGCAGAAAAAAGCTGTTAGTGAGCCAAGTGCAGCAGGTAGGTTCTTCTGCAATGCGTACCACGGCAGAAAGGGTTTTGCATACTTCTAATGGTGTTCTCATTTAGGTGCAAAAACTGCATTTTCATGTTGTCTCACGTTTTTGGAAACAAGCCACGTAGTATACAGCTACTTGAGAAGATGAAATTAGGACTCAATGATCTACCAAGAAGATTTTAGCAAGATAAAGGAAGATAGACATATTTTCATGAGTAAACTTGAATTTAGTCTTGAATATAGAAGTTGTAGCCTACGATTTGAAGTGGGCTAGATTTACACAGACCTTACCCCTCAGAGTTCACATAGAAGTTGTAGCCTACGATTTGAAGTTGTCGTCTACGATTTCAAGTTGGGTCTGGGGAGGCTAGAGTTTACACACCCTCAGAGGTAGAGAGGTTGTCCCCGATAGACCCTCTGCTTCAGCTAAAGTAAAAGCATTTCAAAAAACAAAACAACAGAAAACACTAAAGCACAAAAAATGTTCATTTTGTTACCTCTCCTTCCATGACAGATAATTTCCAAGAGCTTTCTGCAATTCCACACGCTTGAAAGGTCCAGACGAAAGCCAATGCTCAGGCGGGCCACGATTTATGAGATAAAGCTTCACTCTTTGTTGGAGCTCCTTACTGTCAAGTAAGTTAATCTGTTTGGAAGTTTTACAAAATAAGTCACTATTCTAATAAATTGCAAAATAACTACTACATTTACTGGAAAGTGGTCACTATGAGAAGCAAAGAGAAATCGAGAGAGAGCAAAGCTTGATTATCCCCTCAAGACTTTGGACTTCAAATAGAAAAGTGTATGTGTTCTAAGGGAAATAGAATCAAAAACATAATTACAGGAGTAAATCAAGCTATACTACAGTTACATGATCTTAGAATATTCTAGAATCAAGGGGATCCTAAGAGCATTCATAATGAATGAAAAGCTGTTACTATCATGGTAAGGTTCATAACTAGAATGATGCGCATATGCAGAAAGCAAAAAGCATCCCATGGGAAACCGCAAAGAGAAATTTTATGCCACCTTAACATTAATAAACTATTGTTTCTGTTCTTACAATGAGTGCAATCAATGTTCTCTGCCAGCTAGCAAAGACAATATTTTCACTCTATAACTCTTGTGATTTTTTCCCCTTTTTTTTCAATTTTTGGGTCATATCTCCAGCGATTTTCTCTCTTATTCACTGCATAATGAAGGAGAGACAGATATTGACACAGCAATTCTATGCAGAAGTACATTATTTCTCTCTGGATAGTGCAAAGAATATACTTCTGGTTCATTGAAATTCAGTGGCAGAAATCCTCCTCCCCCCTCATTTAGTTCTTCTCCGTGGTTCTTAATTGTGGAACACAGTTTTCATAGCCCAAAAATAAGCTGATTGGAGTTTAGTAACTCTCAAGACATGTTACAGGGAGGGATGAGATGAGTCAACGAACGAAACTTAAAGGACTATGCTGTACCTTTCTCAGCCAATCTCTGAGAAAAGACCCAGCAATTTTTTTCTGGCAAACCTCCTCTTTTCAGTATGGGTAATAGGGCGCTTCTTATTTCTAGTGATAAGTCTTTTGAATTAATTGGCATTAGTAAAGGTCCATTCAGGTGGTTCTTGTTCAAAGAGTTCAACAGTCCGTTTATAAGCCAGATCAAGACATTCTCAGATGGGTCGGAAGTGTAATGAAGTTAGCATTCAGAGGTTTCGGGGACCTCTACAGAAGATGGGGTCTACTTAAGGAAGGGCCTTTATTTAGAGTTCATCAGAATTTTAATTCTTACGGGAGATCCCTTCGAGTCAAAACAACAAGGGGCCAGGGGAAGCCAGCCATCATTATCCAGGAGATAGATTACAATGTCAGGTGGAGCGATCTGGCCAACAAAATTATTAGATCACTGGGTAAACCAATAAAGCCCGACCTTCAAGAGTTTATCACCCCAGGTAAGTGATTCCTACCTGCTGGGAACATCCAGAAATGGCCGTAAATAAATCCTCAATCGCGCTCCAAGCAGGTGGAATTGGAACAATATTTGCAACATTACCTTGTTGGTACTTTTAATGATCCCTTCAGCTAATGCCCAAATCCAGCAGTCATCCATCACTGGTTCTTGAAAAGATGGAAGACAGTGTCTGGGTTGTGTGTCTCGCAACTTGCCCACTATCAGATGCTATTTGAATTTCCCACAAGGCTAGAAGCGGAATGGGTTATAGTGGACGAATTGTTTTGGAATGGATGACGTCTTTTCACCTAAGTTGCTTGGACTCTTCATTTTTGGTGCCACGCCCGTGTCGACACGACATGGGTGTGGGTGTGGGTGTGGGTGCGGGTGCGGGATCCGTGTCTGACTGGTCAACAAGTTTCGGGTACTTTGACCAAAATCGATGGGCAAAGTTTGGATTTTTTAATAATTTCAGTAATCAATACAAAAGTTAAGGTGAAATTGAAAAAAATGGAATACCTTTTATATAGAAATTTCTATCTCACGCCTTTTTCTTTAATCTCCTTCTAGGATTTTCTTCAAGTTCTGCACATAATATCTCATAATTTAAGTTTTATCATTCTATTTTTAGATATTTTGATTATTTTTAGGCAAATCCTCGCACCTGTATCCATACATGGATTCATATCCCCGAATCTTAAAAAATTAGATCATGAAAGATCCGACCTCTAGATCCGCACCCGTATCGAACACCGCACTCGAGCCCGAGCAACTTAGTCTTTCACTGTAATGGTAGTGTCCAGAAGTAGATAAAGAGAACCTAAAAGCAGAGATAGCAGTAAATCCGAGGTAGATTAGGGTCTTTGGTATCCCCCTTCATGCTTGGTGTGAAAGCCCTATGACATATATTGGGGATTTTTGCGGTGGATTTCTTCGTATGGACAAGGATACTAAAAGGAGGAGTCATATTCTTTGGGCTCGCATCTATATTCAGGCAAGAACTCACAATATCCCTTGTAAGATCAATCTAAAAATAGGAGATAGAACTTTCGAGATTCCCATAGTCACCTCTCTAGCGCCGTAGAGTCTAACAGCATGTTGGGATGGTAGTTTTCCATGGTATGGTATGGTATGGTTAGTAAGAGAACCACGTTTGTTTTGATCTTTTGTTTTACATGGTATGGTTTGGTTTCATGGTTTTGTAACCATGAAAACCCTCACTTTTTGAAACCACCAATTTGATGGTATTTCATTGCTTACTTATTTTTTTCCAGTTATACCCTTAACTTTATAATAATTCTAATTTACCCTCTATTATTTATTAAACTTTACCCTAATATATGTACTACTTTCACAATCGTATTACTCATTCTCCTCCACAACTACTTATGAAGCTTCTCTTCCGCTTCCAGTCTTCTCTCACATGTTTCAGTCTATTTTTTAACATTCATTTTCTTTTGAGAAATGGTACCTTCAGGTTCATTTTTTTAAAAGTTCTTGCTTTCTTGTTTCCTTATGTTGTTTGTCTGGATTAGAGACATATTAGCTTGTTTATTTGCTTGAATCGATGTATTTATTAAAAAAATAAACATAGATAATATAATAATTATTTTTTTGAAACTTAATATTTATAATAATTAAATAGCATTTTTGTAAATTTATCAGTTATGATACAGTACCATCCAGTCAAACCAAACAACAAAATTATCATCGAACAATAGCAACCCATACTGTACCATACTTTAAGTACCATGCCATACTATATTGTACCATATTGTAAGTATCATACCAAACAGTACCATACATTAGAAAACCATGACAAGCCACCATCCAAGCAGAGGGTAAGAGTCAGGGTTAGAACCAGTGATCTACACAGTCACTGGCATCGAAATCCACGCAGTCGAGGAATTCAAAATTTAAATCAGATGAGGAAATTAGAGTTGAGCCTAATGAGAAATTGGATTTCTCATCCAGCTGAATGAAGAAGAAGGCCCAGTACAAACCTAATTCTTCAAAATTCCTTTATACAAGGAGGAAAAAGGGGAATTCACATATTATTAATAAAGGGGAGAAAAATTAAAAGAGTGGAAACCTAAAGGGACGGCCAATCTCAAAGCTGAAGCCCACTCTACTAGTTTTTCTCAAATGCAAGTTATAGGAGGATCAGATTCTTTTATGTCTATGAAGCCACAACTAGTTCTTTAGAATGGAAACTTTGTCGACAAGTGTGAAGGATATGCTGATGACAAAGCTGAGTTCACCCAAACCTTACCCCTTCTCTCTCTTCCTCCTCTCCACTCAGAATTTCTAATGGGATACTCTCAAGATTCAGGTCCCCCATCACCAACATGTAGTAGATACTTTGCCTTTACCTTGGTACAGTGACAATCTGGAAGAACAGGAAGTTATCTCAAGCCCGACAATCATTGAAACATTTCACTGGACCAAGATTGTGATGTTCAAATCTGTAAAGATCTTGGGGTCAATACAGTTGGATTTGAGCATGAAATTTTTGAGATGATCCTGCAAATGGAAGAACAGAAAATTGCAGTTGAAGCAGACAAAGGGGAAAGATAAACAGAAGAAAGTTCAAGGGAAGGAGTGAAATTGTGGGAAAACAATTGGCATGCACTCTAAATTATGAGAAAGGACGGGTCAGATAGGGGCAGGTTCAAAGCTTTCTCTGAATGAAAGAAAAAATTATTAGCTGGAATGGCAGGGGGCTTAGTGATATAAGCAAAAGGAGCACCATCCACCGACTTGTTAAGAAATGGAAACCCGATATTTTTTGTTTACAAGAAACTTAAACAGAGAGTGTTCTGTGGAAACGGCAATGAATATTTGGGGTTCTAGATGGGTCGAATGGGTTGAATTGAAAGCGAGTGGCACCAAGGGAGGCATAATTGTTATGTGGGACAAAAGACAATGGAAATGCTTAGACTCTTATCAAGGGAAACACACCATCAATGCCATGTTAGAGAGTTTACAGGTGGACTTCAGGTTCTGTTTTCCTGGGATATGGCCCTCACACGAACTGGGAATGGTCGGATTTATGGGATAAGCTGGCTGCCGTAAGAGCTTATGGGTTGAATGCTGGGTCATAGGTGTTGACTCCAATGTATTTGAACATGAGAGACATAACTGTATAAGGAGATCGAGCACAATGAAGAATTTCTCCGACTTTATCCAGAACATGAGTTTCGCTGATCTATCCTTGCATGGTCCTGCTTACACTTGGACCAAGGGAGAGGACTCTTTACAAGATTTTAGAATTGATATATTTCTGATTTCCTCTGAATGGAATGAATTCTTTGGCTCAGTGAAGCAGGTAGCTTTACCAAGGGTTTTTTCTGACCATAGGCCCTTAGCTTTGGAAAGTGGTGATCGGATTTCTGACCCTTCATACTTTAAATTTGAAAACATGGGGCTACAGCAGGATGGATTTTATGATATGATGGTTAAGGGCTCTCCAGATTTCATTCTCTCTTAGAAACTAATATTCTTGAAGAAAGATCTCGTTACTTGGAATAAGGAGGTCTTTGGAAAGCTTAGTACACGAATTAACAAAGTTATGGATGATCTCCTGTCTTTCCATCAATCTCGGATGGAGCCAAAGATTCACTATTTTTTGGCTTTGGGGTATGATGGAATAAAGCAAAATGG
>JAABOM020000092.1:11317431-11327735 GCA_011800125.2 Solanum clarkiae
GCAACTTTCGACGCTCATCATGGGTCATCCGGAAACAGTCGCGCTATGTTTTTAAACATAGGGGTCAGGCTGTGTACGTCCAAGCCCCCCTTACCCCACAATGGGCGAGAGCCTTTGAGGCATTGGGGTAATGTTGTTGTTGTATGGATGATCTCCTGATAGCTGAATAGGCTATTGAAGGAAGGGTAGTGTCTCAAATTGAAAAGAACAAGACCCTGCAATTAAAACAAGAGATTCAGAACCTAGCAAAAGCAAAGGAAACTTCCTAGAGACAAAAGTCTAGGTGTTCATGGTTGAAGGAAGGAGAAAGAAACACTAACGGGTCGTTTGGTGTCAAGGATTAATGCATTTAATCTCGGGATAAAAATGTAGTGGCCCTTTAATTGATGTTTGGTTGGCAAACTTGGGGTAACTTATCCCGGGACTAATAAATAGTACAGGGATAAGTTATCTCTCTTCTTGGGGGTATACTAATCCCGGGATAACTTATCCCAGGATATAAAAAGGATAAATGACAAAGGTACACTTTAACCTTTTTTATATCTCATTTTGAATATTTATGTGTATTTACATTATTTTTAATACAATATATAATTACATTCACAATCTTCACTCCTTATTTTTATGATATTTCTTCATATTTTTTTATTAAATAATTACACTATATAATATAATTTTTATTGACTAATTCTTATTTTTTTAATATTTTGATTTTTCATAATCTTTTTTACTTTAACAAACTTACAAATAGAAGTTCTATTTTTAAATTAAATAAGAAGAAAGTTCTATTAAATGCATACCATGCACACATAAAAATATTTAAGCTATATAAGATGAAAGGTTTATTTTAAAAATGAATATTGAATAACTAAAGCAAGAAAAGGAAGTGCATAAAAAACATATAAAGTGAAGGGTATTTTTGTAAACAAACAACATATTCTTAAGATTTATGCAACAGACCAAGCACCCAATAAGAAATAATGTCAGCATAACTTATCCCATCATAACTTGTATTCAAACCAAACGACCCCTAAGTACTACCAAAGGCTAGCCAACTCTCACGGGAGGTACAATCACATTGACAGGTTACATGTTGGTGATAACTTGATTGAAAGGAAATAGCAGGTGACAGAAGTGATTCTTGATTTCTATCAAGATTTATAAGCAGAAAATGAGCCCTAGAGGCCCCCAGCTTATTTTGAGAGTTTAGGTGGCCTAAGCACAGAAGGAAAGAATGCTCTAGGAAAAGCTTTCAAAGAAGAAGAGGTTTTGAATGCTATTAATTCTTGTGCTTCAGATAAAAGCCCAAGCCAGATGATTTCTTAATGGATTTTTACCAGAAAGTGTAGGAATATTATCAAGTTGGATATTTTGGATACCCTCAATTACTTTCACAGTACTTGTCACATCATGAAATCCTTCAATGCTTCTTTTATCACACTTGTCCCTAGAAAGAGAGGTGCAATAGAACTTGAAAATTTCAGGCCTATTAACCTTATTGATAGTGTTTACAAGATCCTGGCCAAAGTGCTTGTTGAAAAGCTTAAGAAGGAAATTGGAGGTCTTGCCACCGGTTTTCAGAATGCCTTTGTTCAAGGAAGGCAAATATCTGATGCAACTATTATTGCAAATGCGTACTGGACTGGAAACGAAAAAAGTGATACCTCTGGTGTTCCTTTTAAGCTTGATATAGAAAAAGCTTTTGATAAGCTAAACTCCTCACTCCTTATCTCAATCCTAAAGCAGATGGGTTTGGAGAAAGGTCGATTAGATGGATCAAATATAGCTTCGGTATAGTAAAGTGTTCTATACTGGTATATAGAAGTCCTGTGGGCTTTTTCTCTCCCATGAGATGCAGATCCCCTATCATCCTTCTTCTTTACTCTGGCTATGGAGGGGTTAAGTAGGATGTTAGAAAAGGCCAAACAGTTACATTGGCTAGAAGGATTTATGGTAGCAATGGTTCTGGTCTAACAGTTTCTATATCACATCGCTTGTTTGCTGACGACACTCTGATCCTTTGTGAAGCTGAGAATCCCAAGTGCAGTACCTTAATCTCACTCTTATGCTTTTTGAAACCATGTCAGGACTCCACATTAACATGTCGAAAAGTATTATCTACCCTGTTAATGAGGTCCTTAACTTGGAGAATTTTGGCAGACATCAGGTGTTGCTCAATTGGATCTTTTCCCACTACCTATTTGAGGTTACCATTGGGTGGTAGTTACAAATCAGTTGGAGCTTGGAGTGGTATTGTGGAAAAGTTTGAAAGAAGATTGGCTTCCTGGCAGCAACAATATCTCTCACTAGGGAGCAGGGTAACACTCATCAGTAGAGTCTAGGGACTTGGATAGTATTCCCACCTATTTTATGTCCCTCTTCCCTATGCAGCTGAGGTGCAAAATCATCTTGAATAAATTAAGAGACTTCCACTGGGAAGGTGATAGAAAGGACCACAATTCCACCTTGTGAAATGGCCAAAGTCACCATGGCAAAGCAGTTTGGAGGATTTAAGGCTCAAAGACCTGGCATTACATAACAAGTGTATGTTAATGAAGTGGCACTGGAGGTACAATCAGGAGACAATGGCTTTATGGAAGGAGATGATTCAAGCAAAATTTGATAGCACTCGTCACTGGTGCTCTAATGACATCATAATCCCTTATGGTACAGGGGTCTGGAAAGCTATAAGGAAGTTGCGGGAGGTCTTATATAACAATGCTACTCTCAAGGTGGGAAGTGGGGAGAACATCCAATTTTTGAAAGAAACTTGGCTGGGAAACATCCCTCCTATGAACATATTTCCAAGAATATTTCAGATTGCCCCCAATCCAGACTCAATCATCTCTCAGTGTTGGGAAGATAATGTTTGGAATGTGACTCTGGAGGAGAAATCTAAATGACTGGGAGTGGAAGAATTTGTCCCTCATGACCTCCATCCAGACCAGCTTAGTCCACAGTAAAGCAGCAATAGACTCACTTTGGGAAGTAACCAGATGGCTCCTGTTCGGTCAAAGAAGGCTACTTATGTCCAAGCTCAAGGAAGCCACTTATTGATCTATGGCCCTGGAAACTTATCTGGAGAACTAAGATGCCTCCAAAAGTCACCTGTTCCAGCTGTGTCAGTCTTAATGATTCTTGATTCACTCAGGATAATCTTATGAGGAAGAAGTTCTGTTTAGCCAACAGATGCCACATGTGCTTGTGCAACCCAGAATCTATCAATCACTTGTTTCTTCATTGCACTGTTGCCACAGACCTTTGGAACATGCTCTTTTCTCTCTTTGCACTCACTTGGGCCGTGCCAGGCTCTTTGACAGAGGCTTTTGCATGTTGGAGTTCATGGAAAGTTGGGAAGTTCATCAAAAAGATCTGGTCTTTGTTTCTGCTTGTATTTTGTGGTGCTCGTGGATAGAGAGGAACAAAAGGTGTTTGGATGGCATCCCAACTCCCATTTCCTCCTAAGGCTAAATGTTTATAGTCTTTTTAGTAGGATCTACCACTCCTCTGAAATTGTTCAATCTTTCGTAGAATTTATCAGCTCCATAGATCTATGTTGATAGTTGTGATAGCTTTTTAATCCTTCCTAGGAGCTGATTATCTCTTTGTGATGCTTGCATCTTCTTGATGCTTTTTGTTAGTGATATCCTCCTTATTTCATTAAAAGAAAAAAAGAAAAAAAAAACCCCAAAAAAGAGCGATGTTACAGTTTTATCAGCTGGACAAGATAGTAAGAAACCATAGCCTAAGAGGAGATGATATCTTCTTCAAGCAAGCTAGTATTACTCGTTTCTCCTCATAAATGATAGCTTAAGAATGAAAGTATAAATTCTTATTTGAAAAGGAATGAAACCCAACCCAAATCTAGAATAGAGGCAAAAACAACAAGATACCCAGTAGAATCCCACAAGTGTGGTCTGGAGAGGGTAGAATGTATGTAGACCTTACCACTACCTCACAAGGTAGAGAGGTTGTTTCCTGGGAACCCGCATCTCAAAAACCCATAAGCAAAATAAACTAGATATAGAAAAAAGGAAAGGAATAGAAGGCAAAAACATGACATAAAATGCCATTTCCCCTGAAAACAAACTTAGAACTGAGAGAAGAGCAAAAAGTTGAAAGAATAGTATAAGCAAATAATGTTAAAATATCAACACAAGAATTGATGATATGCTTAGACCACTGTTCACAATTGACTAAGATGAATAAAGACAAGAAACTGATTCAGGATGATAATAGAGAACATACTACAATGCGCAAAGCATGTGGATCATCATCACGGTCAATAAGTGCCAGCAGAAGGATATCTGGAGGCAGAAGCTCATGGTTCCAGATGAAAACTGAAAGGTTTCCACAGGCTTTTAGCATAAGATCCTGATGAATAAAAGGTGTGGGATGAAATAATGCAAAAGCAAGGCAAGGAGAGTCGATCCTCCATGAAAATCTGACAGGTCCAGAGAATGAATAACAAAGTAGTATGACTAAACCTGCAAGGGATGTCCACGCTGTAGTTCCAGGTGAATATGATGAAGCAGGACATCTACCATTGTATAAATATTTGCAGTCACCTCTTCAGGAGAAAACTCTCTCAAGACACGTCCCTGTTCCAATTATTAGCAGGAATGCCATCATGAGGAAGATGTAATTTTAGTTGGGGATATCTCCATATGAGAAAGAAATTGATGAGATGATCAGCACAGATAAACTTCTGATAACTTAAGGGAAAACAAAGTCGAGCCTTACAAGGTTTGTGCAGTTAATATTCTCTGGATGCCCATGCATTAGTATCCACGCACCAGCACAGAGATACTGGCGGTGCTGAGGAAAACTGTGGTTAATATAAGTCACAACGTATGAGGGATCAGCTGAGGGTGAAAGAAGCTGTGTACATTGATTGATGACAGTTGTTTCTGCCTGCAAATAGTCATCTAGAAGTCAATTGTGAGCTTTCAAAATAATAGCATGAGCAAACATGAACTGGAAACATCATATCAAGTGTTTGCAAAGCCTCTATGCAGAAATATTCTCTCTTTTTTTGGCTAAATCTAAATTGTTTAACAATGCAAACCTATCATCTGAAATCACACTCTTTTCCTTTATTCTTTTTTATTTCGGAGATGGCTCATCAAATTAAATCATACTCGTTTCCTTTTTTTAATCTCTTCTACTTCAGGAGATCACTCATCAAATTTAGCAATTCCACTCCCCACAAAGAAGCTGGGAACAGATTCAATCATAAAGATTACAGCTTCGGAGCTGTTTGATAACTGATACTACCATTTCAAGTTGTGACTAAACAATTTAAAGCTTTGAACGTTGAGCGCAGAAAATAGAAGTCATGATTGCTTAAAATGGATCACTAAATGCAAATTTGAGCTATTCTCTATAATTAATAAGGGCAAGCTATTCTCTATGACTAATAAGAAACCAACAACGATAAAAATTTAGGAAGTACTTCAATTTCCATAATAAACGATTAAATGGTTGCTCAGAATTTTGCTATTTTCTCTAGTCATGGACAGTTCTGAGACTGGAAAGACTTTAAATGGCACTTAATGTGGTAAGTGCTTTCCATTTTACATGCCACACATCCAAAATCTAATTGCTTAATTTATTCAGCTTTAAGTCCTGATAAAAATTATCAGACAGACTCCTCAGGGTATCAAATAAATATGTAGCGTTTCAGTAAACAGTTGACGTTTAAATTTGGCACCTGCATGAGATGCACAGGTAATTTCTAATGGAAAGGAATTTTGATAAACTTGAAACAAAATAAGAAACAAGCAACTAGTAGCTAACACAAAGAATGAGCTATATCATTCTATATCAACTTTAAAAGACACAGTTATGTAGCTATGATGAGAAATTCATCTTTTGGGGTCATATTTCTACTAGTGTTTTTAAGACTATCGAAATGCAGTTTAGCACCCTTCTCTTCTTTTTCTACTTTAATGCAAACTTTTCTTGGCTCTGGTTTTCCTTCCATTTCATGATTTAAACATCTATCATGACCTTATCAATTAAAGTGACATGGAGAAACCTTTGAAGATAAAGCAAACTCTCAGGGGTCATTTGGTTCGCGGACAAAATTATCCTGGGATTATAGTCCTGGGACTGATTTATCCCACCTGGAAGGTGGGAAAAAATAATACCAAGTTGGATGGGATAAAGTGGGATATCCAAGGAATAAGTTTGGGGATAGGTATATAAGGTGTTTGGTTGATGGTTTAACCATCAATCAAACACAATATAAATCTACTCCCAAACTTAATGATATCCCACCTTATACTGCGTACCAAACTTAATCATGGGATATCCTACCTTAAAGCACAGAAAAATATGGACCTAAGAGATAACTTATAAGAAGGTTTACATCTTCAGATAATTTGCATGAAGAGGAACTATTTCGTGTACCTGCTGCCATGCTTGGATTGCCAAGCCCCTTTTGTCCATTCGACCGCTCAAGGCATCACGCAAAATTGAAGGGAAATAGTGCAAAGTTTTCTCAGACCAGGTATGCTGGCTAGTCGCTAAGATTTGTTCCAGCATTGTTTGAAGATACATTAACTGTTCAAACTCTCCAATTCCACGAGTTTTAATAATAATTGCAAGTGTAACAACTGTTATCCTATTTAAAGTCTCAGTAAACTCAGTTGGACCCTGCATAAGGATTTAATAGTTAAGAAAAAGATATAATTTGAGGTACAGTGCATCCACAAAAGTTCAGCTGGAGGAAATATTCCCACCTTCCCTTCCCTCTTCACAAAGAAAAAGTCTCTCAACGACAAAATTAGATTCATACATAAGTTCTCAGCCAATCTGAAAATGCGATGATCTCCACGTTTCCCCTTCAGTGTAGAAATCATTTTGGTGACATCATACATCAATGTCTTGCTCTTGCCTTGGTACCTAGAAAAGAGCAGAAGTTTATAGACTATTTCACTTATTATCAGTTATTAAAACAATCAAGTTACATAATCCAAATAACTGACAAGGTTCAGAAAGATGGTAATGTTATGAGCGCTAGAGACATCAAAAAGACCACAGATGTTCTAGCATAAAAGTAGAAATGTGACTGTACTTTTCTTTAGTAGAGCCAAATTGGACATCATTCACAAACACAAGTAGAGAAGACAGATGATAGAGAAGAAGCTGATAAATTTGCAAGATGAGTCACTTCACTAACCTGTAGAGTGAAAGGAAACGATAGTTAAGAATTTCAAACACCAAGATTGTGTTTCCTGGCTTGGTCAATGTGGTGGGATTCCTCGATGTCAGATGCTGAAATAGAAATTTGCATCAAGAGCAAAAAAAATGGACTCCAGTAGAAAAGTATGCAAACAAAAACACGAATCAGACTAGCCAATTCGTCTACCAAGAAAATAAAACTCCATAGAAAGAAATTTAGCAGCACTACATACTGGGAAGCCACAATTCTTCTGAATTAGCAAGAGACAAGAGGAAATGATCACTAATACGTTGCACTGACTTACCATAAAAATCAACTCCCCTCCAATCGATAGAATACAAAACTCAAAACTTAAGTGCCTGTGCTTCTACAGACACACAAGAAACAAAGCAATTGAAGGCCAAACATATTGTCACCATTCTGCTACTAAAATTGACTAATACACAGTTTGCAGAGCGATAGTGAAGGGAATTCGCAACTGGGAAGTTGTTGCCTACAGGTAACTGACAAAGCCCAAGGAAGGTCAATATTACAGACTGCTTCAGAATATTCTTTCCTATTTGATGCAATACTGCATTATGAGGCTACTTATAACTATTATACAAAGGAATGGCACCTCCATTGAATAATGCTGGTGTTGCATGCAACCTAGGCAATAACACTAGTTATCCATATGTCTATATTTGTGAATCTCCTTTTTCTTCCCACACTTCAAAGTTGCCCTCCTCATCCAGTCCCCAGCTTCCTCATCCCTTGATCAGTTGATTCCATCCAGACAGTCTTTTTAGTTTCTTCTCATACCTCCCGAAGTCTCATCCTCCTCTTGATTGGTTCAAACAGTGTTATGACATTATTGTTGCCCTTCAATACGTAAAAGGTTGCCTGCTTCACCAACGGCATTTTAGTCCTTTCTGTTGAACTGTGAAAAAGTTAGCACCCACTACACTGAACGACCCTCTTATGCTGCCATCGTAACCATTGTTCTTTCTAGGTTACCAAATGAATTTCTGCTCCTCTCCTCCAAACTAATTTTTACGACTTCAATGTTGGCTAGAAGAAAGATAGGATTACCCCTAACAGAAAATGAACCCCACCATCCCTTTACACACTCCCAGAAATTATCATCTCCATGCCACATAACTTAAAAATTGAAATAAGGTTTATTTCTGCTGCCCCACTGCTGCATTTTATTCAATTAGGATTATGGTCTGAACAGGCTTTAGATAGCACAAATTTCTAGGGGTACTTTGATTTTATGGAACTTTGCATAACGTCAGAAAAACAGCTAACAGATGTGATGATAAAAGGCTTCAGAAAAAAGATTTTTCATACTTCAATTTACATGTCAGGCATAGGCCACATCATTGCTCCACCTTGAGGGGAAGTGTTTTGAATCATTTAATTAGCATGATTTTAGGCGACTTCACATTTTCAATTCCTAGAGTAACTATAAGAACAGAATATTTCCCTTACTGTAATTGATCATCTTAACTAGTTAAAGGATTCATCGTATAAGTACCATGTCACATGGGATGCCCACATACAGAAATACAAACAAAGCTTTTTCTTCTTCTCAAATTGTACAGACTTATGCTGGTTCATTAGAGGATCAAAGGTCAAGTTCTGGATATAGATATGGTGTAGCCAGGTCAAGTACAGAATCTGAGTTTAGATCTATGCAACAAGAGTTTGTGAGACGTTATGATATAACTAATCTTTGATGATTTGAAGATAAAATGGAATCGACCTGTGACACTATATTGTGACAATAAATCAGTAATAAGAATAGCTCATAATCTTGTACAGCAGATCACACTAAGAGCATGTTTGGATTGGCTTTTGAAAATTCTAACTTATAGTTTTTGGCTTATTTTTGTTAGAATAGGGATAGGAGCAATAATAGTCCTACTTTGAAAAGGATTAGCATATAGAATCCTACTTGGAAAAAAATTGTAATGTATTGTCCTAGTTGTAAAAGGAGCCTAATGCAGTAGCTACATATAGGGTCTCAATGTAATAATGTAAAGACAAAATTCAATAATATTATCGCCTGTGTGGCAATGTTTATATTAACAAACGCAAGGCCAATAATATATGCATGAACCCCATATTGAGGGAACAAAACCTAGTCAAACAGGTCACCACATGGCAATTTCCAACGACTTTCTAGGACTATTTTGTGTCAACACTCTGTCCGTCAATGTTTGCATAGCATTGTGCATTATCTAGTTACTACTTTCTCATATTCGATTTTTGTATCACTGTGCATCATTGTAGCGACTATTTTCCCATATATGCTTTGCATAGCACCATACATCATTTTTTTAAAGTAAAGATAACTTTGTATTCACAAAAAACTCATCAACAAAAGATAGGGAGGAGCATTTTACAATCCACACATGGTGTCTGCACTTTCCTCAGTGAATGACTACTCAACAAACAAGACTTTACAAGTTACATATGAAGTCAACTATGTCTACTATGTTCCCTACCATATCCTGTTTACACCAAAAGTAAAGTAAACTAAGGCATTGGATTCTAATACAGGTGGTTGCTCCATATATACCTCATCCTCAAGCTCTCCGTGAAGAAAGGTATTTTTAATATCCAACTGATGGAAAGGCCAATGACGAACAGCAGGCATTCATAAAAAGAGACAAACCGAAGCAATCTTGGCCATAGGAGAGAAGGTATCATCATAGTTAAGAAACATTGTGTATAATCCTTGGCCACTAGTGGAGCTTTTAGGCAATCAATATGTCCATCCGGACCAATCTTCATCTTCAATTATACCCAACAATAACCAACGGTAGATTTGTATAGAGGTAAAGGAACAAGCTACCAAGTGCCACTAGTGTGTAAGGCAGATATCTCAATCATATCTTGTTTCCAGCCTAGATAAGAAAGAGCTTCACCTGTATTCTAAGGAATACACAGATGATAGTGATGATACAAAGGCAGAATGGATTAGTGACAAACGATGATAGCTCAAACAAGTATATATAGGGTGAGGATTACGAGTAGTGTAGAAAAACATTAAAAAAAGGACACGAATGATTTACGAGGTTCGGCAAGTGATGCCTACATCCTCGGGCTAAAAAGCTCTCTCTCAATT
>JAABOM020000092.1:11327835-11343660 GCA_011800125.2 Solanum clarkiae
TTGGGCTCTATACAAGGCAGCAAAATATTTTTAAAGATTCTAAAAATCCCTATAATTAAGGAATCCCTATAATTAAGCATTCTAACAAGTAGATTGATTACTTTTTCTAGCGAATGGAAGGACTTGGTTTAGACAAGTCCTCAGCAAACAAGGACTCCAATGATAGGCATGGACATTGATGATAGGTCAATAGTGGTGGAGGTGCAAAGGAGGAAGATGAGTTATAGGAGAGACATGGCAGGATAGACCTGGTAGAACCTTAGAAATGCTCAACTGTTCAGTAGAAAAGGATGTAAAGTAGGCCTAACCTTCAAAAGAAGTAACATCAACGGAGATAAGGTATCACCAGAGGTCAGGTGAGAAGCATCCATTTGTACCTTTGAATAACCGAGAAAAACACATTTAAGAGCACAGGGAGCAACTTTCTCTTTTCCCGAAATGAGTACATGGACAAAGAATGTGCTCCTAAAGACATGGTGGAAGAGAGAATAAAGTTGACTAGGGAAACAAAACCGAGTGCGGTACCTGATTTTGAATAGCAAAGGAAGGCATATGGTTAATCAAATAACAAGAGGTGACTACTGCATCCCCCACAAAAACGCAATGGGACATTTACTTCTATGAGAAGCGTGCATGTAAAGTATCAACAATACGCCTATTTTCTCTTTGACCATTTTGCTGTGCAATGTAAGGACAAAATATTTGATGAAGATTTCATAGGAAGACAAATTGTTTAAATTGAGAGGAGAAATATTCATGTGCTTTATCACTATAAAAAGTGCAAATAGAAACATCAAACTAATTTTTATTTCAGCACAAAAGGTTTGGAATATGGAAAATATTCAGAATGATCTTTCACTAAGAACATCCAAGGGCACCTTAAATAATCATTAATGAAAGTAACATAATACTTGAAATTCAATGTAGAACTAACTCTACTAGGACCCCAAATATCATAATGAACTAAATGGAAAAGAGACTCTGCACGATACGTGGAAAAGTAGCTCAGGTGTGCTTGACATGACTTACAATCTAACTTAGACAATTTGGACTAGCTAGGTATCATCTTTTGAAGTTTGGATAAACTAAGGTGTCCCAATCGTCGATGGATTAAATCTGGAGAGTCAGAGACTGGACAAACGGTACTAGATTTGTGAGAATTGAGATAATACCATCTGATTCATGTCCTTTTCCAATTATCCTTTTCGTACTGAGGTTCTGTATAACAAAAAAGTAACTAACGAATGACATGAAACAATGTAGAGCCTTAACCAAACGACTTATTGACAGGAGGCTAAAGGGACAACCAAGGATAAAAAAGAACATTATTTAGAGTCAAGGAAGGCAAGGGCTTGGCTTGACCAACTCCCGTTGCCATGGCCTGAGAACCATTAGCTAACATAACAGTGGGAAAAGGACTTAGCATAAGTAAATATTAGACAACAAAGATTTGCTACCAGAAATATGATTAGAAGCACTTGAGTCCATGACCCAAGGGCCATATGTGGTGGGCTGTGAGATACAAGCAACAGGATTATCAATTGGACAATGGAAGCTATTGATGAAAATGTCGGCTTACGTACTGATATTAAAGAGAGTCATTGTACTCTACCTCAAACAAAACATACAGTTGATTTGTGCTAAAACAAATCTTCTAGTGTACAAAAAATAAAGTAAATTCTAGAAAAAACTGAAAATAGATCTTAAAAATTGTCCATTGTCTCGCAGAAAAAAGTTACTGAAAAAAGAAAAAGAACTGCTGAAAAAATGACCAAAAAACACCACTGGAAGGATTCCGATCATAAAGGTGATATTGGTATGCGCACGATAACAATAGAGAGTGTCAGAATTGCGAAACAATGGAGTTTTTCTCTAGAAATATGTTCAGCAATTTTTTCTCTTATTCTATTCTTGTTTTCTCACTAAAGTATACTTTGATACCATTTGAGAGGACAAAGATTTGAGAGAGAACTAAGCTTGAATATTCCCACAAGCTATTAGGGTTTAAATAGCTAAATTTACATGTCCTAAAAGAAAAGGATATTAATACAAATCAATACCTAATTAAAAGAGGAGTAAATCAAGCTACCTACTATATTTACACATATGCTATAAATTATTCATTCTAACAGCATCTAATAGAGGGACAAAAGTTCTTCAACTTGTCTTTAGAGAAGCAAACAAGAGAGTAAATCACTGTAATAACCTAAGTTGCTCGGACTTGGGTGTGGGTGTCCGATACAGGTGCGAATCTAGAGGTCTGATCCTTCATGATCTAATTTTTAAGATTCGGAGATATGGATCCATGTATGGATACGGGTGTGGGGATCTTCCTAAAATAACTAAAATATCTAAAAATAGAATGATAAAACCAAATTATAAGATATTATGTAGAAAACTTGAGGAAATTCCTGGAAAGAGATTAAAGGAAAAGGGGTGACATAGAAATTTCTATATAAAAAGTATTCCATTTTCTTCAATTTCACCTTAACTTTTAGATTGATTACAGAAATCATTAAAACTGTCCATACTTTTCCCATCAATTTTGGTCAAAGTACCAGAAACCGGTTGACCATATCGGACACGGATCCCACACCCACACCCACACCCACACCCACACCCACACCCACACCCCTGTCGTGTCGACACGGGTGCGGCAACAAAAGTGAAGAGTCCGAGCAACTTAGGTGATGACAACATCATATTTAAAAGTTGCATCTTCTGTTGCACTATACTTCCACCTATCATGCTCAAAAAATCTTTTGATGATTAAAATGTATGACTCAATTGACCATAAAATAGTTTGAAAAAACAAAGATATTTCAATGTTGAAAAGTACTTTTTTGAAGATATGTTGTTATTATTGTATCACCTTTGTTTGGATAATATTTTTGAATGCTAAACTTCTTGTATCAACTTTCAAGGAATTTATATGAACTCTGTAAAGGTTGACCTTTTTCAACTTATTTGTCCTTTTTGCTAGATAAATTTTGAGATATAAATTTGATTTTAAATGTTTAGAAGATACTTCTAAAACAGTCTCTTCGGTAAACTACATATAAAAGATTAATTTAGATAAATCCTAAATAATTTTATAAAATTCAACAAACAAGAAGAACATATTAATTCTTCAAGAACTTCTAAAGAATAGAAACAAAAAGAGTAAGAAAACTTTCAGTGAAAATCACAGCAAGTAGGAGTGTTATCCCAAAAATTACGAATTTAAGAGAATAAAAGATTTGCAAAATTATGTTTAAAACATGCTTATAACCCCCTTTCAAGAATATCTTCCAATTTTCATTCTCAATTTCTCTTGAAATAGAGGTCATCAACTGGTTTTAGCTTCTCATATCATGCTAACAGCATCCAGATGAGAGGACCACATAAAAGACTTCCAAAAATATTAAAAACATGTTAGGCTTCGGGATTGATCCCTCGACCACACATGGAGATTAGGCGACATTTACCATTGAACCAACTGATACTTGTTGTCACACAATGTGCATGACATTGACTTTATCTCTTTATTTTGTTACTTGCAAATAACTGATACATATAATATTTCTTTCCCCGAAAGCAGTGTGAGGAGATACCCTTTAACACAAGGTGAGTTCACCCTGCACACATGCAACACATACATTGCAATAAATGCAAACTGGAACCATTCACGGCATTATGGCCTAATTAGCTATTCTTATATTTACAAGATAGTGAATGGTTGCTAATCTCAGAAGATTCAAAGACAATCCAAGAGTTTTGAAAACTACCAACCACAGAGCCTTATCTTTATTTTCTACAAGTCTTATACTAGTGTCAACTGTAAGGTGCTTACAGACTTGTAAAAACCATCTCATTCAAATCAAGTGCTTAAACTAGTTTTTGCTGTCGATAAAACTGACTTTTCCAACTAGTTAAATACACTAAAATACAGAACATGCTACTTATCAGAGGATTTTGTATTGGAGATGCTGAGAGGAGGAAGCACCAGATTTTCATAACTTCTTGTTTGCAAACTAGACAGTGATGTTTGAGATAAGAGGACTCCATCCAATTCTCATATTTGCTGGAATAACTCAACACTAGTAACAGGAGCAACACAAAATAGAACCATAATTAAAAAAAAAAGTAGTTTATACAGATAGTACAGCAATTCACCCATATGTGACATTCTGAGGAAATTTCTTTGCTTACTGAAGCTTAGTAAAATGAATGTAATTCCACAGAAAATGTGGTGACATGCAGAGAATTAAATATCAACAAAGGAATATTAGAAGGGGAAAAGAGAAGTTACAGTTAATAGCGAACGGAACAACGAATGGGGAGAAATGAGCATCAACCTACAGTAGGTTTCAACCATAGCAATGCTAGGCACAGCCTGCAATGAAATAAAAGAATGATATTACACAAATTTAACTGGTGCAATGATGCATCAAAGAAAATGAGGAGGAAAATACAAGCTAGCTCCAGTCAGAATGGAATTAGTATAATAATAAAGCTGTATAACAATCCAACGAAACAACATGATCCAAGCAAACAAAACCATAAGAAAGAGCGGGACAAGATTGACCTCCAAATTATCACAAAATCTCAGAGTATGCTTATGGAACTTTTTTTACATACAGAAGAAACATCATATGAGTTGATCAGTACCTGTCCCGAAAACATTGATTCTTCCATCTGAAAAGCCACTTTCAAGCATAAATTTATGGACAATCCTGATAACAATGATATTGGCAGGGGGCTAACTTCACGCATCACCATTAATCTCTCATTGGACTGCATATTTGGTCCAGGTAAATACTCAGTAACCCCCGCGGAGGTTAACCAGCTCATCACAGTCTCACAAGCAGGCTGGGCCATTGTGTAGGACACAACCCAAAACATCCCAATTGATCTATCATCCAAATTCATATAATCCATCATGCGTTCCCCTGATTTAATGCAAAAGAAAGAACCAATAATGCTAATCAACAGAAATCTCAACAGAGAAGGGCTTGGGAGGCAAAGTAATACTTGGTGGACAAGAACTGAAGAATGCCCTGTCACAGCCAAACCTAGTTTAAACATAATGACCAACCTGTGTCCAACAGAATTGGCTGCATGAAAGCACAACAGAGAAGAGATTTGAACAGGAAAAGGTTGAGCAACAATTAATTTAAGAACATGACCACAACATCCACTCCATAGAAACTTGGATGACTGCAAACCAATTGAACCCAGGTGATTCTGCTCAATTCCTTATTTATTACCAAGCTGAAGTTACCTGAGCTCCTAAAAGTATCTTCAGTTTAGGTTCAGCAGTTTAATTGCTAGTTGACCTAGAAAAAGATGTGCTCCAACATCACAACGAGGAACAAATTACCCTCGGTCTCCTCTAAATGAGGTCACTTGACTAGACAATGAATTAGTGGGCCTTAGTTTTTCTTTTTTAATTAAGTAATAAATTTCATGAAAGAAAGTGCAAAAGCTTGCACGAATACCAGAAGTATACCAAAAACATAGAGAACCTTACAAGCAGACATGTTTTTACAAGTAGGAATATTATGGCTGCACGAAAAAGAAATAAGAAAATATAGGGTATTCCTCAAGTGTACAAAGTCTTTCTCAACTCCCTCAAAAGCTCCCCTATTCCTTTCTCCGTATGATCCTCATAAGTGCTGGAGGGGCAACATCCCATGCCCCGTGTCTTCTTTTCCTTCTTCTAAACTCCCAACTAAACATTGTATTTTTCGAAGTGTCTGGCATCACTCACTCAAGTCAAACAATCTTAAAATTTCCCACCATACACAAGAAATTTCCTGGCGGCATAAAAAAGTGATGCACATCTTCTCCTGATTCATTGCACATGAAATACAACTGACACAAGTAATTAACGTCTTCCTGAGATTTTCTGCCAATAAGATCATTCTCCTCGAAGCTAGCAAAGTGAAAGAAAAAAACACCTTTTTGGGTACCCAATGGATCCATACCGATATATGCGGAAAATCTCACTCCTCCCTAGTTAAAATCTTCTCACAATACCAGCTTCAAAAAAAGCTTCTCATTCTCATAATGTTACCATTGTCAAAAAAAAGAGCTTTTCATAATATGGCTTCACTAAAAGAATGCAATTTCCGCGCGCCCTCCATCTCCATACATCATGGTTATCCATAGTAATTTTTTGTTGGTGAAGCAAATCAATCAAGTCTAAAAATTCTTCAAACTCCAGTCTTGCAAATTTCTCCTAAACCTCAAATCCCAATGCACTCCCCCGCCCGTGTATACTTCATAACCATTGAACTGACTTTTTTTCTTCAAGTAAGTAATTCTATACATGTAAAAAAATGTGATTACCAAGATGTTGTTCCCTCACCATCTAGGTTCCCATAAACTCACCCTAAATCGCCTACTCTAAAATACATATTCATTTTGAACTCTTCAAAACCTTTTGGATATTTCTCCATAAACTACGCCCATATAGAAGTGAAACATTTTCAGTCCTTCGCCTCCTTTCAAAACCCCATACTTCTCAGCAATCACCTCTTTCGAAAAAACATTCACCTCTATCCCAAATCTCCATAGCCACTTTCGAAGTAGCGCCTTGTTAAAGACCCTAAGATCTTTATCACCAAGCTCACCCCCAACACATCTCCCAATTTACCATATGAAACATTTTTATCACATAAAAAATCCCTCTAATGTTTTTCCATCTTTCCTATAACATTTACTGGGGTGTGCAACAATAAAATGAAAAATGTGGGAATGCTCAACAGTGTATTCATTAACCCCCACCCTTCAAAATATATGTTTTGCCAACGGCAAGTCTCTTTTCCACCCTTTTTAACACTGGATTCCAAACTGACAGGCCCCTGTTAGCGGCTCCTAAAGGTAAATGAAGATTTAGTAGAAAGAGCCGCAATCTTACAATTCATCACCTGTACTAAAACCTCAATATTCTTTTTTTTAAGATAAAGGACCTCAATATTCTTCACCTCACCAATTAGGATGACAGCACATTTTCTAAGATACAAGCAGAAGCGAAGAAGCATCAAAACACAGTTGGAAAGGTAGTTTAATTACATAATGGGCAGCCGATGAACAAAGCTCCTGCTATCTGCATTGGCCAAGGAAGGCCAAACCACATTAGGGAAGACTCATTGTATTACTATCAAGTAAAAGGACACTCTACGAATTTTCTATGACGAATGTCTCAAACTTGAATTCTACCCACACATCCATCTAAACATCCTCATTTTTGCCACTTGCATTTTATGTATCAAGTAGTTCCTAACTAGCCAACACTCTGCCCATACAACAAAGCCGGTCTAACCACAACTCTACAGAACTTATTCAAAACTTGAAAAAAAATTCAAGAGAGAAAGATTGAAACTTTAATGTAATCCCATAAAGAATCCCTTGATAACTTCTCAACAAATAAGAAAAATCCAAAATTAGAAAATTTGGAGTGTTTCAAGAGATTAAGGGGTTATTTGGTTTGAATACAAATTATGCTATAGTTAGTTATGATAGGATAAGTTATGCTGGGATAAGTTACGATTCGATTAGTTATGTAGAGATTATTTCATATTGATTATTTGGATTATTGTGTTCAAAATAATATGCATAAATTCTAAGAATAAAATGTTTGTTTATAAAAATACCCTTCACTATATTTAGTTTTTTATATATTTTCTTTGCAAGCTTTAATCATTCATTCTTAAAATAACAAACTTCCATCTTATTTAGCTTAAATATTTTATGTATTTATTCCCATGATTATACCACAATATTGTCATCTTATTTTGCTTAAAAATAAAACTTTCATCATAAGTTTGTTAAAGTAAAAGAGAACCTATTATTTATGTCACTTCATTTTCACTCTTAAATTATAAAATATTTAAGTTATCTTCATTTTAATTAATACATAAAATACAAACTTTCAAGTGACTAAAAAAATTCATAGTTAAAATTATATTATATAGCGTAATTTTATGATGAAAAATATGAAGAATTATCATAAAAATAAGTAGTGAAGGTTGTGAATGTTATTATACATGGTATCAAAATAATGTGAATGTACAAGAATGTGAAAAGTGAGGTATAATTTTTTAAAGTGATACTTTTGTCATTTCACCTATTTTATCCTAGTATAAGTTGTTATGGCATTACTATTCCACCCATTTGGGAGGGATGACTTATCCTGGGATAAGTTATTCCAGACTTGCCAACCAGACAACAAATTAATTGGCACCATAATTTAATCCCAGGACTTTTTGGCGTTATCCTTCACACTAAAGGCCCCTAAGAGGATTAGATATATTAAAAATTGGAAAAAGAATTATTAGAACAGATCCAAAATTTAGCATAGAAAAAATTAGAAAAATAGAATTCAAACGAAACTACATATATGATGATTTTTTCTCTTTTTAACAAAAACCTTAAAGCCTCTCATTAAAGTATTTCTTTTAGGCCATACGTATTCGTTGAACCACCCCTGCAGTTTAATGAAATGATTACCTTTATTAACTTGTCTCCACCATTCATCAATTTGCTTTCCCTTTTGTAACTGCTCATTATTTAGATATTCTCTTGTTGCTGTATTTAGTGTCCAAATGCGCAAGTTCTGACAACTGCTAATGAAATCAAGTAGGATACTTTGAGCATTATTGGGATCAGAGCTTTTCTCCTCTTTATGGAACGAAAGAATTTTTCTGGTTGTCTCCACCTAACAGCAAATTGTGAAAATCACAAAAAACATACTACGATAGACTAAAATGCCAAGAACATAATTTAATAACATCTTTGTGAAAAGAAGAAAAAGAAAATAAGAAACAAAAATTCAACAAGAAGATTGAGAAACCAAAGCTTTAAACATTAAACATGAAAAAGAAACTGCAATGACCTATTTTTGGTTCAGCACCTGGATCAGGAATTTTCTTCTAAAATTATGAGAAACTTAAACTCCCAACCCGTCCAAGGAGCCAACAGTGGCTTTTCCCCACTTGCCCCTTGGTGACTCGAACGCTCCAACGGCGGAAGCCCCGTTTCCCTCCACCATCTTTTCCCAATAATCCTTGAAAATCAGAGATAGATAAATATTAAAGCAATGCAATTAACTAGCACCTAAAACATCAAGTTCATTACCAAAACAATTGTATTAAAGTTCAATCAGTTTATATCTTCCTTATATGTAGAAAAGTAGTCAGCTTATATCCAAGATGGAAAACCTTTCTTGAGTCTGTATTTAGAGCATTCATCACTAATTCGACCCGGATAATTTGTGCAAGTAACCATGTGACATGGTTCGTCCTGAGTATTTGTTGATCACCCTCTTGAAGTCTCAACACTAATTTGTCCACGAACTCCACAAAATCAACACATCCACTTTTCATGAGAAAAAAGAATATATCTGAGAATATAAGCCACTCCTGCCAGCAATTGATTTCTGCATATAGTAAGGAGGGTATATTAAAGATATCAAACTAAGCAAATAATAAAGAGGGAGAGCAACTTACTAGGAAACAGAGAAATCATTAATATCAACAATATTATTGTTAGAATAGGAATAGGAGTAGAATTGGAATAGGAATAGGTAAATACTATCCTTCTTAGAATAGGAATAGGGATAACAATATTATATAGAATCCTACTTGGAAAAGGATTGTATTATAGTATCCTAATTGGAAAAGGAGTCTAATATAGTATCTATAAATAGGGTCTCAATATAATAATGTAGACAACAATTCAATAATATTTTCCTCTCATATTTCTCACATGGTATCAAGAGCTTCTACGGTCTTGGTAGAAAATCAAAGAGCTTCCGCTGCCGATGGGCGGCTATGACCTATATATGCTGCCCGTTTGGCCAATGATATGTTAGCAAAAGAAAAGATTAGGTCACTGTGTGTCAATTTTCAGTGACTTTCTAGGGTTGTTTTGTGTCAACCCCACATTTGTCAGTGTTTGTGTAGCATCGTGCCATCATTCTGGTGACTACTTTTTTATATCTAATTTGTGTAGCACCGTGTCATCTTTTCGGTGACTAATTTTTCATATTTATCATGTGTAGCACCGTGCCATCTTTCCGATGACTACTTTCTCATATTCGATTTGTGTAGCACCGTGCATCTCTCTGGACTACTTCTCAGATTCAATTTGTGTCGTACCGTGAATTTTTCGAACTACTTTCTCATATCTGAGTTGCATAACACTGTGTCTTTTTGGTGACTCGAATTTGATTTGCGTAGTTCCATTCGTCTTTTCGGTGACTCATCAAATCTAATTTCGTAGGGTCGTGCCATCATTCTGACCCTATCCATACAATTTCTCTATCCATACAATTTCTCTTTTGCAATAGGGTCATGCCGCAATATGAACCCACCTATATAATTTCTATTTTCCAGTAGGGTCGTGTCATTATTACGATCCTATCCATTTAATTCTCTTTCTTAATAGGGTCATGTCATCATTCCGACCCTACCCATATAATTTTATTTCACTAATTGTGAGTACTTTCAGCCATCATATCTAATAATTCAATGCATAGCTTTTTTTTATCAATTGGACATTAAGAATGTCTTTTTTATGAATGTTCTCAAGGAAGAAGGCTATATAGAGCAATCACCTGGTTTTTTTGCTCAGGGGAGTCAGATAGACTTGTATGTCAACTGTGTAGGTTACTATATGATCTAAAACAGTCTTCTCAACCTGGCTTGGAAAGTTCAACATTATGCATCAAATTCAGTATTTCATAAGAAGACCAAGCACATTGAGATTGACTAGCATTATGCATCAAATTCAGTATTTCATGAGAAGACTAAACACATTGAGATTGATTGTCAATTTTGTGAAGTCGGATGATCAACTTGCTGATATCTTACCAAGCTCTTCATCGGTCCTTGTATTAATTCTATCTGTAATAAGCTAGGTGCTTATGATTTGTGTGCACTAGCTTGAGGGGGAGTGTTAGAATAGGAATAGGTATCCTATTTAGAATTGGAACAGGAATAGGTAAATACTATCCTACTTAGAATAGGAATAGGAATAACAATATTATATGGAATCCTACTTGGAAAATGATTGTATTATAGTATCCTAATTGGAAAAGGAGTCTTAATGTAGTATCTATAAATAGGGTCACAACGTAAAAATGTAGACAACAATTCAATAATATTTTCCTCTCATATTTCTCACAATTATAATAACTAAACAGGCAGAATATATGATAATGATATATTATGAGAGGCAAAAATGCACGCGCGACCTTTCTCAATCAGGCGTCCAGGCGCACGTTTCTCACCCACAGCGAGCACCCCGTATTAAATTTTATTGTCAAGCTAGACAAGTTAAGGCCATATAGCACAAAATTTCAGAAAAAACACTCTCGAGTCTTCGTTTACTTCTCTTTCAAAGCATCAGCATTTTCCTTTATGCCATGCCCTTGGATGAACCTTTCTGAATCAACTAGAAAACATTTACTTTTTTTATTTTTTATCAGACCAACATAAGTTTTACTTTCACGTAACAATGAAGATTGAATTTCAATCTCACAGCCAAAGCACTCTACAGGAGATACTGTATCCGATTAATATTATTAATAATAACATTATAAGAAAGAAAAAGGGAAAACTGAGGAATGTACAAATTGGCAACTCGTAACATAATCTCATGTAGAGTTTGAAGTCTGAGAATATTGCCTGAATTAGTCAACTTCAATAATTCAACAATTCTTTCAATAACTGCCTCGCAAACCATTTCTGATGTAAACACAGCACCCGGAGTTGGAGCCTGGGCATGAACCCTGTGACAGGGAGCTACGAGAAGTACACGTCTCCACCAGTCTGGTGATGGAGTGTTCCGAAGTGCATGCTTTAGACAACGCAAAGCTCGCTCCCAATCCAGACTTCCTTTTTGGATGGATGCTGCAAGATCCTATTCCAAATAAATGCAAGTACATTTAAACAACAAAAAGATTCTTTAAATATAAAACAAAGTATTATAAATCAGCTTTCGCATGAGTATGAGAATGTTCACGAGATATAAACTGGTCATGTAAGATAAATAGAGTTCTAGCCTGTACATTGTCACTCCCGTATACATATATAGATTACCACAAGGAAATAGAGAAGACTGATATAGGAATCATATGCTGTAGCCTTTTTTATATAAGAACATCACAGTTATAGCCTATAATTATTTCATGCAGATTGAACCTGCCTTTGAGCCCAAGTTACATACTTCATCTCTTGATCAAAACACCTCTTGTGCAGCACTTCTGAACTGAGATAAGCAGCTCAGCATCCATCAATGTGCCTCAAATATAACAATAAGGTTCTGCTCAGTAAATAAGTAGTAACTGGATTTCTGGATATACAACCCCCATCCTAAAGATAATGAAGAATACATGTCACTTGAAAGGGCTTGAATGGATGACAACAAATATCGCATACAGTCCACTTGGCAGCAGCCTACCCTATCTCCTTATTACTTTAAGCCACAAATAATCTAACTCCAAAAGGGCACCCAATGAGGTGGTTTAGTGGTTAATAAAATGGAATGAATTCTATGGGAGCTCATGATTTGAGTCCCTATAGAGACCAAAACACTAGGATAGATTCCAATACACCTAAGCATTTAGGAAGAGTTGAACGATACATGTGCTTCTAGGAAGTAGCAAGGTTCCTGATGGACTATTCAAAATGTGCTCAACCTGAACTAGATACCACTGGCAGCTGAAGCGGAGCTATAATTCTACTTACACGTTCGGCACATTCCAGTAGCTTTGGCCTTAACTCTATATTTGTATTAAAAGTTTACTTAATATGTATAAATAATTTAACAAGAACACAATAAGCGTATGTTTAAACAATTATGGTGCAAAGTCTTCTTCAATGTTGACTATGGTGCAAAGTTGATTATTGTGCAACTCCATTAATTTCTCAAATTTTTTGTGCACTTCAGAACTCTCAGATTAAGAAAACTTGTTTACTACACAAGCTTTTGCTTTTGTTTATTTGTTTGCTTTTATTATTTTTAAAATTTATTGGTTTCCTTTCCTAACAAGCTTATTCAGTCCTTATTTGTTTTTATTAAAAATTAAAACACCTAAATCTAAATGCACATCATAATCCAGACAAAGCATGCTCCCAAGAGTAGGCTCTGATCATAATCCAATAAGTCTAAACTGTGGAAAGCTAAATCTCAGGAAGACTTATTTTAAGTTTGAGCAATGGTGGATGAGGGTGGAAGGGTTCATAGAAAAAGTTAAAAGAACGGTGGGCATCCTTCACTATTAATGGAACAGCTTCTTATAGGTTAGCAACAAAACTAAAGTTGCTCAAAAGGAGATTAAAGGAGTGGGAGCTAGAGAATTGAGGCAATTGGAAACATAGAAAGGAGGATGTGCTGAACCAGATTGCTAACCTTGAAAGAACACTTAATGAAGAGGAGAGGCTACACAAAGCTCGGTTATTCAACGAGTTTGCTGAAATTTCCAAGAATGAGGAAATAGCTTGGAGACAAAGGTCTAGGGTATTGTGGCTCAAGCAGGGAGATAAAAATACCAAATACTTTCATACAATGGCCACATTTCATAGAAGATTCAACACAACCGAAAAGTTAGAAGTGGAAGGTGCGACTGTTTCTGAACCAGAAGTGATCAAGCATCAAGTTGTAAGCTTTTATCAGAAACTTTATAAGTTAACAGAACAATGGAGGCCACTTTTTAATCTTCAAGGGAGTGAAAGCGTCAGTGTGGAGGAAAAGGAGCGGGTACAAAAATAATTTGAGGAAGATGAAGTCCTAGAGACACTCAAGTTATGTTCCAGTGACAAGGCTCCAGGCCCCGATGGCTTTCCGATGAGTTTTTCACAGAATTTCTCGGAAATGCTGAAGGAAGACATTTTGAGCACCTTGAGGCAGTTCCATGACCACCAAGTGTTTGAGAAGAGCTTGAATGCAACCTATGTGGCATTGATGCCCAAGAGAGGGGAGCGATGTAGAGACAATAGGTTAAACTCCTTCATGTACTTTCTCATAGAAATTTTTGAAAAACCTTGTTTCAGATTCTTAAACTTATTTATGAATTCCGCTTCGACATCACCTGGTAGAAATTAATCATTAAACTTCAGAACTTCTTGTTCTTCGTAGCGCTTCTCCTCCAGCTCCCTCTTCTGCCGTACATGTGCTCACCATAAACCTGCCTTTTTGTTTTCTTCAACTTCGTGGTAATGAAACGTACCCGCTCCGGGTCCGAAATCTCTTTTAGTTGGAATTGAGAGATTTTAGACCTATAAGCTTGATAGGTGGTATTTACAAGATTATTGCCAAGTTATTAGCAGAAAGGTTAAAGAACGTGATCAATAAGCTTGTGAATAAGCACCAAATGGCCTTCATAAAAGGTAGGCAGATCATTGATGCAGCACTTCTAGCAAGTGAATGTGTAGACACTAGAATCAAAGGAGAGGATCCAGGAATTGTGTGTAAGCTGGACATAGAAGGCTTATGATCATGTCAATTGGGCCTACCTGACCAGGATCTTGGAGCAGATCGGTTTTGGGGAGAAATGGCTGAAGTGGATCGAATTTTGTATAAAAACTGTTAGGTTCTCCATTTTAGTGAACGGAGAACCTGCTGGTTTTTTCCCATCAGAAAGGGGTCTAAGGCAGGGAGATCCACTCTCTCCTTTCCTCTTCATCTTGGCAATGGAGGGCTATAACAGTATGACGAGAGTAGCCATACAAAATAATTGGCTAAAAGGCTTCAAGGTTAGCAACTCCTTCAGGAGGGAAAATGCAGATTTGTCACCTGCTCTATGCAGATGACACAATTATTTTCTGTGAAGCCAAGGCTGAAGAGGTTGCTTTTATAAGACTGACTTTGGTGGCTTTTAAAGCAGTCTCTGGTTTATCAGTAAATTGGAGGAAAAGTAGTATCTTTCCAATTAAAGAAGTCCCTCAACTTCAAAGCCTGGCTAGGATATTAGGGTGTAGAACAGAACAGCTTCCCACAACTTACTTGGCCATGCCACTGGGTCACAAACACAAGGAACTAGAAATTTGGGAGGGCATAATTGAAAAGACAGAGAAAAACTTGGCCAACTGGAAGCTCAATATATCTTTCTAGGGGGAGAGTCACTTTGATAAACTCAGTGTTGGGACTCTCTTCCAACTTATGTTATGTCTTTATTCCCTATACCTCTGCCAAAGTGGAAGAAAGACTTGACAAACTGAGAAGAGACTTCTTGTGGGTAGGGAATAAGCAAGGGAAGGGCTTGCATTTAGTCAAATGGCAGATTGCACAGTTACATAAACAATCTGGTGGTCTTGGAATTAGAAACTTGGGGCTACAGAACAGATGCCAAAAATGGTTGTGGAGGTTCAGCACGGAGGAACATGCCCTATGGAGGGAGGTGATAATCAACAAGTATGGGCTGAATGGAAATTGGGTCTCTAACATGGTGAATAGCACTTATGGGGTGTCAGTTTGGAGAACAATGAGGAACTTGTGGGATGATCTTAGTAGAAACATAGTCTACAAGGTGGGAAATGGGACTAAGATCCTATTCTGGAAGGACAATTGGAATAGAAATGAGACACTGATGGTCTTATTTCCAGACCTATTTTCTTTGTGCACCAATCCGTAAGAGACAGTGGCTGAGGTGTGGTCTACTCATGGATGGAATATTGTGTTCAGAAGGCATTTAAATGATTGGGAGATTGGGAGAGTGGCTGAGCTACTACAATTTCTGAATGACTTCAATGGGTTATCAGCAGAAAAGGATTCTATCAGATGGAAACACTCTAGAGATGGAAGCCTTTCCGTTAACAAGCTATATATTAAGGAGGT
>JAABOM020000092.1:11351303-11363798 GCA_011800125.2 Solanum clarkiae
AAGTGGGTGAATGAATAAATAAATAGATAAGTACATAACATATGACAGTATGGAATAAGATACACTACCACATATCGACCGGACAATGGAAATAGAAAGAATAATCACTGTATAGTAAATTACTCAATATTCAAGACCCACATGTAAAATTACTTTAAATCACGCAATATTAAGTAAAAGAGGGTTTAGGAACCATGGGTGGAAGGACCCAATGGCTCAACACCACATACTTTAGCTTTTGTGAAGTTCTTGAAGGCAACTTTAATGGAGATTTGAAGCTTGGGTCAGATCCTTGAAGAAATCCGTAAGATTGGCCTTGAGTTTGGGACTCGAATTTAGGGTTAGAAATGAGTCTAAGTATTTAGGGAAATATTGGGGAATGTTTTTGGGTGACATGAGGGTGAAATGTTTTTTCCATCAATCCCGGATCGAGCCAAAGATTCACTATTTTTTGGCTTTGGGGTATGATGGAATAAAGCAAAATGGCTCTTTAAACTTTTTGCGCTTCTTTCAATTGTGAAGTAGCAGTTAGTCAATGCAACTTTCGACGCTCATCATGGGTCATTCGGAAACAGTCGCGCTATATTTCTAAACATAGGGGTCAGCCTGCGTACATCCGACCCCCCTTACCCCGCAATGGACGGGAGCCTTTGAGGCATTGGGGTAATGTTGACATATGTTGATATATGAGGGTGAAATAAGGCTAAATATAGGTGAAAATACAATTGGAAAAACTTAGGTCCAACACTTAGAAAAGTCTAGGCGAACTAGGAAAAGATAGTGTAGAAATAATATCTCTCAGCGTCGCGGATGCTCTCTAGAAATCGCACCAAGAAAAATTTCATCGCTTTAAAATCAAGGTTAGACCCTTGTCACCCTAATTTGGACACCGTAAACAAAAATATGAAGTTGAATTTTTGAAATTCAACGAATTTTTAGATATATGAAAAATAAGATTCTGGGCACTTCTGAGGCACGTTTTCGGGGACTTTTTTGGGTCGTTTCAATATCTCTCCCTTGGAAACATTTGTCCCAAAATGTAAAAGAGATGTACAAGACAAGAGTGATCATCAATAAATCAGTCCCAACAAAAATGCAACATTATATTAAAAGCACCATTTTCAAGATCTCAACATAAGTTCAAAATCATCATAAATTGTCAACCTAAACATGAATGCACATGAATGACATGAGGGTTGGAATGTAAGACTTGAAGTCACACATGGGATGTAGAATTAGTACCTAGGATTGAGTAGAGTGGAAGAGATAAGGGTACCACTCTTGCATGTCTGTTTCGGCTTTCCAAGTAGCACCTTCGACTTGTTGGTTCTTCTAAAGGACCTTAACGGATGCTACCTCTTTGTTTCTCAATCTCTTTACTTGCCTATCCAAGATCTGAACCAGAACCTCCTCATGGGTTAAGTTGTCCTCAGAAACACCCACAACATCAAGAGGGACGATGTCATTAGGATCACCAATACATTTCCTCAACATAGAGACATGGAATACCGGATGAACCAAATTCATGTCACTTTGCAACCTTAACTCATAAGCCACCTTACCAACCCTCTTTATCACCTCACAAGGACCAACATACCTAGGACTTAATTTCCCTTTCTTAGCAGAATGAACCATACCTTTCATTGGAGAAACCTTTAAATAAAGCCAATCACCCACTTGGAATTCTAGGTCTCTTCTTCTTACATCGGCATAGGATTTTTGATGACTTTGGGATGTCCTCAATCTTTCCCTAATCATCTTAACCTTCTCAAGAGTATCTATAACCAGATATGATCCAAACAAAGCCATCTCTCCAACCTCAAACTGACCCACCGGTGATCTACAACGTCTCTCGTAAAGAGCCTCAAAAGGAGCCATACCGATTCTAGAGTGATAGCGATTGTTGTAGGCAAACTAAATCAATGGAAGATGGTCATCCCAACTACCTTTAAGCTCCAAGACACACGCCCTAAGCATATCTTCAAGTGTTTGAATTTTTCTTTTAGCTTGGCCATCCGTTTGAGGGTGGATGGTCGTACATAGGTGAACTTTGGTACCAAGACCCCTTTGAAAAGATCTCAAAAAGTGTGAAGTAAATTGTTCACCATGATTCGATATAATGGATAAAGAAACCCCAATGCAGCCTCAGTAACTCATAGATGTACAACCTTGCATACTCCTCAGCCTTATGTGTTGTCTTGACTGGTAAAAAGTGAGTCAATTTCGTCATTCTATCAACTACCACCCAAATGGAATCAAACCCTTTTATAGTCTTGGGCAACCCAACCACAAAATCCATATTAACTACATCCTACTTCCAATTAGGAATCTCTATGTATTGGGTTAGGCCACTCGGCCTTTGCTTGTTCGTCTTTGACTTGTTGACAACTATGGCAACCAAAAACAAATTTGGAAATATCTCTCTTCGTGCCTCCACACCAATACACCTCCCTCAAGTCTTTATACATTTTGGTGGAGCCAGAGTTGATAGAAAAAGAGGAATTATGGGCTTCATCGAGAAGAGATCCATCAACACATGACACACACAACCTACCTTGGTATTTAAGGGCAGCATCTCCCCCTTGGGAGAAAACCTCTATTGTGCCCTCTTTCACCAAGGCCTTCAACTCAAGCAAGGAGGGGTCTATATCTTGTTTTGCTATCACCTCATCAACCAAAGAAGATTTAGAACCATCAACCACAACAACACCATCACCCACATCTTCCAACCTTACCCCCAACTAGTTAACCTATGCACCTCCCTAGCCATCTCCCTTTCACCACCATCCACATGAGCTAGGCCATCCATGGACACCTAACTCAAATCATCCATCACAACATTTGCCTTACCCGAATGGTAATGCACACTCATGTCATAGTCCTTAAGGAGTTCTAACCAACTTCTTTGTCTCAAGTTAAGATTTTTTTGAGTGAAGACATATTGAAGGCTCTTATCACCGGTGAAGACATCAACATGCACCCCATACAAATAATGTCACTAATATTTAATGCAAACACCATGGTGGCCAATTCAAGATCATGTGTAGGGTAGTTCTTTTCATGCACTTTGAGTTGCCTAGAAGCATAGGCTATGACCTTACCATTTTGCATTAATACACAATCCAAACCAACTCTAGATACATCATAATACACAACAAAACCCTCAAGCCCATCCGGTAGAACAATATAAGAACGGACACAAGTCTATCTTTCAATGTTTGGAAGCTTTTCTCACATTCATCGGTCAACACAAACTTCACCTTCTTTTGAGTCAATTTTGTCATAGGAGAAGCAATGGAGGAGAACCCATTCACAAACCTTCTATAGTAAACCATAAGGCCCAAGAAACTCCTAATATCCAACGGAGTCAATAGTCTAGTCCAAATCCTAATAACATCGATTTTCTAGGAATCCACTTTTATGCCATCCCCCGACACCAAATAACCCAAGAATCCAACCTCCTTCAACCAAAATTAACGCTTATCATACTTAGCATACAATCTTTCCTCCCTTAACCTTTGTAACACAACCCTTAAATGACCAATATGTTTTTCTCTGCTATGTGAATAGATCAAAATATGATCAATGAAGACCACAACAAAGTAATCAAGGTATGGCTTGAAGATTCTACTCATTAGATCCATGAAGATGGCCGATGCATTAGTCAACCCAAACGACATCACCACAAATTCATAATGCCCATATCTAGTCCAAAAGGCCATCTTGGGAATACCACACTCCCTTACCCTCACTTAACGGTACCCGGATCAAAGATCAATCTTAGAGAAAAAACTAGTCTCTTACAATTGGTCAAACAAGTCATCAATCCTTGGAAGAGGATAACTATTCTTTATAGTGACCATATTGAGTTGTCGATAGTCAATACACATTCTAAGTGACCCATGTTTCTTCTTTACAAACAACACCGGTGCACCCCAAGGGGATTGGCTAGGTCTAATAAATCCCTTCTCCAACAAATCATTCAATTATTTCTTTAACTCCTTCAACTCCATCGAGGACATACGGTAAGGGGGAATGGAGATAGTTTGGGTGTCAAAAAGGAGATCTATATCGAAATCTATCTCCCTTTCGGGAGGTACACTAAGAAGGACATTTCTAAAGACATCAAGAAACTTATTCACAATCGGAACCGACTCAATAAAAAGGACTTTAGACTTCACATCTTTGACCCTCACAAGATGATACAAACACCCCTTGGAAATCAACCTATGGGCTTTAATACATGAGATGAACCTATCCCTTACTACCACATCATGACTTTCCCGCTCAAGGATGGGTTCATTTAGAAATTGAAACTTGACCCTACGAGGTCTACAATCAATAGAAGCATAGTATGCATGCAACCAATCCATCCCAAGAATAATGTCAAAATGAACCATTGCTGATTCAACAAGATCACAAGGTAGGATTTTATGCAATATTCAAACCAGACAATTCCTATACACCTTCCTAGCAAAAATGGATGCAACAATAGGAGTAGACACTTCATATGACTTATGCAATAACTCTGACTCAACATAGAACTTTTTAGCAACAAAGGGGGTAACAAAGGAAAGGGTGACACCCGAATCAATCAAAGCATATACATCAAGATCAAAACTTTTCAATATACTGGTAACAACATCGGGGACCTCACCAATCCCTTGCCTCCCATGTAGAGAATAAAAGCTATTGTGCCTTGGGTCACCACCTTGAGGACCACCTCTACCCAATGGAACTGCACTTGCACCCCGAACCTTGCCACGGTTTCTTGGACAATCTAATTTCTTGGGGCCAAGCTCCCCACATTCAAAGCATACTTTGGAACCCTTCAAGCATGGGACCTTATGACTCCCTCCATATCTAGGATACATATCATTAGGAGCCATCCCAGCATTACCTTGAGGCCTAGGAAGTCCTTGGTAAACCCCCTATTAGTAACATAAGGAGGCCTTTGGTCTTGAGGAAATCTAACACCCTTGGGAAACTTGCCTTCAAATCGGGCCCTCTTGGCCCCCCTTCTTTTTCTCAACTTCTCCTCTTTCATTTGATCAGCATATGTCATCAATCAAGATAAGTCCATGTCACTTATAAGCATTGCGGACCCGCACTCTTCACTTACCATCGGAGACCCCCATAACAAACTTGTTCATCCTTGACCTAGAATCAGCCACCAAGTGAGGAGCATACTTGAGAGTTGATTAAATTTGAGGATATATTCCCTCACACTCATACCACCTTATTTCAAGTTCATAAACTCAATCAACTTTGCTTCCCTAGCTCAAGAGGGAAGAACCGATTAAGCAAGGCCAACTTGAATACCTCCCAAAGAACCACATCTCCATTACCTTTCTCACCTTTCCATTGATCAAACCAAATTTGGGCCACCCCCTTGAGTTGGTACACTGCCAACTCCGTCTTGTCATTTGGCCTCACACCCATAATAGACAAGATTTTGTAGATATCATCAGTAAACTCTTGTGGATCTTCATCCACCTATGACCCATGAAAAATTGAAGGATTCATCCTCATGAAATCCCTTACCCTAGATCCTGGGATAGTAGCACGAGGGGATTGGGCCCTTGGTTGGACTTGATTGGCCAACACTTGGGTAAGCATAGTAAGAGTATCCCGGAGCTCACCATTCGTAGGTTGCTTCTTAGGAGTTTGGGCCAATATTCCTCTTGTATTTCGCATGTTCTAGCATATCAAAGAACAATCGTTAGGGGGAAAATACTTATCGTAATCCTATAGCATGACTTAGGACATGAAGAAGGGAAATGTTTCCTAAAACATCTCATAGCCTCCTATTCATAGTCATGGCGCACTTCATAACCATGAATAGGACTCTAATCGACACGGTATGTTGGACCTCAAGGATATATCAACCTAATACTCTAATACTAAGTTTCTCATGACCCAAGCCTAGGGTCTAGATGTGAAGGCGAATGGGGAACCCGAAGGGACTCTAAACAAGCCTCTTAGCATATCATCACACATCCTTGGTTGTGGAAAAATACAAAGACATATACAAATAAAAGTAAGGGCAATAGGACTATGGGAAAAAACACTTGCATCAACATCAAAGTCAAAAGTCAAGAGTCAAGCTCATACATATTACACACCTTGTATAACATACACCTCTAAAACTTAGTAAGAGCGTGGGCCAAGACAAAGTAATTGGGCTCAACCTCATAGTCAAAGATAACACAAGATAGTGTTTCAATACATTGATAATAGAGAAAATACATAAACCAAAGTCTCTGAAATGGAGGACTCACCAACAAGCTTGGAATAGCACCACCTATCCATGTGGAGGAGGAGGAGGATCAACTTCGGCACTGGTTCCTACATGGTAATATCATGTAGGCAAGAGTATGTATTAGCACGTTTGTATGTATAAAGTATGCGGGGTGCAATGTAGCAAGAGATAGGAATCATAATTGAAAATGAAAAATGATAGACAATAAGCATATTATAGCAACATGGCATGTGTGATCAATGCATAAGTAAATCATTCTTAAGTATATCATGCTCATATAGAATATCATATGTGAAAAATGGACTAAGCAAGTATCCAAGGTATAAACCCCTTGGTCGTTGATGGTGGTCGCACCCCCCATCTATGGTGATGAAGTATAAGCCCCGTGCATAGTTGATGGTGGTCACACCCCACCCTCCTTGGTGACGAGGTATAAGCCCCTCGCATGGTTACCGGGCTCTTTTCCCCCCAGATCATGCATGGTAAATGCAACACTTTATATAGGATTCACCATAGGCTCTAATGCAATATCTCATGTAGTAATAAACTTATACATAAGCTCATTTCATCATCATAATATCATTCATATCATATCTCATGCTTTGGACCTTCAATTCCTCAAGAAACCATAACCGGATATTTTATCACACCTTGGGAGAATTTAATGGGGGTAAAAGAGCATGCAATTTAGTGATCAAATCATGCTGAAAAATCAGTGGTAAAGCCTTTAATCAACATCTTTCAACACCCCCATGACATTCATATCGAAATCCCTCATCAAATCCAACATTAGATCCAAGATTTGAAGCTCAAAACATGTTAAAACCACCATACGTTCATAAACTAAAATCACTATGCAGTAAATTTCTTAATATTAAAACCCACGTGTAAAATCACTTTAAATCATGCAATATTAATTAAATAGGGTTTAGGCACCATGGGTGGAAGGACCCAATGGCTCAATACTACATACCTTAGCTTTTGTGAAGTTCTTGAAGATGACTTTAATGGAAATTTGAAGTTTGGGTGAGATCCTTGAAGAAATTCTTGAGATTGACCTTGAGTTTGGGACTTGAATTTAGGGTTAGAAATAAGTCTTAAGTGTCTGGGGAAATATTGAGGAATGTTTTGGGTGATATGAGGGTGAAATAAGCTAAGTATAGGCGAAAATACATTTAGGAAAACTTAGATCCAACACTTAGAAAAATCTAGGCGAACTAGGAAAAGACAGTGCAGAAATAACACCTCTCCGCGTCGCGGAGAGGTCGCGGATGCTCTTTGGAATTTGCACCAAGAGAAATTTCATAATTCGATTCCTTTGCTTTAAAATCAAGGTTAGACCCTTGTTACCCTAATTTGGACCCCTAAACAGGAAATGAAGTCGAATTTTTGAAATTGCAAACGGATTTTTAGATATATGGAAACCAAGATTCTGGGCACTTTCGAGGCACATTTTCGGGCACTTTTTGGGGTCGTTTCATATGTTCTCCCTGATACCCAACCTATCTCAGTTCCACCTTATAGGATGGCCCTTGCTGAATTGAAAGAGTTGAAAGAGCAATTCAAAGACTTGTTAGAGAAGGGTTTCATAAGGCCTAGTGTTTCTCCTTGGAGTGCTCCTGTCCTATTCGTGCATAAGAAAGATGGGTCTCTTAGAATATGCATAGACTATAGGCAATTGAACAAGGTCACATTAAAGAATAAGTATCCTCTCCCCAGTACGAAGGATCTATTTGACCAACTTCAGGGTTCCACTTGCTTCTCCAAAATAGACCTCAGATCTGGTTACCATCAGTTTAAAGTGAGGGAATGTGATATCCCAAAGACATCCTTTAGGATAAAGTATGGTCATTTTGAGTTCTTGGTCATGTTCTTTAGGTTGACTAACCTGCAGTCGTCATGAACTTGATAAACAGAGTATTCAGACCGTATCTTGACATGTTCGTGATTGTATTTATTGATGACATCCTGGTGTATTTTAAGGATGAAGAGGAGCATCCTAATCATCTCAGAGTGGTTTTGCGAACCCTCAATGACCATGAGTTATATGCAAAGATTTCAAAATCTGAGTTTTGGCTCAAGTCAGTGGCCTTCTTATGTCATGTTGTCTCAGGTGATGGTATTTGAGTGGATACATGGAAGATTAAAGAAGTTAAGAACGAGTCCAGACTGACCTCTCAAATAGACATAAGAAGTTTCTTGGGTTTGGCAGGCTACTATCACTACTATCACAGATTTGTTGATGGGTTTTCTTCCTTATTTGTACCATTGACCAGGCTGACTCAGAAAAATGTCAAGTTTCAGTGGTCTGATAAATGTGACTGAAGTTTTCAAGAGTTGAAAACTACACTGACTACCGCACCAGTTTTGACTTTGCTCGATAGGATGGAACACTTTGTGATATATTATGATACATCCAAAGTTGGACTGGGTTGTGTACTAATACGGAGATGGAAGGTGATAGCTTATGCTTTTAGGCAACTTAAGATTCATGAGAAGAACTATCTGACTCATGATCTTGAGTTGGAAGAAGTGGTGTTCGCATTTAACACTTGGCACCACTACTTGTATAGAGTGCATATGTACGAGTTCACTGACCACAAGAGCTTGCAACATGTCTTCAGTCAGAAAGAGTTCAACCTACGGCAGAGGAGATGGCTGGAGTTGCTCAAGGACTATGACATGAGCATTTTCTACCACACAAGTAAGGCTAACATTGTTGTTGATGCTCTTAGCAATTTATCTATGGGTAGCACTGCCTATGTGAAGGAAGGGAAGAAAGAGTTGGCTAAGGAAGTGAACAGATTGGCCTGCTTAGGAATACAACTTGAAGAAAACAATGAAGGCAGGGTCAATGTTCAGAATAGGTCCGCTTCATCTTAAGTGTCAAAGGTAAAAGAAAAGCATGACAAAGATCCCTCTTACTCCAACTGAAAGAAGTTGTCTATAAGCAAAAGGTGATGGTCTTCTCCAAAGGGGGAGATGGAGTGTTGAGATACCAGAGTAGATTATGTGTTCCCGATGTTGATGTTGTTCGAGAAAGAGTCATGATTGAAGCTCACAGCTTCAGATATTCTATTCATCGTGGCTCCACCAAGTTGTACCACAACTTGAGATAAGTCTATTGGTGGAATGGAATGAAGAAGGATATTGCATAGTTTGTCTATATGTCTCCCAATTGTCAACAGGTCAAGGTTGAACATCAAAGACCGTGTGGATTTGCTCAGATCTTTGAAATCCCTAAGTGAAAGTGGGAGATGATTAACATGAACTTCACTACCAGTTTACCAAGCACTCAAAAGCAGCATGATTTGATGTGGGTGATCGTGGATAGGATGACGAAGTCCACTCATTTTGTAGCAGTTAGACGACTAACACTACAAAGGAGTATGCTAAATTGTACATTCGTGAGATTGTGAGATTGAGGCTATATGGAGTTCCCTTGTATATCATCTCAGACAGAGGCACTCAATTCACCTCCTAATTTTGGAGATCTTTTCAAAAGGGATTGGGTATCAAGGTAAATCTTAGTACAGCTTTCCACTCTCAGACAGATGATAAGGTTGAACACACCATTCAGACTTTAGAGGATATGTTTAGGGCTTGTGTCCTCGACTTCAAGGGGAATTAGGGCAACCACTTTCCATTGATCGACTTTGCATATAATAATAGTTATCATGTAAGTATCCAAATGTCCAGTATGAGGCTTTGTATGGGAGAAGATATAGATCCTCAATTGGGTAGTTTGAGGTTAGTGAAGCTAAGTTGATTGGACATGATCTTCCACCAGTCCACGAAAAGGGTGAAGGTTATTAGAAAGAGGTTGAAGACTGAAAGTCATCAAAAGTCTTACACTGATGTGAGAAGAAGGGACTTAGAAATTGAGGTAGATGATTGGGCGTACTTGAAAGTATCACCCATGAAGGGTTGAGGTTTGGGAAGAAAGGGAAGTTGAGCCCACACTCTATCAGCCCCTATCAAATTGTGAGGAGGATTGGGAAGGTCGTCTATGAGTTAGAGTTGCCTTCCGAGTTAGACGGTATTTATCCGATGTTTCACACTTCAATGCTGAAGAAGTGCTTAGGTGATCCTACTTTGGTGATCCCTATTGAGAGTACAGGAGTAAAGGGTAGCCTTCCTGTGAGGAGATTCCAGTCCAAATTATTGGCCCTCAAGTTTGTAAGATGAGGAACAAAGAGAGAGCCTCCATCAAAGTCCTATGGAGGAAGCAATTTATTGAGGAAGCTACGTGGGAACCTAAGGAAGCTATGAAAACCAAATACCCATATCTATTCGTGCCAAATAATGATGATGCCGAAGGTAATGTTCCTATCCTTAACCTAATTGATGTTTCCATTCTTGAGTTGACGTGTCCATCCTCGAGTCTGAGTAGAGTTTATAAAGGTTGATGAAGAGTTAAGAGTTTGAGTTGTCGGGTGAGTATTGAGATGGGTCTTGAGTCTACTCGTGCTTATTTCCACCTCTACTCATCATTCGAGGATGAATTATCCCAAGGAGGATATAATGTAACATCTTGTGAAATTACCAAAATACCCCTAGAATAGAATCGTGCGCATAACGTGTCTTCCCAAGCTCCAATGGAAAATGTGAGATCTGATTTGCGATCAGCATGAAAAATTGAGTGAGGAAATGGTCTCGGCCCGATTTTAGAGCGACTGAATCAAAAGATAATATTTTCATAATTAAACTCGAAAATAGTGTTGATGCGCGCCCGAGGCACGACGTGCCTGGGACGTGGACCAACACTTCTATTTTTCTCAATTATTTTCCTATGGGATTAAAAAATTGATCGAAAAGTGATTTACGAAAAATTACACACAAAACATATTTGATAAATGTGATTTATGTGTATTTTCATAGAAAAATAGTTTTTCAATGTATTTTAAGTTTTCAATCAAAAATTACATTGGTGCGTGCCTAGTCTGCACAGTGAATTGGGCTATTCCGAGGTGAATTTTTTCTTCCAATTCGTGAAGGATATTTTGGTCTTTTTCCAGCCCTTCCTATGTCCCAAAAACATGTATAAGGGTCTTTTCTTCGGATAAAGGGTTTCAAAAACCATTTTTTTCTAGCTTCCAAGTGAGAGTTCTTAAGAGAGAAAGAAGAGAAATCTTGAAATTTCCAAGATTTGGGGTTAATTCCTTGAAAAAGCTTGAGTTATTCTTCATCCCAGGTTTGTAAGGCTAACCCAACACATGGAATTTTTCTTTTATATTTTTCATTAATTGGAACAAGTTGATAGTTGAATGTGATGAGTTCTATATGTTAAATTCTTGAATATTCTATTAAAAATTATACTTATCTTATGTATTTTCCTAAGTTGATGATCATCATAAACTTGAATTATTTGCTTAAATGGTTTATTTGAATTATTATATAAACCCTACATGATTTCTTTGTTGAAGTTACAAGAATGAACTTAGGGTGGATGTCTAGATCATATTATTGTTCTTGTTGTTGTGATTCTGGTCTTGAGTTGAGTGTGTTAATGTTGATGTTGATAAGATTGATGTCCTTGGAGTCTTAAAGAAATTGAACTTAATTCTAAAGGAATTCTCCTAATCCGTTTATTTGATGACTGATGAAATGATTGATGTTCTTGGTCCAAAAGAGATGAAATGATGAGAAATCTTGATGTTTGATGTTTATGAGCATATTGAGTCCTAGGAGGAGTATTGAGCACCGAAATGAGTAAGTGTGAGTCCCACTCGCATTCATAACTATGTGGCTAACGTAGGAGAGGATTGGACTGTGAAAGCGGATATTTCCTTAGTCCCAAAAGAGGACTTGATGTTATTATGGATCCACTAATGCGACGCCCTTTCACCCAGGCAAGGTACTGTGCGAATGCCGCAACGACATCACTTTGTTGTATCATCACCGACTCATAAGTGATCGTTGTAGGTCCGAGAAACTCCTAGCTAGGTTCCCTATTGATAGTACTCTGATTTTGAGTTGATGGTTTAAGTCTTGATTGATATTGATAAGTGTTGTCTACTTCTTGTCCTTACTTGAGATGAGAGCCTATGATTCTAAGTGAGTATCTTATGTGTTGAGATTAACAACAACAACATTACCCCAATGCCTCAAAGGCTCCCGCCCATTGTGGGTAAAGTGGGTCAGATGTACGCAGCATGACCCCTATGTTTAAAAATATAGCGCGACTGTTTCCGGATGACCCATGATGAGTGTCGAAAGTTGCATTGACTAAC
>JAABOM020000092.1:11370913-11412397 GCA_011800125.2 Solanum clarkiae
TTTGCTTTTGGTCGTGTATTCTCTGGGAAGGTTTCTACTGGTATGAAGGTTAGAATCATGGGTCCTAACTATGTTCCCGGCGAAAAGAAAGATTTGTATGTTAAGAATATCCAGCGAACTGTTATTTGGATGGGTAAGAAGCAAGAAACTGTTGAGGATGTTCCCTGTGGTAACACTGTTGCCATGGTCGGTTTAGATCAATTTATTACCAAGAATGCAACATTGACCAATGAAAAGGAAGTCGATGCCCACCCAATTAGAGCGATGAAGTTTTCTGTCTCGCCAGTCGTGCGTGTTGCTGTTCAGTGCAAGGTTGCGTCTGACCTTCCCAAGCTTGTTGAAGGGTTGAAACGTCTGGCGAAATCTGACCCTATGGTTGTTTGTTCTATTGAAGAGTCTGGAGAGCATATCATTGCTGGTGCTGGAGAACTCCACCTTGAGATCTGTCTGAAGGACTTGCAGGATGACTTCATGGGTGGTGCTGAGATTATAAAATCTGATCCTGTTGTGTCCTTCCGTGAGACGGTCCTTGAGAAGTCTAGTCGGACTGTGATGAGCAAATCTCCTAACAAGCATAACCGTTTGTACATGGAAGCTAGACCAATGGAGGAAGGGCTTGCCGAGGCTATTGATGAGGGACGCATTGGCCCTAGGGATGACCCCAAAGTTCGTTCCAAGATCTTGGCAGAGGAGTTTGGTTGGGACAAAGATCTGGCAAAGAAAATTTGGTGCTTTGGTCCAGAGACAACTGGTCCCAACATGGTGGTGGATATGTGCAAGGGAGTTCAGTACCTGAATGAAATTAAGGATTCTGTTGTTGCTGGTTTCCAATGGGCTTCCAAGGAAGGTGCATTGGCTGAAGAGAACATGAGGGGTATTTGCTTTGAAGTTTGTGATGTTGTTCTTCATTCTGATGCTATTCACAGGGGTGGTGGCCAGGTTATTCCCACTGCTAGAAGGGTTATCTATGCTTCTCAGCTTACTGCCAAACCCCGTCTGTTGGAGCCCGTTTACCTTGTGGAGATTCAGGCTCCAGAGCAAGCCCTCGGTGGCATTTATAGTGTTCTGAACCAGAAGCGTGGACATGTATTTGAGGAGATGCAGAGGCCAGGAACCCCTCTTTATAACATCAAGGCTTACCTTCCTGTGGTTGAGTCATTTGGATTTTCAGGTACCTTGAGAGCTGCTACTTCTGGTCAAGCTTTCCCGCAATGTGTGTTTGATCATTGGGAAATGATGTCATCTGACCCATTGGAGGCTGGCTCACAAGCTCATCAACTCGTCCTTGATATCCGCAAGAGGAAGGGTTTGAAGGACCAGATGACCCCTCTATCTGAGTACGAGGACAAGCTGTAAGCTTGTGGAAGTTTCAACTTGGCAGATGTTTTTGATGGAATCTTTTTGCTTAATTGGATCTGCATAAGTTTTGTTTTACATTTATCTGTGTTGGCCGGTATATTTTACCATTTTCCATGTAGGAGTTTGAACCTTAAGTGAGCTATTGCGTTACTTCTTTATGTGATTTACAGAGACGAGAATCTTGTTCTTTGTGTTTCCTAGAGTGTTTTAGTTTTTATCAATTGCCCTCTCCGACAAATGTTTCAAACTTTGCATGTGTCAAATTTATGAATGTTGATGTTGCATTGTTTTTAGTGTTGTGTTCTGCTTCCCCTATGATTACTCTGAACCGCGGTGAGCTGTTATAGGAATGGACACTGCTCATTTTTCAGAATCTGTGGAGATGTCAATGGTGGAATGGTAGTTTTGACTTTTGTGGATGAAGCAATGGAGTTACAATTGGGACTGCCCAGATTGGATGGATCAGGACGAAGAATCAGCTGAAAGGACACAATGTTGACTACCTCTCTTTGTTCCTTCAATAGCTGGACTCACTAGCTATAGGGTGAAGAAATAAAAAAGGTAGATAAGTTTTGTAGGCTCAGTTCAAATCCTGATATTGATGTTAACCAACTTACTACGCCTTAGTTAACAGCACTTGCAAGATTGGTTGAAAGTAATGTTTTTCCCCCTTTATGTAGCATTCCTAGATGGTAGGAGATTCCGCCTCTCAAGGGGTTATATCTTCTCATGTAATTGGAGGAAAGAGGTTATAGATAATCTTGCAGAAGATTATTTTCATTCGTTGATCCTAAAAATGAGATTCAAAGGTATGTTTAAATTGTTTTATAATATGATATAGACCACAAAAACTATACTTGTACAATTAGCATGCATATGACAAAGTAATCCATTTTTTTTATTGGATTATCGATTTGGTTTTCAGGTTTTAGTTAATAGTTAAGGGGTAATGAATTGAAAAAAAAGTTGCAAGAATATACACTTTAAGGACTTATATTACCAATCATGTCAGTTTTTAAGAATATTTACAGATTTAAATTTTTATTTACATTCATGTTAACTCTTAAGAACTTATATATATACATAAGAAAATGCATATTTAATCCTATTCTAAGAAGGTATTTATTTATGGTCTTGAAAAGCCCCCCCCCCCCCCCCCCCCCCCCCAAAAAAAAAAAATGGAACAAAGAAGAAGAGAATAAATGATGGTAAGATTTTTTAGTTTCTGTTTTGAAATTATTATTTTTTGTATTTTGTTTGTACCGGATGAAATTAATTAGTGTTTTTTTTTTGGTGAATTGTCGATAGTATGGTTGGTTAATTTTTTAGTGGTTTGTTGGTGTGATTTATTTGGTTGCTAATTTTTTTGATATTTTTATGATGAGATTTAGTTAGTTGATGTTATTTGGTCTTACTTCGTATTTATATGGAGAAATTTAGTTATTTTTGTTAGTTTTAGTATTATTTAATATTATTCATAATTGTTAAAAACGATGGTAAGTTTATTGATTGTATTTGGTATTTGTAAAAATAAAAAATAGTTAATGATTGTTTAGTGAAATTTTGATTTCATAGTTGGTTGATTAATGTGTTTGTTTGTTAATATTTGGTATTTATATGCTGAGATTTAGTTAGTAAATATTATTATGATATTAATTTGGGTTATTTTGTTAGTATTTGTATTGTTTAGGTGAATTGTGTATTCTTTTACCTTTGTGGATTGTTCTTTATTGGATTTTGGTGTTAATTAATTGGTGTTATTGTGAATTGTTCTTTTATTGTGTACTTAGTAAAATTTCTTGGGATTTTTACCTAATTTCAATAAAATATTAAATAAAAAAATATCGCTGACTCCAAGCATTAATTGAAGTTTATAAATGTAACTTAAAAAACATAATATACATAAATAAAAGCAAGACCAGACCATAAATGTTTATTAAACCTTTATGCCCGAAACTAATTAATACCTCCTTTTGTTTTCTGTGTTCCGTTTTTCTCTTTATTTTTTGGGCTTTTTTCATGTATGTATAGTTTGGTTAAAAGAAGTGTTGACATTTGGTTACAAATAAAATTTGCTGATATATTCATATAATTTAGGGTCTTAAATTGTATGAGGATATTTGTTTTTCTTAAATAAATATTAAAATGGCTTTTATTTCTAAACATATAAAAATGACTTTAGAGTTCAGAAAGAATTTTATTCTTATTTTCTAAATTCTGTCTTTTTTAAGAAATATTAGATTTGTGGAGTAACAACTTTAACTTGTAATTTTATCAAATCAAAGAGGCTGAAAGTAGTGTAAGCTCACCCAAAAGCTTGAAGAGCTTTTCTTCATTTGACTTGCGGGAGCTACACATCACATACCATTTTGCCTAATTCTTCAGTTTTAAGGGATTGTAGATTGAACAGTGCCTTCAAATCCACTTCATTCATTCAAAAAAGAGGAGAAGAGACCTATATATTTGCATGATCCTTACAAGATTTAACCCTATTTATATTCAAAGCCACTCTCCTAGTGATATGTCACTATAATTTAAATTTATGGTTTGTTACTTGTTAGTAAATATATATTAGAGAGAATGCTATTGCATTCATGTTCATACGGATTGTCTCTCAAGGTTGATATGCTTGCAATCTCTTTTTACTTAGATGCTAGAAATATTTTTGAATTTTTTAAAGAATTTGCGTTTGATTTGATTTGAAATGAATAAACACTATTATAACACTAATAAAATAGTATAAAGTATATAGATTTATGCCTTTGACGTACAATTTTTCTTTAGGTCATTCATAACACTTGTTTTTAGCAATTCTATTTAGATAAGTAGTCTTTCTATTTCTTGACTTCATATTTATTCGTTCATAACATTTATTTTATTACTAAGTATCATTGAAAATCAAATTATTAAAATCACTAACTGATTAATCAAATTCAATGAAGAATATCTTATTAGTTTATTTATTGATTTAGTTTAATTACAAATTGACAACTAATTTGTCACGCCCTGGGAGGATACCCTAGACGTAACCGGCACTCAGAGACTTTGCTAGTCCCCAAGCGAACTACTTGGTCTCATCACATTCATTCATTTAGTAAACTCTAAAATCAGCGAAAGATAAAAAGGAAGTAAATTGGCACATCATCATCTAGTCTCAAAATAGTATCATGTATAAAAAGGCTAGTAGAAAAGAATTAGCTCACAATCTTATCAATCAACAATCCGACTCTAGTGTATGAAGCCTCTATCACTAATAGGTGGTGCCAATGATAGACTCATGACTACCTTAATCAAAATAAATGCTAAGCAACTCTAACTCTAAAGCAAGATGAAAGTGTCATATGAATCCTCCGAAGTAAGGGAGGCTCACCGATCCGCTGGACGTCCAAAGATCCTCAACGAAATGCCTGCTGATGATCTCTACCCAGTGTATCTTCATCATAAAATGATGCAGTGCCAAAGTGGCGTCAATACGTGGAATGTACGGTATGTAAAATAGCTGAATGAAACCGAAACAAGTAGAATAATATGACAATAACATCAACTCAACTCAAAAGGCTCAAGCCGTCTCAACTTAGTGAAACATGCAAGTTTAAGGTAAATTATGCTTTTCAGATATACATTTGAAAATAAAAGAATAACTCCGTTAGAAATCTCACGCTCAATCAATGTTTCTTGGGAGTTTCTCTTAACCGACATCTATCCACCCTATAAGTGATGGTGAGGTACAAAGAAGATGACGTCATTGCTATGCCCGTCATAAAATTGCCACAATAGATGACATACTATCTATGTCTCTCTCTCTCTTGGATCCAAAGAGAATGTCCAACTTTTGGGATAAAAGTCGCCAAAACGTGCTACATGACTATCCTACACTGGCACACATAGTTCTGGGATGTTTCTCAATCACCCAACTCGGTGCTCAATAATACTCCCAAGACTAAAACATGCACAACTCAATTGAAAAATCTTATCTGAGATCATTCATAGATTACAATCTCTCTCGTCTATCAAGACTCATTCTGAGTTCATAGAACTATACGTAGTGTAAAATTCAGGTCACATCTCATTCAATCAATAACACATCTATTGTTATCAACATCCCTCTCAAGGCTGGAAGGAAGGATTATTGGAAAGACTTGGAAAGAAAGATCATAAGCACAATACATTCAAAGAATTCAATATGAGAGCATTCGTAATGTGATACAACCTCATTTGCCCTTTTGGGACCCATTGTGAATTTATGGAATTAAATATGTTGTGAAACTCAAATTGCATCTCGTATGACAAAAAGGTTGAAAATTCTGAGGCTTCCGTGAGATAGAGTACAACTGTCATTCCTTGTCCTCGAGACTCATCATGAACATGAATCCATGTTGGGTGTATGAGTTCAGTCCAAAGGCATGGTGCTTATACGTAAGACAGGAATAAAAAATCTTTTCAACCGAACTCTAAGGGATGTAAGAACCTGAAAACATCAACATCTCGTCCTGATCAACTCCTCAATATCAAATTCAAGACTCATTATGGGTTAATAACTCTTCATCTCCTCCTTAGCTCTCAAGGTCCTCTCTCTAAATTTGGGAATCATTTTCCTCTACTAGGCTGTAAGCATATACCTCTACTTGATCAACGAATCACTACCCACAAGAATATCTTAAACTCTTCTATTATGCCATAGTCATATACATATAACTATAACCACTCAAACTCCTTTCAATGATATCATTCTTAACTCCTTCCTGTCTTTATAGAAATCTATCTATATTTGCTATTCTTATGGCGTACATAACTACTTCCTACAACTCCCACAATCTACCCTCCTCTTTTTACCTGCAGACTCCCAACTCGTGTGCCCCCTCCCCCCATAAACTCATTTGTACAAGACTTAGACTATCATGGAAACTCATCATCGTCTATCCATAAGCCCCAATCGACTTAGCTACTCATGATGACAAAGATTACATCAACAACTTAAATATACTATCTAGGTTCATATAACCGTCATAACTTAGAGCTGTCACGACCCAAACCTAGGGTCTAGGCGTGACACAGCACAAGGGGAACCCAAAGGGACCCCAAACAAGCCTCTTAGAACATTATTACACATCCTTGGTCGTGGAATAGAGTCAAGGCTCTTAGCATAGTTACATAACATGTCCAACAAACACCTCTAATGCAAAGATAAGAGCGGGGGCCAGGACAAAGTAACTGGGCTTACCTTATAGTCAAAATAGACAATAAAGAAGCATGTATCAATACATAATAAGAGAGCATAGACTAAGGTCCCCGAAGTGGAGGACTCACCAACTAGCTTGAGTAGCACCGAACTAGCCACATGGAGGAGGATAATCAATTTGGGCTTTGGTTCCTACATGGCGATATTATGTAGGCAAGAGTATGCGTTAGTATGTTTGAATATATTAAGTATGTAGAATGCAATGCGACAAGAGATGAACATCATAATCAAAATGCGTAATAATAGGCAATAGACATTATATAACAATATGGCATGTATAATCAAATGCTCAAGTAAAACATGATTAAATAGCTCATGCTCATATAGGATATCATATGTGTAGAATAGACCAAGCCAGATTTCCAAAGTACAAACCCCTTGGTAGGTTACTGATGATGTTGCCCCATCACTTAGGTGGTGAAGTACTAACCCTTCACTCGATTGGTGATGATGCTGCCCTATCACCTAGGTGGAGAAGTACAAACCCTTCACTCGGTTGATAAGTACAAACTTCCATCTTAGTTAGTGATGATGCGGCCCATCACTAGGTGAAGAAGCACAAACCCTTCACTCGGTTGATGAGTACAAAACCCGATCTTGGTTATCCGGGTTCCTAGACCCCCCAGATTGGGCATGGTCTAAGGCAACACTTTATGTAGAGTATATCATGTACATAAGCTCATTTCATCATCATATGGTCAATCATATCATATCTCATGCTTTGGACCTTCAACTCCTCAAGAAACCACATCCAGACATTTTATCAAATACTTAGAGGGTGTGTAATGCTAGTATAAAACCATGAAACATAGAGATGAAATCATGCAAGAAAATCCATTGTAAAACCATCAATTACACCTTGCAACACCCTCAAGCAATATACATCAAAACCCCTCATCAAATCTTAGAATAGATCCAAGATTTATAGCTCAAAACATAGCAAAACAGTCACAACTTTACATAGCTTTAACATAGTGTGCAATGATTTTCATAATACATAAGAGTCATGAATAAATCAACCTTAAATCATGCAATTTTTGAGTAAAGAGAGCTTGAATATCATGAGTTAAAGGAACCCATGAAAGAAGCCCACATACCTTAGCTTGGAGATGAGCTTGGTGAAGATTGGAGATGGAGACTTGAAGCTTGAAGAACAACTTTGAAGGAAAACCTTAGCTTAGGATGAGGGTTTGGGACTTGAATTTGGGAGTAAAAATATGGCTAAGTATTTGAGTGAGTATTGGGGAACGTTTAGGATGATATAAGGGTGAAATAAGGCTAATTCACATTTGGGAACACTTAGACCCAACACTCAGAAGTATTGGACCTAGTTTAAAAAAGGACACTTTTTGTACTAGCATTAGGAGTTTCCTCATTTCAGATTATGTAAAGTACCCAAGGATGTAAGCCTTTCGGCTGGTTAATATGATGAGAAAGAAATCCTGAGAAACGGGAGAGATTCTCCACACGAACGAACTACCCGTCAAGTTCGAACTGACATGGGTAAATCCGACCAACACCTATCAACCACCAAAAAGGAGTCACTTTGGTTAGCAGGAAAGCCTCCTTCCTACATCTTCGTACCGGTAGGCCATACCCTAGGGGGGTCGAGGGCTACTATTTGTACCGCGATGCAGATTTGCCACTGGAAATTGCATTCTTGGAATTTCATAATTGCTAATCTTTCGCTCTTAAATCGGGGTTAGACCCTTTTGCACCTAATTTTTACTCCCTAAACTAGAATATGAAGTCAAATTATTGAAATAGCAAAAAGTTTGAGATATATGGAATTTAAAATTTTGGGCATTCCGAGGCACATTTTTGGGCACTTTTTGGGGTCATTTCAAGAGCTTGACACATCTTTACACAATCCCGGATACATATCTAAAGCTGTTCTTATTTATTCTCGTCTCACTCGTCTGACCTAAGGGGCACTTATACCCTGCCCATAGCATCACTTTCCTTATAATTTACCATCTTCATACACTATGGCAAGCCTCTTAGAGAAAATCTCTAACTAAGACTATCACTCTCATGGTACTATCTCCTCTTTCATACTACTCCTCAAAATTCAAGCTTAAGGTCTAGTACTAACATGTGCATCTATCACATATCGCTTTAGCGCTAACTTACAACTACTAGATAAATATTTAGGGAACATAATCCCACTAAAATCTCATAGTGGGTACTCAATCAACGCATCCCTTCCTCATAACTCAGTACCACTCACCTATTCAATCATATCTCCTTATCTGACTAAGATCATAACTTGATGAGTCTCATGAATTTTTAATTAAAAATCATAAGCCTAATTTAGATCTATCATATTGAAAATACTCTTTTTCCCCTATTCGACATCTACACTTCACCCTCGATAGTATAAATACTACAATACTGCATCATAACTTTCTTCTGGTTTGAACACTCTTTGTCACATTCTAATAATAGCTCTTTCTCTATACCTCATCATGATAACTACTGGGTACTTATAACTCCTTCAAACTTGTGGCAATCAACTCACTACCTCATTACTTACCTAATGAATACATAACTGTGACTACACGCCTCAATCAATCACCCTCTCACTACCCAGTCTCCTCCTCTCCCTCATCATCTTTATAGCTCAGGGGTAATAACTCTACTTATGGTTTTGCAAGATCTCAAATCTCACTCTTAGTTGGAAACATTAAACTTCTTGGAAATATAAGCTTTTCTTTCATGGATACCATCAAAAACAAGTAAAGACTTAACTTATACCTGTCACAACATCTTAGAGTATTTCTCTGAGCTAAATGACTACTGTGGTACACAACTGGTCTATGTCCTCGCTCGTGTTAGGAGTAGCATCTCTTGATTTCCTCTAATTGGTAGTGTAGATCTAGTAGGTTGAGATTTGTTGACTCACCTTAGACAATCCATCCAAAAGTGACCTGCTTGGCCACATTTGAATCAATCGTCGATGCCAAATTGATACTGTGCCAAATGAAGTTTTGCACACCTTCCATATGGCGACTTCCCTTTATGTCCTAGAGTCACTCTCTCTCAGGGTAGAAGCTTACGAACCTTGAAAGACTTGTCTCTCCTCGGTCTCAGATTATATCTACTGCCAGATGTGGGTGTACTCACTGGTGGTGGCATATAACTCCAGGATCTCTGCAGAAAGGGGAACCTATTTCCCTTCTCGCCCCAAGCTTCTTCCATCTCACTCTCCTTGTCCTCTTCTACCCATCAATCATACATAAAAAGCTGAGTAGTAGGCTCTAGCTTCTCGGTGCTGATGATATTCCTCAAGTCCACAGTGTGTTTATAAGGCATGGTTTGCAACGGGTAAAGCACAATTTAGAAAAGAACTTCCATAGAGTTTTACTCTATTGCACGATTTAGAATACGACAAAAGTGAGACAAATTCCTAATGTCCTATAGCCTCCCTATTATGGATGTGGAGCTCTTCATACAAATAATAAGGACTGTACTAGACATGGCTTCATAGACTCCCTAGGACTCTTGAACTCATGCTCTGATACCAAGTTTGTCATGCCCTGAGAGGGTACCCTAGACCTAACCGGCACTCAGAGACTATTGCTAGTCCCCAAGTGAACCACTTGGCCTCATCACATTCATTCATTACGTAAACTCTACAAATCAGCGGAATATAAAATGAAGTAAATGGGTATATCATCATCTAGTCTCAAAATAGCATAATGTATAAAATGGCTGGTAGAAAAGAACTAGCTCACGGTCTTATCAATCAACAATCCGATAGTCTATGAAGCCTCTATCACTAATAGGTGGTGGTAATGACAAACATATGGCTACCTTAAACAAAATAAATGTTGAGAAACTCTAACTCTTAAGCAAGATGAAAGTGTCATATGAATCCTCTGAAGTAAGGGAGGCTCACCAATCTGCTGGACGTCCAAAGATCCTTAATGAAACGCCTGCTGATGATCTCTATCCCGTGTATCTATATCATAAAATAATACAGTGCCAGAGTGGCATCAATATGTGGAACGTACGGTATGTAAAATAGCTGAATGAAATCGAAACAAGTAGAATAATATGGCAATAACATCAACTCAACTCGAAAGGCCTAAGCCGTCTCAACTCAGTGAAACATGGAAGTTTAAAGTAAATCATGTTTTTCAGAATATACATTTGAAAAGAAAAGAATAACTCTGTTAGAAATCTCATGCTTCATCAATGTTGCTTGGGAGTTTCTCTTAACCAACATCTATCCACCCCGTCGTAAGTTATGGTGAAGTACAACGAAGAAGATGTCATTGTCACGCCCGTCCTAAACTTGCCATGGTAGAGTATGTACTATCTCTCTCTCGGATCCAAAGACAATGTCCAACTTTTAGGACAAGAGTTGCCAGCACGTGCTGCACGACTATCCTATGCTGGCACACATAGTTCTGGGGTATTTCTCAATCACCCAGCTCGGTGCTCAATAATATTCCCAAGACTAAAACATACATGACTTATCAATCAAATCAATCCCCTTTAAGACTCATCTCAACTATCACCATCATCCATCAATGAATGTATTATGAGGAAATATATTTACATCATCATCAATATGTACTCAAAGCATCATTTAGACTTAATGCTCAATTCAATAAAACTCATTAAAATGTCAAGTGGTTTCTTAGAAAAACTCATACTTCAAAAGTTTTTGCATATCATCAAGACTCTTCCTCAAATCATTATTCATGCTCAAAAGTTATATTCATGAAAACTCAATAAAATACGCTAAAAGAAATCATCGGTGTTTATCATGCTCAGTATGACCATCAAATCTCAATTTTCAAAATAATGCATAAAAGCAACCATATTCCTCAATTAGGTTTATGTCTTCAAAGATGTTATTATTGTATACAGGAAACTCATTACAATAGAACTTAATTCAAGAATTTACTCAAGATAATACTTCAATAATCATGTGCAGGGACTCCTGGATTCTTAACTCATCTATGACCATCTATGGGGTACATGAGAGAACAATCCCATACTTTTAGTTTAGCCTTACATACCTGGAATAAAGAACTGTTAATCCTCTTCAAAGAATTTGACCTTGAATCTTGAAATTACCAACTTTCTCTTCTTTCTCCCTCAAGAACCCTCTCTTTGAAACTAGGAAAAGAATGAGCTTTAAAACCCTTAATCTGAAGAAAAACGACTGATATATATGTTTTTGGGATTTAGAAGGGGTTGGGAAATGACAAAATTACCCTTCCCAAAATAAAAGAAAAATCATCCCAAAAATTATACAGGTCCTCGACACACCTCGGGCGCTGACCGTGTATTTTCTTCTAAAAATTCTTCGAACGATTTCTCAATTCCCGTCGGAAATTTTCAACATAAACACAAGTATGAGTGAGTGCTGCGCCTGGGGCGTGCATCAACACTATCCTAGAATTAATTACAAAAAATTATATTTTAATTCGGTTGCTCTAAAATTAGGTCGAAACTATTTTTCACTCAATTTTTTCATGCTGTAACACCCGATGAAAAGACAAAAATACCCATAGAATTGACCTTGTCCGTAACATGTCTTCTAATGCTCCATTTGTAAATTCGAGACCAGATTTGCAATCAGTGCGAAAAATTGAGTCGAAAAATGATCTCGACTCGACTTTAACGCGAAAAAATGAATTATTTTTTCAAATAGAATAAAAAACAATGAGCATCCTGCGCCCCTTCCGTGACTCGAAAAGGACACCAAATCACACTTGTGTGTTTTTGAAAATTCGACAAAATTTGATTTTTTTACGAAAACCAGCATTTCTACACTGGTGCGCGACGTGCACCAGTACAAAACTGGACATTTTTTTCTTTTAATTGGGGAGGGTAGTTTCAACCTTTCGCACACAACGTATCCTAAACTAATCAGTTTTTAAGTTTATTTTAAGTCCAAAAAACGTTTATTCTCTTCTTTCATTCTCTCTAAAATAAGAAAACTCTCTCAAGAACTCAAGCGTAAGAAAATCAAGACTGCAGAAAGATTCAAGAATTCTTTCCAATTTGTCAAGAATTCTTTCCAATTCGTCAAGAATTCTTCCCAAGGTATGTAAGACCATCCTAAAAAGTATTATATTTGATAATATTTCTAGAAATAGAACTGGTTTTCACCCATAAAATTTCAAGTATTGAGTTGAGATTACGTCCATGTGAACCTTGTATAGTATGTTAATTTCATAATAAATTTTCATAGATATTTTCATGAATATTATGATTCTTGGTTTCTATAGCATCCAATTCAAGAATTGTTATTAAGTTTATATTCAACTATGATCAAGATTTATTATCGTTGAGTTTCTTGAAAATCTTGATATTAATTCAAGAAAAGAAAGACTAGTTTGAGTACCTTTTAAGATAAGTTCAAGAAGTATATTTTAAAGATTAATTCTTTCATGTTAGCCAAGAAAACTAGCATGTTCTTGAGTCACTGAGCTGATATTAGTTTCCAGTCAAGTTAAAGAGGTCAGTCATAGAAAAATTTAAGACAAGTTGGGAAAAGTTTAAGAAAAGTTAAAGCTGGGTTAATTCCCCAAAAGGATCAAATTTTAAGAATTTCTATTCTCTTAGTATGAGCTAAATAAAAGTATTTGGGGAGTAATATTGAGCACCGACATGAGTAAGAGTAGAATTAATTACTCGAACTCATAAACTATGTAACCAGCATAGGATAGGATTGTACCAAGGTACCTTCCTCATTAGCCAATGAGATGACCCAGTTTTGGGATGGATCTACTCCCCTAGTTCTTCGTCCTCTACCCTGGCAAAGTACGAGATGGCTCTGGCAGCGTGGGCAAGACGTTGTATCATCACGAAGCTCATAGTGATGGTTGTTAGTTAGAGAAACTCCCCAAGAATTAAAGATTTTTATTCTAGTTAGTTGAGATTCAATATTTCCTTATTGATGTATGTTCTTTAATTATGCTGCATATTTAATGAAGTTGAGCCAAGTACAGAACTAAGTTTTGATACTATGTTTTATATATATTTAGCTACGTTTATTAAAGTGTTAACGTAAAAGTTTCTCTTATGTTGAGTTGCACTTCTGACAAGTTTAAGAATATATATATATTTCATATGCATGACATATTTTGTTAGTTAAGCTGTCTCCAGGTGTAGTTTTAAAGTAAGTATTCTACTTTTATTATGTTTTGGCCATCTTACATACCCTAGATTCCACGTGCTGACGTCTTTGGCGCTACATCGTATCATGATGCAGCTACAAGTGTCTATGTTAGCAGATGATCAGTAGGACAGTCCCCACCAACGGTCGATGAGACCTATTAGCATCCAGAGGAGCTCAGGAGTTCCATTTATTTGTATTTTATTTTATTGAGGTACCTATTAGTCTATTCTGGTGCCCTATTCAGAGTCAATATTTTAGAGGCTTCGTAGACTAGAAAGACAATGTATCCAATTATTTCATTAAAATATTTGATGCCAAGTTGTATACTTTACTATTTTATTTTAAGTTTCATAAATGTTGAGCCTATTCTAGTTCATTACAGTATCAATGTCTTCCGCTGAGTAAGTTAGTCAGGCCAAGTGGTTCGCTTGGGGACCAGAAATGGTTTCCAAGTGCCGGCCACGTACAAGGTGTAGGCTCGGGGCCTGACAAACTTGGCATCAAAGCACAAAGTTCAAGTGTCCTAGGGTGTTTACGAAGCTGTGTCTGTAGTCTTATTTATGGTTGTGAGGGTCCCACTTCTACAAATGAGGCAGTATGGACATCTAAGAAAAGTTTCCCTTCTTTTATGCTCTTGATCGTGCCATAAAGTTACTTTCTGAGGAAACTTGTCTATATTTGCACGGTGTCCAGATTTGTTCGACTACCTCTCATAAATTAAGGTGGTTGGAATAGAAAATACAGATCCTTATTGTTGAGTTACCTTCAGATAAAGTATTCAGAAATCAAAGAGACTACACTAGGCTTGAGATGAGCCAACTAGTGTGTTTGAGTTATCTATCCATAATATTACACTCTTATTTGTATGAATCGTGCGTTTGAGTTAGAGCAAGATATGATGGTTTTCCAAACCATGTTTCCTCTATCATCCTGCAGATGTTATTCTTGAGAGAAAAGTTAAGTTATATCTCTAATAGTTAGTAGTATCCTCTCCCCTTGATAGAAAGTGATCGAAGACTCTTTCAAACCATATGACAGAATATTCCTAGAGCTTGAGAGATGTAGAAATCATGAAGAGTGAGAATAGAAATTGCTAGAAGTTAGTAGCTAAGAGTCATGTGGTGAAAATCCGTGACCCTTCTCAGTTGGGTTAAAGGATAGTTAATGTTCCCCAGCTTCTATGATAAGGTAGAAGAAGAGTTGTTAGTTAGTATAAGAGGGTGCACACTCGAATATGAAAGGTGTTGATGTTGAAGTAGTATTGTATTAGTAATGGTAAGCATGTGTGCTGAGCCTAAGACTAAAGGGCATAAGGTTGTATATCTAAGCTAGACTCACGATTGTGAAAAGAAGAGTCATGTGAGATTTATAGAGTTATGATAGCTAAGTAAAGAGGTATAATGGATGAGAGGTTATTATCTATATTATGAAAAGGAGTGTGATAATAGATTATACTTAGATAGACCATGAGCTAGAGAATTAAATTCTTATCATGAGGTTTGGTGATCTAACAAATTTTTGACCTTATCTGATAGTTTAGAGTTAGTAAAGTATATCTGTATATAAGAAGTATGGGTGCAATTGGTTAGTATTGAACCTTAAGCTTGAAGATTGAGTGAGTATCATGTGAAGAGGGGACAGCAGGATGAGAGTGACATTATTAGTGGGAGGTCTAGTCTAGTAGACTTAACATAGCGTTGGCGAGAAATTAAGTTGTTGACTTGAAAAAAGTATGACTTCAAAAGAACATTGTGTGTGATCCTTAGATGAAGATAGTGAATTGAGGCTAAGTCATTAGATAAGAAGAGGACCTAAGATGTATGTCCAAGATAGTCTATAAGTGTAAGGTATGTTGATTGAGTAGTTGCTATGAGGTTTTTGAAGGCCTGGGTTTCTAGAATTTGACCTAGTAGTTACGAGTAGATGTGATACGACAGGAGAGTGTGATGCGCTACCCATGTTAGTACTAGAACATAAGCTTAAATTACGAGGAGTCATGTGAAATGGTAAATAACATGTGATGGCGATAGCCTATTTTAGGGAATTACTCCAAGAGGCTCCCAATGGTGTATGTTCGGGATTAGGAGGTTGACTTTCAAAAAATGTTATGAATGAGTGTGGAGTAGGTGCCCCTTTGGTAAGGATAATGGATGAAGGATAGCTCGTGAGATAGCAAGAGGCTTAAGAGGTGTAGCCAGGATAGAGTAAAGCTATATGAAATCCAGGTTATGACTGCTACAACAATTTAGATAGTATAATGGAGTTGTCAAGGTGGAGTAAGCTAATGTAGACCTTATCTTCTACCCTTAAGAGTTGAGTCCAAGGAGGATAGTCATAGATAATGAGAACATAGAATTAGTTTAGGCTTTCTTCAATCCATGTTAAGAGAACATAGAAGATGAGTGCTAGCAGACCAAAAAGGAAGATATTAAATCATAAGTCCTAGAAAGCGGATATGGATAGCCAATGAGAGTAGCAAGAAATTAAAGATGCCTATAAAGACAGAAGAAGGTTAGAAGTTGGTACCTCAGAAGAATGTTTTAGCAGCAGTTTCACATCTTTGAGTAGTATGTAACAGGAAGATACAAGCATTCTGTACATAGTGGTGCTCCAATCGTCTAGAAGGTTGTACTTACAGCATATTGAAGAGAATTAGTTCACAGACTTATAGAGGTGACCTTTGAGCTAAGGGGGAGATGTTGAGATGATGAGCCAAAACAGACCTAGAGCCTTGATAGTGGTAAGTTGATCAGAACAAGGCGTAAATGCTTTCCTATTTCATATTCCTTATACTTCATCATGATGATACTTTATTCTTACCTTATGCAAGGGCACCAGGCCCATGATTTAGACTCATTCACTCTATATTAATACATGTTCATGTTCAGCTTTTAAAGTGAGAAGTGATAACTTCATTCAACAACTCTGATCTTATCTCATGAACTAATGGTTTCCAGCCTTTTTGGTTACCCAAGACAAGACTTGAGCTTTCCAGTATATACAGTTCCATAAACTTTTTGTGAGCCCCTAGTGGCATCATATCATGTTATGAATGTCCTCATATTGGATTTCCTGAAAGAATCGTTCTTACGTTGTTATACTCCAAGTCCTCCTAGAAATTTTGTCTTTGGTATTGATAGTGATGGTTATAGTTGATGAGTTGGGGAAAATGAAAGGGAATAGAGTACGCCTATTCCATTTAAGGTTACAGATAGAGATGAGACCTAGTAGTATGTAACAGACAATGTAGGAATAGATTGGTATGCCTCATAATAAGAGTTAATGAGATTGTGGGTGTAGAGGTGCTAGCATAAGTTGAAGATTTCTAAGTAACGTGGACCTCTGAGGAGCTATGAAGTGATTAGGATGATAAGTTCAAAGGCGCAATCGTCGTTAAGTGAGGAATAAATGTGTGGGGATGGTAATCTTTGTAAGAAAGCCTCCAGAAAAGTGCAACACATAGTCCTTATGGGTTAGATTAGCATAAGTACGATCATCCTGCGGGTAGCACTTTATGACCTTGAGTTAGACTTGAAGATGATGGGAGTTTGAAATAGATTTAGGTGATGCTGAGAGTTGTAAGCTTCAGTTAATGAAGGATAGAACTCGAGGAAAAGAGTATAATAGTAAGGAAGATTGGTGATCTTTAATGAAAGCCCCGTTGGGAGTTTAGATAATGAGTATTGAGGATTGACATTTTATGAATATGATTATCTCGTGAAAAACACCCTGAGGCTTGGAAGTAGGCTTGAATGGAAGAGGAGGAGGTGGTAAGATAGGACTTAAGTAAGAGCTATACACTTAAGTTGGTAGGTTGAGTTTTCCACTCTTGAGTTATTTTTCACCCATGATTTGGAGTATTTGGGAAATTAAGTTTTGATGTGTATATTTTTGAGTCTGAATAGACACTACTAAGACCGATGAGGAGTTGAGAGTTTGAGTTATTGAGTATTGCCACGAGTCTTGAGTTTATTCGTGCCTCATTACCACAACATCCTCATAATTCGAGGACGAATGATCCCAAGAGATAGATACTGTAACATTCGATGAAAAGATGAAAGTACCCCTAGAATTGACCTTGCCCGTAACGTGTCTTCCCATATTCCGTTTACAAATTCGAAATCGGATTTGCGATCAATGAGAAAAATTGAGTCGGAAAATGATCCTGACTCGACTTTAACACGAAAAAATATGAATTATTTTTTTCAAAAAGAATAAAAAACAGTGAGCATTCCGCGCCCCTTCCACGATGCGGAAAGGAAGCCGAATCACGCTTGTGTGTTTTCAAAAATTAAACAAAATTTGATTTTTGTTTGCAAAAACTAGTATTTCTACACTGGTGCGCGACGTGCAACGGTACAAAACTGGATTTTGTTTTTGATTGGGGTGGGTAATTTTGACCTTTCCCATACCCTATATCCTAAACGAATCAGTTTTTAAGTTCATTTTAAGTTCAAAAGCGTTTATTCTCTTCTTTCATTCTCTCAAAATTAAGAAAACCCTCTTAAGAACTCAAGCGTAAGAAAATCAAGACCGTAGAAGGATTCAAGAATTCTTTCCAATTCTTCAAGAATTCTTTCCAAGGTATGTAAGGCCATCATAAAAAGTACTGCATTTGATAATATCTCTAGAAATAAAACTGATTTTCACCCATGAAATTTCAAGTATTGAGTTGAGATTAAGTCCATATGAACCTTGTATAGTATGTTAATTTCATAATAAATTTCTGTAGATATTTTCATAAATATTATGATTCTTGATTTCTATAGCATTCTTGAATTGTTATTAAGTTTATATTCAACTATGATCAAGATTTCTTATTGTTGAGTTTCTCGAAAATCTTGATATTAATTCAAGAAAAGAAAGACTAGTTTGAGTACCTTTTAAGCTAAGTTCAAGAAGTATATTTTTAAAGATTAATTCTTGCATATTAGCCAAGAAAACTAGCATGTTCTTGAGTCACTGAGCTGATATTAGTTTTCTGTCAAGTTAAAGAGTTCAGTCACAGAAAAGTTTAAGACAAGTTGAGAAAAGTTCAAGAAAAGTTAAAGCTGGGCTAAGTCCCCGAAAGGATCAGATTTTGAGAATTTCTATTCTCTAGGTATGAGCTAAATAAACCTATTTTGGGAGTAATATTGAGCACCGATATGAGTAAGAGTAGAATTAATTACTCAAACTCATAAACTATGTAGCCAACATAGGATAGGATTGTACCAAGGCACCTTCCTCATTAGCCACTGAGATGACCCAGTTTTGGGGTGGATCCACTCCCCTAGTTCTTTGTCCCCTACCCCGGCAAAATACGAGACGGCTCTGGCAGTGTGGGCAAGACGATGTATCATCATGAAGCTCATAGTGATAGTTGTCAGTTAGAGAAACTCCCAAAGAAGTAAAGATTTTTATTCTACTTAGTTGAGATTCAGTATTTCCTTATTAATGTATGTTCTTTAATTATGTTGCATATTTAATAAAGTTGAGCCAAGTACAGAACTAAGTTTTGAGTACCAAACAACAACAATAACAACAACAACATACCCAGTATAATTCCACAAATGGGGTTTGGGGAGGGTAGAAAGTACGCAGACCTTACCACTACCATAGAAGTAGAGAGGCTGTTTCCAGGGAACCCTCATCTCAAAACCCGTAAGTAAGAACGAACTAAATATGACAAAAAGGAGGGAAGGGAACAAAAAAGAGCAATTATTAAAGACAGTATGTAAATAAGGTAAACTAACATATGATATAACAGGTAATGAGAAAATATGAAATGCCTAACCCTACCATTAGCCTGCTGCTCTAATTCGTCACCTCCACTTTTTTCTATCTAAGGTCATGTCCTCAGTAAGATCAAGTTCCGTCAGATCCTGTCTAATCACCTTCCCCAGTACTTCTTCGGTTTACCTCTACCCCTCCGAGTATATCCCAAAACCAGCCTCTCGCACCACCTAACAGGATCATCGATAGTCCTTCTCTGCACATGTCCAAACCAACGTAGTCTCGCTTCCCTCATCGTTTTGGCCACCGGGGACACCTCTAGCTAATCCCGGATGGTCTCATTCCTGACCTTGTCACTCCTGGTGTGGCCACACATCCATCTCAGCATCTTCATCTCTGCGACATGCATCTTCTGAACATATGCCTTCTTAATTGGCCAACACTCCACTCTATACAACAACGACGATCTAACCACCATTCTGTAAAACTCACCTTTGAGTTTCGGTGGTATCTTCTTGTCACACAATACTCTAGAAGCAAGCCTCCATTTAGTCTAAGCTACCCCAATACGGTGTGTGACATCATCGTCGATATCACCACTACTCTAGATGATAGACCCCAAATACTTAAAGTTTTCTCTCTTGGGGATAGGTTAAGTTTTGAGTACCATGTTTTATATATATTTAGCTACGCTCATTAAAGTGTTAACATAAAAGTTTCTCTTATGTTAAGTTGCACTTCTGACAAGTTTAAGAATATATATGTATATTTCATATGCATGACATATTTTGTTAGTTAAGCTGTCTCCAGGTGTAATTTTAAAGTAAGTATTCTACTTTTATTACGTTTGGCCAACTTACATACCCTACATTCCACGTGCTGACGCCTTTGGTGCTACATCGTATCATGATGCATCTGTAGGTGTCTGTGTTAGCAGATGATCAGTAGGGCAGTCCCCACCAGCGGTCCGTGAGACCTATTAGCATCCAGAGGAGCTCAGGAGTTCCATTTATTTGTATTTTATTTTATTGAGGTACCTATTAGCCTATTCTTGTGCCCTATTCAGAGTTAGTACTTTAGAGGCTTCGTAGACTAGAAAGACAATGTATCCAGTTATTTCGTTAAAAGATTTGATGTCAAGTCGTATACTTTACAATTTTGTTTTAAGTTTCATAAATGTTGAGCCTATTCTAGTTCATTACAGTACCAATGTCTTCAACTGAGTAAGTTAGTCAGGCCAAGTGGTTCGCTTGGGGACCAGAAATAGTTTTCGAGTGCCGGCCACGTTCAGGGTGTAGGCTCGAGGAGTGACACGTGCTGATCACAAATACGGTGTTGAACTTTCCATTGGAGCTTGGGAAGACGCATTATCCACTCGATTCCATTCTAGGGGATTTTTGGTAATTTCTCGAGTTGTTACATAATCAATAATAAATAAAATCGAGCGATCCGACTAATAAGTATCCCTATCTCATATTGTCATTTTAATATCTTGTTTATTAATATAGCATGAACACCTTGCACCTTCTTATGTTAAGTAGGCCTTTTGCCATAGTTTGGTTATGAAATATACACAAAATTTAGGTTTAGATTCAAATTTTCAAGTCACTCAAAAAATAGGATTTCAAATTTAAAGTTAGAATTTTAAACTTTTTTAATATAACATTTCATCATCATCTTCATCACCATCATCATCGTCGTCGTCATCGTCGTCGTCGTCGTCGTCGTCGTCGTCATCATCATCATCATCATCATCATCATCATCATCATCATAATAATAATAATAATAATAATAATAATAATAATAACTCATGTTCTACGCAAATAGATTGTCTCTACCATGTAAACGAAGTATACTAAAAAATAACTAGTGACCACTATATTTGATTACTTGACAAGTGTTACTTTATAAAATTATGTGTATTTGAAAGTTTGTTATAACATGTAATTGTAAATATTTATTTATATAAGTAGCATGAAGATATGCAATTTATATTTATTCGACGTCCACTTGACACCTATCTTAATGATAAAACATTTGTACACGAACAACTATAAGCTAACCCTTCTAGATGTTTCGATGCTTGATTCTCGATGCCTTAAAATATTTTGATATCTTATTTATTAACCATGATTTATTCATTTTATAAGATTATGCAATAATTAAATTTTTTTTTAATAGTTATCACAAATTCAGATTTTATGTTTAAGAAAAAAAAATAACTTAAAAAAATCTAAATTGCATATCCAAATAAAATTTCAACTTGAGTTATTAAACTAGTGAATCTTTGTAAAATTATGTAAATTAGAAAGTTTATAATATCATATGATCAAAAATATTTAATTATAAGTAATTTGGAGATATGTAATTTATTAACGCGGTACTTTAGAACATTTAAAATCTTATTTACTATAAATTATGATTTGCTAATTTAGTAAGTTTGTGCAAATTTTGATAATATGCATATAGTAATGTTTTTACGATTATAAAAAAAAATATTTAAATTACGCATGCCTAATAATATTTCAGACTTTGAATTTTTTAAGGGTCGTTTCATAGAGTGTATTTGTCAAGCCCCGAGAGGGTACCCTAGGCATAATTGGTACTCGAAGACTATTGATAGTCCCCTAGTGAACCATCTAGTCCTATCACACTAGTCCAATCGTTAATTTAGCGGAAGACATTCAAGAGATTTAAGAGATACTATCAGTGGGCTACACCTATCAACTCTGTCTATCAAATGGAATAAGATTAACGAACAAAAGTCAGTCTTAAAAAAAAAGGAAAAGGGGAAAAAGAAACCCCAACATCAGCCATCATCAGTCTACGTCTATTAAGCCTCTATAGCTACTATCTAAGAAGGTATCATGACAGACCATGACTACCATAGTCCAATAAAATAACTCAAAAAAATGAAAGCAAGTAAAGATGTCTTCTTGAAGGCAGGGGAGGACTCACCAAATCTAGATCAAGGAGCTTTGAACCTCAATGATTCGCTTGCTGAAGTCCTCTATCTGTAGAATCTCCATCATAAAACGATGCAGCGCCAAAGGGGCATTAGTACGTGGAATGTACTGTATGTAAAATGGGCTAAAGTAAATAATATGGGCTATACAATAATATATTGCATCAACTCATCAATCGCTCAACTTCAACTCAGAGTAAGGAACGAGACTCTAGCATATTACTATCCATCAAGATATCATACCATTACATCAACCTCAGAGTACTATCAATAGGAACCTATCTAGGAGTTTTTATAACTGACAACCACCACTATGAGCCAGTGATGATACAATGAAAAGATATCATTGCCACATCTGCCCAATACCTTACTGGGATAAAAGGCGAGTCTATCGGGGATCTCAAAGAAGTCTATCAAGTCCTCTGTGGGACAAAGGAAACATCCGCTTTCACGGTCCGATCCTCTCCTACGCTGGCCACATAGTTAATGAGTGCGAGTGGGACTCACTCTTACCTATTTCGATGCTAATACTTCTCCCAGGACTCGACATGCTCATAAGTCTATCAACATCAGGATGGTTATACAACCAACCCCCCTAAGCGGGGACCTTATCTCATCTGACATCCTATCGACTCAAGGAATAGAATCTTCCTTTCAAAACTCTATCGGAATCTTATTTAAACCTCAAGGACATTCATTTCATCTACTGCAGCCATCACAATACCCATCTCAAGACCCAGACCACGACAATCCACATTCAGACAATCCAGGCTCTAGACATCACCCCTAAGTTCATTGTTGAAAGCTTTAGCAAGGAATTCGGGTAGGTCAATTACACAATCATACCATAATGCATGTAAACAGTTAGTTCATAGTATGATGATCATTAGTTTAAGAAAATATACGTAGAATTTAGAGAAAATTTCAGTATAACATTCAATAACTGAACACAAGACCCATCAACTATCAACTATTCCACCTAGACCAATAAAGGGGAACATGGGAGAACAATCTCATGTTCTGGGTAGCCTTTACATATTGGGATTGAAGAATTTCTCAGTTCTTCCAAGGAAATTGAACCCCAACTAGAAACCCTCAAACTCCTTCTTATCCTTCTTTTAGAATGTACGTTTAGACTTGATTTAAATAAAGCATTTTGGAACCCTTTTATACGAATTTAGGCTTAAAAATACATTTTGGGTATTAGAATGAGTTAGAAATACCTAAAATACCCTTTCCGAATTTGAAAGAAAAAATCATCACCAAAATTACATTGGTCCGTAATGCGGATCCATCGCGCACCAGTGTATTTCCGAAAATTTCAACCTCCATAAAAAATCCAAGAAAAAACATCAGTGTGGGTCTGCGATGGGTCTGTGTCGCGGTCCTATCACGCACTCTCATTATTTTTGGTCAAACTTTCAAAAATTATTTTTTGACCGGTTGCTCTAAAATTAGATCGAGACCATTTTCCCACTCAATATATTGCACTGATCGCAAATTCGGTCTCGAATTTCTCATCGGAGCTTTAGAAGATGTGTTATACGCATGATTACTTTTTAAGGGTATTTCAGTAATTTTATGGGGTGTTACATCATCTCCCCCTTGGGATCATTCGTCCTCGAATGAAGAGTAAAGGTAAAATAAAAGCAACACTAACCTCAAACTCATCTCATTCCTCACTCGAGAATTCTCGAACTCTCAACCATCCATCACTTATCTATCTCTGCCTTAGACTCGGAATAGAACTAGATTAATACATCAACTCAATGAAAGAAGACATTCAATGGCGTTAAGGATAGGGACATTACCTTCGACATCATCATCATTCGGCACGAATGGGTGTGGATATTTGAGTTTCATCGCTTCCTCAGTTTTCCTCGTAGCTTCTTCAACAAATTAATTCCTGCACAGAACCTTGACGGAGGCTATCTCTTCGTTCCTCAGCTTATGAACTTGTCGATCAAGAATTTGGACTGGAATTTCTTCATAGGATATGTTATCCTTCACTTCCGTACTCTCAATAGGGATTGCCAAAGCAGGATCTCCCAAACACGTCCTCAACATTGAAACATGAAACACTAGGTGAATTCCATCTAACTCGGAAGGCAGGTCTAGCTCATAAGCGACCTTTCCAATTCTCCTCATAATCTGGTATGGTCCGATATAACGTGGACTCAACTTTCCCTTCTTACCAAACCTCATGACACCCTTCATGAGTGACACCTTCAAGCACACCCAATCATCCACCTCAAACTCCAAGTCCCTTCGCCTCACATTCGTATAAGACTTCTGGCGACCTTGTGCTGTCTTCAACCTTTCTTTTATGAACTTCACCTTCTCCATGGACTGGTGGACAAGATTAGGTCTAATCAAATCAGCTTCTCCAACCTTAAACTAGCCAATCGATGATCTATATCTCCTCACATATAATGCCTCATAAGGAGCCAACTGAATGATGATGCAGACCCATTCTGAATATTGATCCCACCTTCATTGTTCTCCTCAAGTTGTACTCCTGGTCGAGCTAGTCTATGCACTTGCCTAGCTAGTTCTCTCTTCCTTCCTCTACATGGGTAGTACTACCCATAGATATCCTGCTAAGAGAATCAACAACAATTTAGGATTACCTGGGTGGTAGAGGATGCTCATATCATAATCCTTGAGCAACTCCAACCATCTCTTCTGCCACAGGTTTAGTTCCTTCTGGCTGAATACGTATTTCAGGATCTTGTAGTCAGTGACATATCTACATGTACTCCGTATAAATAGTCACACTAGATCTTAAGTGCGAATACCACTGCTACCAACTCGAGATCATAAGTCGAGTAATTTTTCTTATGGATCTTAAGTTTTCTAGAAGCATGAGTTATCGTATTCCCTCTCTGCATCAGCACACAAGCCAGTCCGAATCTGGATGCATCATAATAAATCACGAAGTCTCCGGTCCCGTTAAGCAAGGTCAAAACTAGTGTTATAGTCAATCTAGTCTTCAACTCTTGGAAACTCTTTTCACATTCCTCAGACCACTGAAACTTGGCCTTCTCCTGAGTTAGTTAGTCAATGGTGCTGACAGAGAAGGGAAGCCTTCAGCGAATCTACAATAGTAGCCTGCTAAACCCAAGAAGCTTCTTAATTCTATTGGAGAAGTTGGTCTTGGCCAGCTCCTAACCGTTTTAATCTTTTAGGTGTCTACCCGAATACAATCTCCGGAAGCAACATGGCCTAGGAAAGTCACAGACTTAAGCCAAAAGTCACACTTTGAGAATTTTGCATATAACTCATGGTCTTTGAGTGTTTGCAAAACTACTGTAAGATGATTAGCATGCTCCTCTTCATCCTTAGAGTACACTAGAATGTCATTAATAAACATGATCCTGAACATATCAAGACATGGTCTTAATACCCTCTTCATCAAATCCATGAAATCTGCAGGTGCATTTGTTAACCTGAAGGACATGACCAAGAACTCAAAATGGCAATACCGTATCCTAAAGGTTGTCTTTGGAATATCACCTTCCCTCACCTTCAACTGATGGTAACCCGATCTAAGGTCTATCTTCGAGAAACAAGTAGCACCCTGAAGTTAGTCAAATAGATTATCTATTCTGGGGAGAGGATACTTATTCTTTATTGTGACCTTATTTAGTTGCCAGTAGTCTATGCATATTCTGAAAGACCCATTTTTATTACACACGAATAGGGCAGGAGCACCCCAAGGAAAGACACTAGGCCTTATGAAACCTTTCTCTGACAAGTCTTTTAATTGATCTTTTAATTGTTCTTTTAATTCTTTCAGCTCTGTAGGGGCCATTCTATAAGGTGGAATTGAAATTGGTTGGGTCTCGGGAACTCCATTAATCCCAAAATCAATCTCCCTGTGAGGATGGACTCCAGGTAAATCATCAGGAAACACTTTGGGGAACTCGTTCACAATCGGGACTGATTCAAGAGTAAAAGATTCAACATCATCAGACTTGACTCTCACGAGGTGGTAAATGCAACCTTTGGAGATCAACTTTCTGGCTCTAAGATAAGAGATAAATTTGCCCTTAGGTACAATAGAACTTCCTTTCCACTTTAAGACAAGTTCATTAGGAAATTGGAACTTAACAATTTGGGTTCTACAGTCTACAGAAGCATAACAAATGTGAAACCAATCCATGCCAGTATCACATCAAAGTCAACCATCTCCAATTCAACCAAGTCAGCTAAGGTATCTCTATGATAAATGGACACTATGCTATCCCTGTAAACCCTCTCAGCTAAGATAGATTCACCAGTAGGAGTGAAAACAACAAAAGATTCAAACAAACACTCTGGTAGAACCCTGAACTTACTAGCCACATAAGGAGTCACAAAAGACCAAGTGGTACCTGGGTCAAGCAATGCATAGCAATCAAAAGTAAAGACTCAAAGCATACCCATAACCACATCTGGTGCAGCCTCCTGATCCTATCGATTACCCATAACATAAAGGCAATTTATCCCGCCTCCAGTACCAGTAGTAGTACCTCTCTGATGATTGCCCACTGGGGGTGCTGTAGAAGTCTGAGCTCTTCTGCTCCCTTCACTTTGCCTCCTCTTTGGACACTCATAACTGAAGTGACCAGTCTGTCCACCTGAATAACAAACATCTTTGCCCATACGACACTCGCACAGATGAAGCTTACCACACTTGTCACAAGATGGGTTTCCCTTCGCACCTTGGATCATACTGGCTTGAGATTGAGCACCTTAGGCCTTTTAATTCCGGTAACCATGAGATTTCTAATCATACCTGTTTGACTGAACGGGTGCACTTTCCATAAAAGGTTCATGATGGGATGGCCTCCTTTGAAAGTAGGACTTGTCACCCTTATTTTGCTTCTACTGGCTAGGCTAATGTCATGCTGATTTTACCTTTCTGTTCATCTGTTCTTCCCTTTCTCTCTTCTTGTCCTCCTTTGTCTACTTGGAATACACCATGATTCTAGAGACGTCCACCTTGGGAATCAACAAGGCTGCCTTGCACTCTTTTTGCACATGTATGCCCAGGCCAGATACAAACTTCCTCATCCTGTCCCTTATATCTTGGACCATCTCCGGAGCAATACCTGGACAACGTAGTAAACTTAAGGCTATACTCTTCAACCGTCATCCTTCCCTACTTCAAATTCATGAATGAAACCTTCGCCTCTCTCAACTCTTGAGGAAAGAAATGGTCAAGAAAAGCAGCTTCATACTCTTCCCATTCTACAGGCTCTACATTCTCACCCTTACTCTCCTCCCATTGGTTGTACCACACATTAGCAACATCCTTCAGCTAGTAGGAAGCGAGTTTAACTCCCTCTATCTCATCAGCATGCATAGCCTTCAGGACCTTATACATTTCATCAATAAAATTCTGCGGGTCCTCCTCCACCTTCGACCCCAAATACACTGGCGGGTTCATCCTCAAGAAATCTCTGAGTCGAGCTATAGTTGAGGACTCTTGTGAGCTAGAACTAGGAGTCTGAGGACCCTGACTATTACCCTAGGAGGCCATCAACTGAGTTAGCATGGTGATGGATCCCCTAAACTCTGCCTCGGTGTTGGGAGCTAGCTGGGGCTAAGCGGGGGGTATTGTGGGACCTCATTAGTCCTAACAGGGCGTCCCTATCTCCTTGCCTCTGTCTGAATTGAGACTTCTGGTCGAGAATTCTCAATAGTTGGGGCTGAGGCATCTCTCTAAGGGTTGTTCTCTTTGGTGACATTTTCTGTAAACATGTAACGCATGTGTTAAAATGATATTACCATAAAGTTAAACTCTATCGCACGAATTTCAGATCATAGAACAAGGATAACACTTCCTAATGTCGTATAGCCTCTTGCTTATGAAGTGTGGTTCACTACACACCCATAAAGAAGACTCTACTAGACATGCACTACTAGAAATTGGACCTACGATAATGGTTCAATATGTGTTGCAATAGAACCAAAAACTGTTACCATAGAGCTATAGCAACGATTAAGTAACTGTTCCATCCGCTAGTGTAGCTATAGCTCTATTGTAACGTTTTGTGGCGCGGTTCTTCAGCACCGTTGCTATAGGTCTCTCTATTGCAATAATTTTTCTTCCATCTATAGGAACTATATTATTGAATCTATGGTAACCGGTAGCAACCGTTGCAGTACAATTTATTGTAATGGTTTGCAGCTTTTGCAATATAGTTTATGGCAATGATTCGTAACTGTTGCAATACAGTTTATTGCAACTATTTCCAAAGGTACCACTAATAGTCTTTCTAAAGGTCAGCAGCCGTTGCTATAACTTGTTTTTAAAGGTTCTGCTGCAACAGTTATGTGAGTTTGCGCAACAGTTTTCCCAAACTATTGCTATTAATAGTTCTTATATTTTCTTCATGATTATTATATAAAACAACAATAATCTATTGCAAGTGTTTATAATAAACTACAAATAATAAATCATGAAAGAAAATAATGAATATAAGCCATATTTCAGAATATTCCAATCACATGCAATAATGCTCAAATAAAAAAGAATATACCAAAACAAGTTTTCAATAGTTGGTATAAATTTCATATTGTTGAAAGAAAAGATTGTATCTTAGCACAAGTTTAAAAATATCGAAAAAAACAAAAGAGTTGAACTATAGCATTTGAAGTTTCTTCAACTTTTAAATCAATTATCTCGTCAAGTAAGGTCTTCAATGCTTTCATCATCTATTAGATCATTTTCTCCACCTTCAAAAACGATAAATAAAAAATAACTTATAGGACAATCAACCAGGCTCACCCTCATAGTCAATACATAACCAAAAGAAAGATAGTTTTAATATATAGCAAGAGTTCATAAGCAACATCCCCGAAGTGGAGGACTCACCAAAAAGCTTATAGGACAATCAAACTAGCCACGTGGAGGAGGAGGATGATCAAGCGGTGCACCGGTTCCTACATGGTGACATCATGTAGGCATAGAGAATGTCTTTGTACATTTGAATGTACTAAGTATGTAGGATGCAATGCAACAAATGATAGGTATCATAGGCAAAATGCTTAGTCATAAACAGTAGAGAGCATACTAACAATATGACATCGATAAATGATGCTTGAAGTAAAATCATGTTTATATAGAACATAATATGAGTGTAAGGAGTGACCATTATAGTGCAAGCCAAGGCCTACCACCTTCTTGGATAGGCAACTGAGGTACGAACCCCTTCATGAGGTTGATGGAGTACAAATCCCCCACCGAGGTTGACGGAGTACAAAACCCCCATCAAGGTTGACAGAGTACAAACTGCTCATCAAAGTTGATGGGTACCAACCCCTAACAAGGTTACCCGGGCCTACCACCCGCCAAGCTAGGAGACCAAGGTACCAACCCCTTGATAGGTTACCGGGCCTACAACCCCCTGAGCTAGGCTTGGTCATCCCCAACACTATATAGAGATAATATCATATATATATATATATACACACACACACACACACACACACTCCTTTCATCATCATATACATACATTCCTTTTCATCATCATTCCATCATTTCATCATCATCTCATCATTATTTTATCATCATATAGTCATTCAACCCATAAGACATATATTGGACCTTCAATTCCTCAAGAATCCATAATCGGACATTTTATCAAACACTTAGATGGTGTGTAATGCTAGTGTAAAACTATGCAATTCAAGAGTGAAATCATGCTAGAAAAATCAGTGTAAAGCCATCAATAGATGCTTGGTAATACCCTCAAATAATATACATCAAGACCCCTCATCAATCCTTACCATAGACCTTAGTTTCATGGCCCCAAACATAGTAAAACAGTCACAATTTCATAAACTCAACATAGTGTGCAGTGAATTTCATAATGAATAAACCCCATAAATAAATCAACATTAAATCATGCAATTTTTGAATAAAAGAGCTTGGGTATCATGGGTGAAGGGAACCTATGAAAGAAGCCCACATACCTTAGTTTTGGAGATGAACCTGATGAAGATTGGAGATGGAGACTTGAAGCTTGAGAGGAAATCCTTATATCCGGAGAGGGTTTTGGGACTTGAGTTTAGGAGTAAAATATTTGGCTAAGTATTTGAATGAGTATTGGGGACTGTTTAGAATGGTATGAGGATAAAAAATGGTTAAGTATAGGATTTTTCACATTTGGGAACACTTAGGCCCAAGACTTAAAAGTGTTGGACCGAAGTCAAAACTGGGCAAAATTTAACACTAGTGCGTTGCCCTTGGCCATTGTTCCTGGGGCGCGAAGAGCTCTCTGGAATTTGCATTTTGAGAATCTGAATTTTGATACGATTTCTCTAAATCGGGGTTAGACTCTTCTCCCTATCTTTGACCCCCTAAACAAGAATATGAAGTCAGATTTTCGATATCACGCACAGATTTTGAGATATATGAAAATTACAATTTCAGGCACTTCCAAGGCACATTTTTGGGCACTTTTTGGAGTCATTTCAATATCTCCCCTTTGTGAACATTCATCCCCAAATGTCAAAGAGATGTATATGAGATGCACAAACAAGACAATTTCAGCCCACATACAGATGCAACAATGCACTTAAACATCATTTCAAAAACTTCATCATAAGTGTAAAATTATCATGAACTTGTCAATTTAAACATAAACATATGCAATGACATAGGGCTGAACATAAGACTTGAGATTAAATGAATGACTTAGATCAATACCTTAGGCTTGAGTGGAATGAAAAAGGTAAGGATATCTCTTTTGCATGTACGCTTCGGTCTCCCAAGTGGTAATCTCAACTTGTTGATTCCTCCAAAGGACCTTAATGGAAGTCACCTCTTTGTTTCTCAACCTATTCACTTACCTATTAAAAATCTGACTCGGAATCTCTTTATAAGTCAAATTATCCTCAACAACACCCACAATATCAAGAGGCACAATGGCAATCAGATCACCTACACATTTCCTCAACATAGACACATGGAACTCTAGATGAACCAATTCCATCTCACTAGGCAACTTCAACTCATAAGCTACCTTGCCAACCCTCCTCATGACCTCATACGGACCAAGATATCTTGGGCTCAACTGCCCTTCTTACTAAAACAGACCACTCCCTTCATGGCTGAAACTTCTAGGTAGACCCAATCACCAACTTTGAATTCAAGGTCTCTTCTTCTCACATTGGCATATGATTTTTGACGACGTCGAGCCATATTTAACCTTTTCCTAATCATCCTAACCTTCTCACGAGCCTCCATAATCAGATTTGGTTCCAACAAATCTATCTCACCAACTTCAAACCATCCGACCGGTAATCTACAATGTCTTCTATAGAGAGCCTCAAAAGGAGCCATACCGATGCTAGAATGATAACTACATGAAGGAGGAGGATCGACTTGGACACCAATCCCTACATGGTTATATCAAGTAGGCAAGATTACACATTAGTATGTTTGAATGTACTAAGTATGTAGGACGCAATGCAACAAGAGATAGGCATTATAATCAAAATGCATAGCAATATGGAATAGGCATAATATAATAATATGACATGTATGGTCAATGCATAAGTAAAACATGCTTAAGTAACTCATGCTCATATAGGATATCATATGTGTAGAAGAGACTAAGATAGATTTCTAAATGTACAAACCCTTGGTAGGTTAGTGATGATGCCGCCCTATCACTTAGGTGGATGAGTACTAACCCTAATCTAGGTTGGTGATGATGCCGCCCCATCACCATGGTGGAGAAGTACAAACCCTTCCCTAGGTTGATGAGTACAAAGCCCCATCTAGATTAGTGATGATGTCACCCCATCACCAGGTGGAGAAGTACAAACATTTCCCTAGGTTGATGAGCACGAGCCCCCATCTAGGTTATACGAGTTCTTAATCAAAATTGGGCATGGTCTAATGTAACACTTTATGTAGAATTTATCATGTACATAAGCTCATTTCATCATCATATAGTCATTCATACCATATCTTATGCTTTGGACTTTCAACTCCACAAGAAACCCTAATCAGATATTTTATCAAACACTTGGGGGTGTGTAATGGGGGTAAAAGACCATGCAATTTAGATAGGAAATCATGCAAGAAAATCTGTTGTAAAAATATTAATCAACACTTTGAAACACCTGCAAGACATTAACTTCAAAACCCCTCATCATATCTGACATTAAATCCAAGATTTTGAGCTCAAAACATGCTAAAACAATCATACTTTCATGAACTCAAATTACTATGTAGTAAATATCTAAATATACAAGACCCACATGTAAAATCAACTTTAAATCATGCAAATTTGAGTAAAAGGAGATTAGGGCACCATGGGTGGAAGAACCAATGGATAAAACCTACATACCTTAGCTTAGAGATGAACTTGGTGAAGATTAGAAATAGAGACTTAAAGCTTGAAGAAGAATCTTGAAGGAGAACCTTAGCTTGGGATAAGGGTTTGGGACTTGACTTTGGGAGTGAAAATATGGCTAAGTATTTTGAGTGAGTATTGGAGTATGTTTGACATGATATGAGGGTAATATAAGGCTGAGCATAGGTAAAAACACATTTGGAAACACTTAGGCCCAAGAACCCAAAGCCTTGGACCGAGATAGAAATCACTGGCAACGAAGTACATAGGTCCGTGAAGCGGACCTGTTGCGGATCGTCATTGGAAACTAAAATTTTGAAAATTTGGAATTGTAATTCGATTGCTCTGAAATTGTGGTTAGACACTTTACCCCTTACTTTTGATCATCTAAACAAGAATATGAAGTCGGATTTTTGATATTACACACAGAATTTGATACATATGGAATTGAAAATTTTGAGCATTCCAGGGCACATTTTCGGGCACATTTTCGAGTCATTTCAATATCTTCCCCTTGGAAACATTCGTCCCCAAATGTAAAATAGATGTACAAGACAAGAATGGTCATAAACAAACCAGCCACAACTAAAATACAACATCACACTTAAAACACCATTTTCAAAATCTCAACACAAGTGAAATTATCATAAACTTGCCAACTTAAACATGAATGCATATTAATAATATAGGGGCTAAAACATAAGACTTGAAATCACATAGGAGACTTAGAATTAGTACCTTAGGCTTGCGTAGAGTGAAAACAAAAAGGATACTGCTTTACTTGCATATAAGTCTCGGCCTCCCATGTGGCACTTTCAACTCGTTGGTTCCTCCAAAGGACTTTAGCAGATGTCACATCCTTGTTCCTCAATCTCTTCACTTGCCTATCAAAAATCTGAACTGGAGTCTCCTCATAAGTCAATTTATCCTTAATAACAACTACAACATCAAGAGGCACAATAGCATTAGGATCACCAACACATTTTCTCAACATAGAGACATAGAACACTGGGTGAATCAAATTCTTTTCACTAGGAAACTTCAACTCATAAGCTACCTTGACAACCTGCTTTAAGACCTCATAAGGACCAACATATCTTGGACTCAACTTTCCCTGTTTACCAAAATGGACCACACCTTTCATTGGAGAAACTTTCAAATAAACCCAATCACCCACTTTGAATTCAAGGTCTCTTCTTCTCATATCGGCATAAGATTTTTGATGACTTTAGGCTGTCTTCAACATTTTCCTAATCATCTTAACCTTCTCAAGAGCCTCATTAACTTAATCCGGTCCCAATAAAGCCACCTTTCCAACCTCAAACCAACCAACCGGTGATCTACAACGTCTCCCATAAAGAGCCTCAAAAGGAGTCATACAGATGCTAGAGTGATAGCTATTGTTGTAGGCAAACTCTATCAAAGGAAGATGGTCATCCCAACTACGCTCAACTCCAATACACATTCCCTAAGCATATCTTCAAGGGTTTGAATTGTCCTTTCGGCTTGATCATCCATTTGAGGGTGAAAGGTCATACTAAGGTGAACTTTTGTACCAAGACCCCTTTGAAAAGACCTCCAAAAGTGTGAAGTGAATTGTGAACCACGACCTGATATGATGGACAAAGGAACCCCATATAACCTCACCAACTCCTGGATATACAATCTTGCATACTCTTCAACCCCATATGTGGTCTTAACTGGTAGAAAGTGAGTTGATTTCGTCATCCTATCAACCACAACCCAAACAGAATCAAAATCTTTCCTAATCTTAGGTAATCCAACCACAAAATCTATTTTAATCACCTCCCACTTCTAAGTAGGAATCTCTATGTCTTGGGTTAGGCCACCCGACCTTTGATATTTGATTTTGACTTGTTGACAACTATGACAACTGAAAATGAATTTGGCTATGTCCCTCTTCATGCCTCCCCACCAATACACATCTCTCAAGTCTCTATATATTTTGGTGGTACCGAGGTGGACAGAATAAGAAGGGTTATGGGCCTTATCAAGGATCTTCTCCCACAAACCATCAACACAAGGCACACACAATCTACCTTGGTACCTAAGGGCCTCATCTTCCCCTTGGGAGAAAACCTCTACTTTGCCCTCTTTCACCAAGGCCTTCAATTCAAGCAAGGAGGAGTCAAGATCTTGCTTTGCTATCACCTCATCAACCAATGAAGACTTAGACCCATCCACAACAACCACACCATCATCGCCAACCTCCTCCAACCTAACCCCCAATCTAGCTAATTGATGCACCTCCCTAGCTATCTCCCTACCACCATTAACATGGGCTAAGCTACCCATAGACACCCTACTCAGCGCATCCGCTACCAAATTTGCCTTAACTCGATGATAATGCACACTCATGTCATAGTCTTTGAGAAGTTCTAACCATCTCCTTTACCTCAAGTAGAGATGTTTTTGAGTGAAGACATATTAGAGGCTCTTGTAATTGGTGAACACATCAACATGCACCCCATACAAGTAGTGACGCCAAATATTTAATGCAAACACAATGTCGGCTAATTCTAGATCATGGGTAGGGTAGTTCCTTTCATATACCTTGAGTTGTCTAGAAGCATAAGCTATGACCTTACCATTTTGCATAAGCACACAACCCAAACCAACTCTAGATGCATCACAATACACAACAAAAGCCTCAAGCCCATCGAGTAGTGACAATATAGGAGCGGACACAAGCTTGTCTATCAATGTTTAGAAGCTCCTCTCACACTCATTGGTCTACACAAACTTAACCTTCTTTTGAGTCAATTTTGTCATTGGGAAAGCAACGGAGGAGAACCTATTTTCAAACCTTCTATAATAACCTGCTAAACCCAAGAAGCTCCTAATATCCGACGGGGTCAATGGTCTAGGACAATTTCTAATCAAATCGGTTTCCTTAGGATCTACTTTTATACTATTTCCCGACACCACATGGCCCAAGAATGCAACCTCCTTCAACCAAAATTTACACTTGTTATATTTAGCATATAATTTCTCCTCCCCCAATCTTTGCAACACCACCCTCAAATGACCCATATGCTCCTCCCTACTATGTGAGTAGATCAAAATATTGTTAATGAAGACCACAATAAAGGAATCAAGGTAAGGTTTGAAGACCCTATTCATTAGGTCCATGAAGATGGCCTGCGCATTGGTCAATCCAAAAGATATCACAACACACTCATAATGCCCATATCTAGTCTAGAAGGCCGTCTTAGGAATATCACACTCCCTCACCCTCATTAGATCAATCTTAGAGAAGAAGCTAGCCCCTTGTAATTGGTCAAATAAGTCATTAATTCTTGAAGGAGGATACCTATTATTAATGGTGATCCTATTGAGTTGTCGATAGTCAATGCACATTCTAAGGAGCCCATCCTTCTTTTTCACAAACAACACCGAAGCACCCTAAGAAGATTGGCTAGGTCTAAAAAAATCCCTTCTCCAACAAATCTTTAATTATTCCTTTAACTCCCTCAACTCCGCCGGGGTCATAAGGTAAGGGGGAATGGAGATAGGTTGAGTATCGGGGAGGAGGTCTATACCAAACTCTATCTCCCTTATGGGAGAGGAACTGGAATGGCTATTTGGGAAGACATCAAATAACTTATTTACAACTGAAACCGACTCGATGGAAGGGACTTTGGACTCCACATCTTTAACCCTCACAAGATGATAAATACACCCCCTTAGAGATCAATTTACGGGCTTTAATGCATGAAATGAATCTATCCTTGACCACAACATCTTGACTCTTCCACTCAAGGACGAGTTCATTTGGAAATTGAAACTTGACCCTACAGGTTCTACAATCAATAAAAGCATAATAGGCATGCAACCAATCCATCCCAAGGATGACATCAAAATCTACCATGTCTAATTCAACAAGATCACAAGGCAACAACTTATGCAAAATGCAAATAAGACAACTTCTATAAAATTTTCTAGAAATAATAGAGGCACTAATAGGAGTAAACACTTCATATGACTCATGCAACAACTCAAGGACAACATGAAACTTTTTAGCAACAAAAGGGGCAACAAAGGACAGAGTGGCACCCGGATCAATCAAAGCATACATATCAAAGTTAAAGATTTTCAACATACCGGTAACAACATCAGGGATCTCACCAATCCCTTGCCTCTCATATGGAGCATAAAATTGACTGTGCCTTGGGGCACCACCTTGAGGACCACCTCTCCCCAATGGAACCACATTAGCACCCCGGATCTTACTATGGTTTCTTAGACAATCTACCTTCTTATGCCCAAGCTCCCCACAATCAAAGAATGCATTAGAATCTTTCAAACATGGGCCTTTATGATAATTCCCACATGTAGGACATATATCAGTGGGATCCACAACACCAACACCTTGAGGCCTAAGGAAGTCATTGACAAACCCTCTATTAGTAGCATCATGAGACCCTTGGCCTTGGTGAAATCGGCTAACCCCTTGGAACTTACACCCAAGACGGGCCCTCTTGGCCTCAAGTCCCCTTCACTTCCTCAATTTCTCCTCCTCCATTTGCTTGACATAGGTCATCAACCGAGATAAGTCCATGTCACTAATTAGCATGGTGGACCGACATTCTTCACTTACCAAGTCAGAGACCCCCATCACAAATTTGTTCATCCTAGATCTAGGATCGGCCACAAACTTAGGACCATACCTTGAAAATTGATTAAACTTGAGGGCATACTCCCTCACACTCATAGCACCTTGTTTCAAGTTCATAAACTTCACCAACTTAGCTTTCCTAAGCTCAAGAGGGAAAAACCGACTAAGGCCAATTTGAACTCCTCCCAGAGCACCACATTACCAATCCCCTTCTCACCCTTCCATTGGTCATACCATATTTGAGATACCCTTTTGAGTTGGTACGCCACTAACTCTGCCTTTTCATTTGGCCAACACCCATGATATTCAAGATCTTATAGACCTCATCAATGAACTCTTGTGGATCTTCATCCTCCTTTGACCCATAGAATACCGGAGGATTCATCTTCATGAAATCTCTTACCCTAGCTCCCGGGGTAGTGGCATAAGGGGCTTGGGCCCCTTGATTGACTTAGTTAGCCACAACTTGGGCAAGCATAGTAAGAGCATCCCAGAGCTCACCATTGTTAGGTTGCTCCCCGGGAGTTTGGGCTCTTTGCTGTCAAGTGTTTGGCATGATCTAGCATAGCAAAGAACAATAGCTAGGGAGAAAATCTTACCACAACTCTATAGCATGACTTAGAATATGAAAAAGGGAAACATTTTCTAAAACGTCTCATAGCCTCCTATTCATAGTCATGGTGTGCTTTACAACCATGAATAGGACTCTAATCAATGGGGTGTGTTGGACTTCGAGGATCTATCAACCTACTGCTCTGATACCAAGTTTTTCATGACCCAAGCCTAGGGCCTAGACATGACACGGCTCAAGGGGAACCCGAAGGGACCCCAAACAAGCCTATAAAGCATCATTACACATCCTTGGTCGCAGAAGCAATAAATCAAGCATCAAATATAGAATAATGGGGAGACTGGGGGGAAATCGGGGCTAAGTAAAAAGCTTGCACAATATCATGATCAAAAGACAAGAGTTAATCTCATATCATAGATACATAACATGTCCAACAAAAACCTCTAATACATAGATAAGAGCGGGGCTAAGACAAAGTAATTGGGCTCACCTTCATAGTCAAAATAAACAATAAAGAAGAATGTCTCAATACATAATAGAAGAAACATAGACTAGATCCCCGAAGTGGAGGACTCACCAACTAGCTTGAATAGCACCGAACTAGCCACATGGAAGAGCATGATCAACTTAGACACTGGTCCCAACATAGTGATATCATGTAGGAAAAAGTATGATTTAGTACGTTTGAATGTACTAAGTATGTAGGATGCAATGCAACAAGAGTAGGCATCATAATCAAAATGCATAACAATAATATAACAATATGGCATGCATGGTCAATGCATAAGTAAAACATGCTTAAGTAACTTATGATTATATAGGATATCATATGTGCATAAGAGAACAAACTAAATTTCCAAATGTACAACCTTTTGGTAGATTAGTGATGATGTCGCCCCATCACTTAGGTGGATGAGTACTGACCCTCATCTAGATTGGTGATAATGCCGCCTCATCACCATGGTGCAGAAGTACAAAATCTTCTCTAGGTTGATGAGTACAAACCCCTTTCTAGGTTAGTGATGATACCGCCCCATCACCAGGTGGAGAAGTACAAACACTTCCCTAGGTTAATGAGTATGAACCCCCATCTAGGTTATCCAGGTTCTTAGTCCCCCAAATTGGGCATGGTCTAATAAAACACTTTATATAGAATTTATCATGTACATAAGATCATTTCATCATTATATAGTCATTCATACTATATCTCATGCTTTGGACCTTTAACTCCACAAGAAACCCTAACCGGATATTTTATTAAACACTTGGGGGATATGTAACTAGGGTAAAAGACCATGCAATTCAAAGAGGAAATCATGCAATAAAATCTGTTATAAAACCATCAACAAACACTTTGCAACACCCCCAAGACATTCACTTCAAAACCCCTCATCATATCCAACATTAAATCCAAGATTTTGAGCTCAAAAACATGCTAAAACAATCATACTTTCATGAACTCAAATCACTATGCAGTAAATATCTTAATATGCAAGGTCTACATGTAAAATCAACTTTAAATCATGCAAATTGAGTAAAAGGAGATTAGGGCACCATGGGTAGAAGAACGCAATAGCTAAAACCTACATACCTTAGCCTAGAGATGAATTTAGTGAAGATTGGAGATGGAGACTTGAAGCTTGAAGAAGAATATTGAAGGAGAACCTTAGCTTGGGGTGAGGGTTTGGGACTTGAATTTGGGAGTGAAAATATAACTAAGTATTTTGAGTGAGTATTGGAGAATGTTTGAGATGATATGAGGGTGAAATAAGGCTAAGTATAGGTAAAAACACATTTGGGAACACTTAGCCCCAAGACCCCAAAGCCTTGGACCAAGATAGAAATCACTGGTAATGATGTGGACCTGTCGTGGAGGCCAAATTAACACATGTCCGCAACAACTGCACGTCGCGGATCGTCATTGGAAATTGAAATTTTTGAAATTTGGAATTGTGATTCGATTACTCTAAAATCAGGGTTAGACCTTTGTCCCCCTAATTTTGACCCCCTGAACAAGAATATGAAGTCGAATTTTTGATATTGCACATGAATTTTGAGATATATGCAATTTAAAATTATGGACATTCTGAGGCACATTTTCGAACACTTTTTGGAGTCATTTCAAAATCCCCAATTCAGCTCACTCTCTCTTTCCCGTCACTGACAACCACCAGTCATCCTTTCTCCTCCCATTTCTTCTTTCCGACAAAAACAGCTCCAAACTCCCGTCGCTCTTCCACCAAATGAACCCTTCTTCTCCTTCAAACCACTACCGGCAAAGCCACATGCGACCACTGACGGAAATCCATCTCCATGGCTGGGCCATTTAAGAGAAGCTATATAGTCGGAGTTCATCGGAGTATCCAAATTTCAATTGGTTAAAGATAGATTTGTAGGTATTCGCCCTCAATATGCTGTTAGGTTGTTGCAATTCTTTGATTTGTTATGATTTGAAATTCTTTGTGCTTACGTTCCTCTACGTTACTGTGGATTGTGGTTTATTGTTCATCTTCATATGCTTGTAATTTGGATTTGAAATCTCTATAGTGGTATCATTATCTTTGTCATTGGCAAAACGATATAAAACACAACATATTTTTCATTTAATAGATTTTTCCATGTTGTGATCCTTCAAGCTAATCTAGTAGGTCTTGACAGGAAAGTTAGAGCTCGTTTGGCTTAAGCTTAAAAGCTGGTCAAACCTTCTTTTAAGCTCTTTTTAACTTATAAAAGTGTTTGATAATTTTCAAAATAACTTTAAAAAGTTAAAATTTGCTTAAAATAAGTTAAAAGCAGCACCCCCTCCCCCCAACTTTTTATCTTTTAGCTTAAAAGTTGTTGTAGTTTGACCAAAAAATTTACCTCTTTATCCTAAATATTTTTTCATATTTCCAAAAATATCCTTAACTAAAGTAACTCCAACTGCTCTTTCCCTTCTCATTATTTCAATTCAAACCACAGCCCAACGCTCTTACACTCTTCGAAATCACCGCCTAGTAGTGTTCTTCTCGTGCTGCGCTTCTCGTTTATTTAAACACTTTTATTTGTATCAAACCTTCTAATATTGGAATATGAATGCATGTTATTTATATATATTGTCCTTCTTTCACTATTTTTTTAATAAATAATTTGTGACAATAAGAGAAATACTTGAACGATAAATAAATATTATTATTCATAAATGTAATTAAAAAATATCTTAAATTCTTTATGTGAAATAAGAAGCAACATGCATGCCATTAGAAAGAATAAGCATTATTGGTTGGTTAAATATTGGAAGTTTCTTGGGAGGGCAAGAGAAAATTGGAGTAATTGGTATATTTTGTCAATTGAATATCTCAATCATGTTTCAAATTTTGTCATGAAAAAGAGGCATCTTAAAATTTTCATGTGATTTATCCAAATACTCATATATTTTAAAATTTTAAAATAAATTGTATATATATAAATATTTACTTAAATAATAAGTTTATATTGATATTGAATCAAAATA
>JAABOM020000092.1:11438590-11452323 GCA_011800125.2 Solanum clarkiae
GTGTTGGAGATTTCGGGGATTTGAAACTTCTGGTGTTATGCAGTGGTATGGCGCGAGTTTGGAGGTCGCCATCATTCCCGTCCGATATATGCATTACTTCAATATTTAAATAAAGAATTATTTTGACATTTGCATGCAGGTTTGACTCATATATTTTGTTAGGATTATTACTCTCATTTATATTTCGTACTTTCTGCTTTATATATTCGGTATGTATTTTGTACTGACCCCCTTCCTTCGGGGGCTGTGTTTCATGCCGCAGGTACTGATGTACAGGTTAGAGAGCCATCTTCTTAGGATCTCTGTCTACCGTTGAAGCGCTCCGTTTGCCTCAGGAGCAGATTTTTGGTATATACATGTACACTTATTTTCTATATTTTGCATTTATGTATATTCGAGGGTATGACGGGGCCCTGTCCCGTCTTATGATTCAGTACGTATGTTTAGAGGTCTATGGATACGTGTGGGTGTGGGATATTGCATGCAGTATGACTATGTATATATGATATATTTGTTGGGCGGTTCTACCACAACGGTGACCTTGTCGGCCCGCATATATATGTGTATAGATGTTTGTTGTATGCTGGGGTTGCTGTGTGCAGGTGCGGTTAGTCAGTAAAACAGAGGAAACTCTGCCGATAGATTGACCACAGTGCTAGTGGTGACTTTGCCCGATGGGACAGGAGACTTTGCGATATACTATTATGCGTCCAGAGTTGGATTGGGTTGTGTGCTAATGCAGAGAGCAAAGGTGATAGCTTATGCTTTTAGACAACTTAAGACTCATGAGAAGAACTATCTGACTCATGATCTCGAGTTGGCGCAGTGGTATTTGCGCTTAAGATCTCGCGCGGCTACTTGTATGAGGTGCATGTGGATGTGTTCACTGATCACAAGAGTTTGGAGTATGTTTTCAGTCAGAAAGATCTCAATCTACGGCGGAGGAGATGGTTGGAGTTGCTCAAGGATTATGACATGAGCATTCTCTACCACCCAAGTAAGGATAATATTATTGTTGATGCTCTTAGCAGATTTTCCATGGGTAGCAATATCCTCGTGGAGCGAGGGAAGAAGGAATTGGCCAAGAAAGTTCATAAATTGGTTTGACTAGGAGTGCAACTTGAGGAGAACAATAAAGGTGGGGTCAATATTGATAACAGGTCTGCTTCATCTTTAGTGTCAGGGTGAAGGAAAAGCAATACAAAGACCTTGTCTTATTCCAATTGGAAGAAGCAGTTCACAAGCAAAAGGTGATGGTTTTCTCCAAAGGGGGAGATGGGGTATTGAGAAATCAGGGTAGATTATGTGTGCCCGATTTTGACAGTATTCGAGAAAGAATCATGGTCAAAGCTCATAGTTCCAGATATTCGATCCATCCTGGTTCCACTAAGATGTACCACGACTTGAGAGAAGTCTATTGGTAGAATGGAATGAAGAAAGATGTTGCTGAATTTGTCTCTAAGTGCCCCATTATCAACAGGTCAAGGTTGAACATCAGAGACCATGTGGGTTACCCCAGAATTTTAAAATTCTTGAGTGGAAATGGGAGATGATCAACATGGATTTCATTGCCATTTTACCTAGGTCCCGAAAGTAGCATGATTCGATATGGGTGATTGTGGATAGGATGACCAAATCAGCTTACTTCTTAGCAGTCAAGACCACTAACACCATAGGGGAGTATTCCAAGTTATACATTCCTGAGATTGTGATGTTGCATGGGGTCCCCTTGTCTATCATCTCGGACAGAGGAGCTCAATTCACCTCCCAATTTTTGAGATCTTTTCAGAAGGGATGTGTACAAAGGTAAATTAGAGTATGCTTTTCATCCACAAATAGATGGCCAGGCAGAGCGTACCATTCAGACCTTAGAGGATATGTTGAGAGCTTATGTCATTGACTTCAATAGGAATTGGGATGATCATATATCGTTGATCGAATTTGCGTACAACAATAGTTATTATGCCAGCATCCAAATGGCCCCTTATAAAGCTTTATGTGGAAGGAGATGTAGATCACTGTTTGAGTGGTTTGAAGCTGGTGAAGCTGAATTGATTAGACCTGATCTTGTCCACCAATCCATGGAGAAGGTGAAAGTCATTAGAGAATGGTTGAAGACAGCATAGAGTCTCCAAAAGTCCTATATTGGAGTGAGGAGAAGGGACCTGGAGTTTGCGGAGGATGCTTGTGTGTACTTGAAAATATCACCCATGAAAGGCGTCATGAGGTTCGGTAAGAAGGGGAAGTCGAGCCCATGCTATATCAGACCCTTCTAGATTGTGAGAAGGATTAGGAAGATCGACTATTAGTTAGAATTACCTTCCAAGTTAGATGGGGTCCAACCAGTATTCCATGTTTCGATGATGAATAAATGCTTGGGAGATCCTTCTTTGGCAATCCCTGTTGACAGTATGGGAGTAAAAGACAGTCTGTCTTATGAGGAGATTCAAATCCAAATCCTTGATCAACAGGTTCGTAAGCTGAGTAATAAAGAGATAGCCTCCGTCAAAGTTCTATGGAGGAACTAATTCGTTGAAGAAGCTACATAGGAAGCTGAGGAAGCCATGAGAAGAAAATACCTACACCTATTCGTGCCAAACAACAATGACGTCGTAGGTAATCTGAACAAAATTAAAGTTCCATTCTCAAGTTGATGTGTTGAATCTAATTCTTGAGTCTAAGATAGAGATATAGGAAGTGATGGATAGTTGAGAGTTCGAGAGTTCTCGAGTGAGGAGTGAGATGAGCTTTGAGCCTACTTATGTTTTCTTTCTACCTTTACCCATCATTCGAGGACGAATGATCCCAAGGGGGAGATGATTTAACACCCCACGAAATTACTAAAATACCCCCTAGAAAGTAATCGTATGCATAACACATCTTCCTAAGCTCTGTAGCATATCCAAGATCGTATTTGCGATCATCACGAAAAATTGAGTGGGAAGATGGTCTTCACTTGATTTTGGAGCAACCGAGTAAAAAAATTATTTTTCATAATTTAACCTAAGACAGTGAGGATGCAAGCCCAGAGCGTGACGTGCCTGGGGCGCAGAGTCACACTTATATTTTTTTCAAAATTTTCGACGGAAGTTCAAAATTCAAACGGGGGAATTTTTTTTGAAAAATACATTGGTCCATGCCCCAGGCGCATCACGGACCAGTGCAAGACTAGCAAAAATTTTCTTTCAATTTTGGGAAAGTCCTTTTGGCCATTCCCCACCCTATTCTAAGTCTCAAAACGTGGTTAAAGTACTTTTATTCATACGAAGGGTTTCAAAAACCCATTATCTTGTAGTTCTAAGTATGCAAGTCCTGAGAGAGGAAGAAGAAAGAGCTTAAGGGTTCCAAAGTTCGAGTCCAATTCCTTGAAGAGGCTTATTAATTCTTCATTCCATGTATGTAAAGGCTACCAAAAATATGAGATTGCTTTCCCATGTTCCCCATTGAATGTAGTAGGTTGATAGTTGAAGGTGATGGGTCTTGTTTTACAATTCTTGAATGTTATATTGAAAACTACTATTATTTTACATCTATTTTCTTGAATTGATGATCATCATAACTTGAAATACTTGCTTAAATGATTATTTGAGCTATTGTATAAACTCTACACGCTTAATTGCCAAAGATCACAAAAAATGAACCAGGGGTTGATGTCTAGAGCCTTGATGATGCAACTGTGCTTGGTTGTTGTGGTCTGGGTCTTGAATTGAGTGAGTATTGATGATAACATAGATAGAATTTGAATGAGAGTGAGACCCTTAGAGTCTTTAAAAGGTTGAACTTGAATTTTAACAAACATTCCTAATTCTTTGAGTTGATAGATGACCAGATGAGTTGATGTCCTTATCAGAGAGAGACTGATTGTATAGATATTCTAATGTTGATAGACTTATGATCATGTCGAGTCATAGGAGGAGTATTGAGAACTGAAACGGGTAAGAGTGAGTCTCACTCACACTCATTAACTATGTAGCCAGCGTAGGAGAGGATTGGACTGTGAGAGCGGATGTTTCCTAAGTCCCAAAAGAGTGCTTGATAGACTTATGGATCCACTGATAGACTCGTCCTCTACCCCGACAAGGTGTTGAACGGATGTGGCAATGACATCTCCTCGTTGTATCAACATCGGCTCACAAGTGATGGTTGTCGGTTAAAGAAACTCCCAGATAGGTTCCATGTTAATAATACTATGATATTGATGTGATGGTATGAGTCTTGATTGATGGTGATGTGATAGTGTCCTATCCTTATCCTACGTTGAGATTGAGTAACTAATGAGCTGATGTCATTTCATATTGTCTTGCCTATACTGTTTACTTTTAGCTCATTTTACATATAGTACATTCCATGTACTAACGCCATTTGGCATTGCATCATTTCATGATGCACATTCGATAGACAGAGGACTTCAGCAGGCGAATCATTGAGGTTTAGAGTTCCCTGGCTCCAGAGAGTGGTGAGTCCTCCCCTGCATTCGGAGGATGTTTCTTTCTTTCACATGTTTAATTTATTTTCTTGAGTTATGGTGGCCATGGCCTGTCATGGTACCTTCTTAGACAGTGGATTTAGAGGCTTCATAGATGCAGAGAGATGATAGATGATGTTGGTGTTCTTTTACCCTTTTCTTTTTAAACTGAGTTCTTTCTTTAATCTTGTCTCATGTGATAGACATAACCAATGAATCTTATAGCCCACTGATAGTTAAGGATATTCTCTAATATCTTCCACTGATCGACTGACTAAACAAATGTGATGACACTAGGTGGTTCACTTGGGGACTAGTAATAGTCTTTGAGTGCCAGTTACATCTAGGGTACCCTCCCAGGGTGTGACATAAAGGTAGTTTGTTGACCCTCTTCTCATTTTGCTTCACTAATATGCTGAGCACTAATTTGTCCATTTCTGAACAGGTGTCATCTTCGGTGGAAAAAACCTTTTCTAAAGAGTCATAGCCCTATCTCTCATCTCAGTCCATATGAGTTTTATCTTTTTACCGTCTTCTACCTTATTGTACTTCTCTTCGTCTTTTGATTTTCTTTTTGTTGTCAGAAAGTCTAATGGAGAAAGAGGCTTGCTCGTGTCACTTTTGGCATGGTTTGAATGTGGATGCATTTTGATTCCCTATATGGTTACAACTCTTCCCCTTTTGCTCGTTTTGCATCGCTTTTTGGGATAGTTGGTTGCACGTATTTTGGTAGAATTACTATTTTTTTACTATTAATTTTTTGAATTTGATTACTTGATTATTGTGCGTATTTTGTGCGCTATATTGTGTTGTTCTTTATTTATGGTGTTAAAAGTGTTGATTAAATCTAATCACAATCAATATAAATTAAATTATTTTTTAATTCTATCTGGAACAGATCAACAATCAAATCAATCTCAAAAACAATAAATTGTAATGTAAATTTTTTTATACGTAGTATACGTGCGTGAATGGTGCGTGCTCTTTATTGATAGTACTATTGTGATCAAATCTAATCATGATTAGTAAGAAATAACATCAAAATAATTATTATTTTCATTTGAATTTCTATCCAAAAAAATTGTAATTCAAGTATATCTCGAAAAGGAATATTTTGTTGCTATAAAATTTCTAGTTCCCATATACTATTTCTCCTATGACCTTTTTTCTCCACCAAAGTCTTTGGTGAATTTTTATTCTTTTCCTTTAGTTTATAGAAATGATCTGCTTAGGTCTATTAAGATCTAAACAAGATCGATCCATTTCAGATGATTTCCAGCACAATTCAGCAATGAGAGGACTTTTAAAAAAAATTAGAATGGATCACTCCTTTATTCCAACAAAATTAAAGGCTGTACACAAAAGGGCTTGGATGACCAAAAAAGAAAATAAAGAAATTAAATTGAGTAATGATTTGGTCCACTCCATCAATGTGGAAAGAACCTATATAAATTTACCCCTATATACTTAGGGTTTCCAAATTTGAGTCTCCCCGCCACATTGCTATCTTCATGTCTTCCTCGGAGGCTTCTTTGAATTTGACTTTTTGATACTTTACGTTGCGGGTAACATACGTGCACCTTCTATGCCTTGCCCTTCAATTGTATTACTTCAGCTCGCAATAGTATGATAGGCTAGTTTTAGTGAATCTACTACTTTTCAGTGACATCTACTTATTTTTAGTGATATTCAACATTTTTCAACAAACTATGTCCATTTTTTGCAACGCTTAGTATTGTCCGACGACATGTTAGTATTTTTCAATTAGAATCTTCTAAGCTATTAACATCATCCAGCTTATGTCACGACCCAAAAAGAACCATGAGTGGTACCCACACTTTCCCTCCTAGGTGAGCAAACCAACATATATACCCCAATCGATACTACGAGTTCACTTATAAAATATAATATTAACGCAGAAGTTCAACTTTTAAAAGAAAGAACAACAAAACCTATAATTTCTATTACCCAGCATTTCCTAAAACCTGAAAGTCATCACATCAAAGACATCTAATTCAAGTACTAAGTCTAAGAGTAGCAACACTAGAATAGATCAATAAAATAGTTTATGTTTGAAAGCTAAGGACACCATGTCATAACTGATAGAATCCAATACGAGCTAGAAAGTTAGTCACCCTGAAATTTGGTATACCGAAGACTGATTAGAGCTGAGCACGAGTCAAAGTTGATAGAATATTCTCTGCACTCAATAAAAGCAAACAAAGAAAAACACAAGTAGGAGTCAGTACGAGCCACATGTACTGAGTAGGTATCATCGACCGACTCCAAATAGAAATTAATATGCATAAGTAATATCAGAAAATCAACTATAACACTTAACAGGTGGCAAGCAACAAGCAACAAGTACAAGTGACAACATCATAAAACAAGTACGTAATCAGATAACAATATCAAAAACAAACATGAGGACTCAGGCCTCTACACCACACTTCTTTTAGGAGACGTGTTATTTGAGATTGAGTATATTAAATTATTTTAACTTGTTTTTCTTTATTATTATCATGCTGGAATGTGGTATCCAATCCTATAATATATATGTTGGAACATGATACTCGATCCTATAACATATATTGTGTCAAAATGTGACACCCGATCCTATAATGTATAGGTGTCGGAATGTGACACCCGATCCTATAATATATATGTTAGAACGTGATACCCGATCCTAGAATATATGTGTCGGAACGTGACACCTGATCTAATATATAATTCATTATTCTTTATTATTACTTCTTACTTTATTGCCAACGTTTCATCAAGCCTTCTTTATTCAAGGCATCACTTTGAGAGAACAAGTTCAAGAATATATATGAGTTTTTATGGTCTTGGTAGTGCAGACCAATCACAATAATATATCAGCCAATCAAACCACAGAAATTAAGTGCATAGAAAACATTACAGCTTTATTCAATGACTATCAACCGCTATAAGAGTCTCTCTATTAGATAGAATAAACCATAATCTACCTCAATCGAAGAATCAAGGAACCAAAGTCAAGCAAACTAGTTCACTACTGCTTTTCCTTTCTTCAAAATACCTCTGAATGCTTTGAACCTATCAAATATATATTATTTGTGAGAACACGAGTCTATAGACACCCATATTACCATATGCCTAAGTTGGACCCAAAGATTCACCTAATTCCATAATCAAGATCCTAAATTTGAAGCCTAAAGTTATGACTTAACTCCTCCAAATAACCTAAAATCTTATTATATTCACGTAATATGATATATCTCATATCTAATTGTCTATTTTAATATATCAAAAACTTAATTTATAAGTGATATTAATAATAGAAACAAAATCTAACATGAAAACTTACTAAACTAAGGACACAGTAGAGAACAAGTTTACAGCAAACAAAATTAGCAATATTTTCACTATGATTTTCTGACAATTGATCTTAGTTCCCATCATTAGGTCATCATGATTATCTCAAATCAGCCTTCTTATTTTGTTCATTATTATAAATATTTGCATCCCCCATTTAATTATCCATTAAATTAATTTCAACCCCAATCACATTACAGGCAATTTGCTTAAAAATTTTCTCCTTACTAATATATAAATAAGACTTCTACTCATATTAATCAACATAGATGTTAGGCTTTCTTTGACTTACCTGATTCCTTCAATAATTCCTTCTCTTTGGTTTTATTCTCCTTCGCCGCACGACTTCTTTCCCGAACTCCTTTTTCTCTTCTTTTTACTTGTCTGGTCCGATCGTTTAGCCACTCTTTCTAAGAGACGGGAATGTAAATAGAAAACATCCCTCCTCCTTTATGTGTTCTATATCAAAGTCAAAGAGGGTAGTTCCTTATTATATATTAAAAGTGATAAACCCTATTAATTTATTTTAATTAATATAGAGTAAATGATATAGGATTTTAACTAAATTACCATTTTAGTCTACAAATTAAATTAGTTACTTAAAATTATACTTAACTAAATAATTAAAGTTATCGAATAGTCCAAAATACCCATTAAAAATTTATGAAATAAATCTTTTATTAAATACGAAGCTCTAGTACTCAAAATGATCTAATGTATCATTACATTAGTTACCAATTTACCTACCGTTCATCCTCGAACGGTCAAAAGAAGGAGAAGGAAGAATAACTTATGTTACCAAAATCCTGAATTATGATCTTCTATAGTCGATGTTCATCTCTCCATTTAAGCTCATCCTTAAAATTGTCCATCAAGATTAATTACTAAGAACTGAACTTTTGAATCAAATTTTGACAGATTTACAATCAGAAATAATTTTCAAGTCACATGCTAACTCAAGAACCCAAATTAGAATCAAAACTCACTTGATCATAATATAACCATTTGGACAAATCTTTTCTCACATAATCATGATAAAATTCTGAACCAACAATATTGGCTACCATCCAAAATGAATCTGAACCAACCGCCTCTCACTCATAATGCAAAACCATCACAGATCTTATCAAAATTTAATTATTACAATCAACTCTTCTCACGAGCTTAAGTTATAAAATGTGATCTTTACATGTCGCATACTCATTATAGAATATTATTTTTTTCTAACTCATCAAAGGAAATGATCAAGTAACCACTTAGCAAGCGATAAATTCAAACATATAGAACCTCTAACAATACTATCAAAATAATAGATCAATAGAAGTGACTATAAATAATCCTTAAGAGCGATGGAGCTAGACTCAATTGGTCCCATGTTCAATCATATATAGCTAAAATATAACCAATAATGATACGAACCTTAAAACTACCGGACAACTATAATAATTCATGGTAGCTCTTCTATAAATTTTTATTATCAAGATGACACTGGTAAAATTACTCAAAAACTTCAGTTGCTCTAAAGCAACATCTATTCTGTCATATCTAGAATGATTGAGTCTCCACAAACAGCTTACTTTACCAGGAGAGCATCGCAATAATGTGTAGTCTCAACAATAGAGTAGTTTTAATTGCTCCAAAATCCTTAATATTCTATAAAACTTTAGATCCATAATGTAGTTGCCCTCATAAGTCATTTATCATAATTCAAATTAAAAATAAAATACAACATCTTCCTTATATCGCTATTCATCGGTTGTATTAAATTCATTTCTTGTAAAAATTATGGATAATGAGTTTGTGCCAACTCAGTTCACATTATATGATAATGAGTAATCTCAAAGGTGAAAATCTAAATCACTATCAACTTCGAACGAAAGGTCCATACGAGGAGTCATATTCCTCCACCTTTTTTATACTTTTTTCAATAACATCAATTTCAAACACCTTAAACTATTCAATATATCTGATTTTTATTCCTTTAACTAACTTGCGCACCAATCATATCCCCTACCAAATAACTCGTGATATATAATTTTTTCAACTCTAAACGAAAACTTTAAGTTACAGCCTTCCTTAGATCCTTTAACAATTAAAAGTAACTAACTTTACTATCCAAATAATGCATAAGTCCTTTCAAATGATCAACATCCTATATAATTCGATTACTTCTGAAGAACTTGAATTCTTAACTCCAATCATATAACTCAATGCCCCTTATATGTCAACATTAACTCATACCATGAAGATCTTTATGAATTTATGTATCTTAACTTATTATTGATCGCCTCTTTATCGACCTTACCATATCCTTTATAAAAATTTTTCAATGTACTAATCACCATACTTACAATCACAAAAAGGATTTATCATAATATTCAAACCGCACATATATAGATTTCTTTTTCAAATATCATCCAGTAATTTTCTAACCCAAATCAATGATACCGAACATTATCACTATAACCAAGCAGAAAAGCTAGAATCATGTGTCTCTGAATTCAATTCTCCTTTCTCTCGGAAGATACATATTTGATCTTTACCATCAAAGTGAATGCCTTATTCTTGGATCTTTCTAAAGGCTAAGTTACATCTCACTAATTTTATTCATTTTTTTTTACTCCAGCTCTTTTTAATTCTATTTGAGCAATGTCTTAACACATTCACATCTCTTCATATGATCACGTTACTCATCAAATAGTAGTAATTCATAAATTTAAAGGTCCACAAGTCATTATTACCATACCAAATTTATTTAATAAAAACAAATCCTTATTATATGATTGCATCCTGATCATAATCCCTCGTGAATTCTTATTAACATTACACTCAGTAGCCATTGCCATCATCTTAATTCAACCTTATCATCGACACAATACTTTAAACCCAGTTATACCAACAGAATTCAAAGAACTAACCAAATTTTCATATGCATCCTCCTACTAAAATCCTCCATTACCTTCCCCCAAGTTACTCAGAGCTTTATTTATCCATAAGCTTATCATTTCAATATTGATCCACTCCCTTAGAGCTTATTATGAAATCACTAATTATTATTTAAAATTCTTGAGATACATTTCACCACCTACACATTAGTCGTACCAAAGATCCATCACTATAGTTTTTCTTATCAATACTTAACCCAAGTGTTTATAGTAACAAACTAGTTGGTTTTGATACAGTACCGAATGTAATTATATGAGTATATGATACAACTAATAACTCTTTAACTAATTAATATTTGCACTTATCAATGGCATATCCGTTTCCATATACTACTAGCACGATACCACTAAAAAAACATTAGATCTACCGCTAAGAACGCATCATACTTACTAAGAAAATAGTACCCAAAGTAACTCATAAACTTAAAGTCTCACACAAATATATACTATCATGGATATACATCTTAGGTCATTTTCTTATCTAATGAGTTAGCCTCAATTCACTATTTTCATCTAAGGGTCACACTCACCGTACTCATAGCATCGCACTTCTTTCAAGTCAACATCTCAATTCCTTACTTATGCTATGTCAAGCCTACTAGAGCAAATCTCCAACTATATTATCACTTTCGTTAAGCTATCCCTCTTTATATAATACTCACCTGAAGTTCAAGCTTAGGATCTAGTGTTAAACATGTACATAAATACTCTTTACATATTATACTAACTCTAAACTACTAGATAAAGTCAAGAAATATTGAACCACTGAATCTCATAATAAGAAATCAACCTTTATCTCATGGTATATCTAAGTATAGTCTATCATCCTAATCCATTTTATAAGTTAACTAGAATCTGTTTTACCCATCATACATCCTTACCTAGTTAAGTTCATAACTTTATAAATCTCATGTGATCCTTCTTTCAATCATGAGCATAGTTTAGGTCTACCACTTTATGCCATCTGCTTTTCTATTTAACACTTATACTTTATCTTTATTAACACAATGACATGTCAACATCAACTCCTTTCTCATTCAAGTGTACTCCATCCCATACTAACTAACAACTCTTCCTCTGCCTTCTATCTAACTCTTGCTCTATCTTCTATCACGAAAGTTAAGATGATACTTACTACTTTTTAATCAAAACTCGGTAGAAACTTAACTTATCACCCCATTTCTTATCTCACCACCACATGACTCTTAGCTACCTACTTCAATCATATACTATTCCCACTCTTCATGATTTTTATATCTAACTCTAGGATTACTCTATCACTTATAGTTTATAAAAGTCTCCCCTCAAGGGGATCAAATACCACTAAGTATTCATAGGCATAAGTTAACTACCCTCTCAAGGATAACATCTGACAAATGATTTGAGAACAAAGTCTGGATGTAAATCATATCTAATTCTAGCTCAAATACATGATTCATATAAATAAGAGTGCATTATTCTGGATCAATAAACTTAAGCATATTAGTTGGCTCCTCTCAAGCCCGATGCAGTCTCTTTACTTTCTGAATACTTTATCTGAAGGTAACTCATTAATGACGATCTAGACTTTTCAATTCTAACCACTTAAGTATGAAAGGTAGTCAAACAAAACTGGACCAGCACACAAATCTGGACAAGTTTTTTAGTATGTAACTCTATCGCATGATTTAAAGTGTGAAAAAGATCAGATACAATTGGTATCACCTAGATACCAATTAGATTCAAGTAATAGTAGGAAAGAAATAAAGAAGAGAGTTTTGTAAGGTCTCGTAGCCTCGCGAAGAAAAGTAAAGGCGTCCCCGTACCGTTCTGCAAAACTCTACTAGACTTGTCCTTGTGTGATGAGATCAATAAACCTAAAGCTCTGATACCAAGTTTGTCATGACCCAAAATGGACTGTGAATGGTACCCACACTTTTCTTCCTACGTTGACGAACCAACATATACACCCCAATCCATACTAAGAGTTCACTTATAAAATATAATATTAACGCGGAAGTTCAACTTATCAAAGCAAGAATAACAAAACCTATAATTTCTATTACCCAACATTTCTCAAAACCTGAAAGTCATCACATCAAGGACATCTAATTCAAGTACTAAGTCTAAGAGTAGCAACACCAGAATAGATCAATAAAATAATTTATATCCGAAAGCTAAGGACACCATATCATAACTGATAGAATCCAATAAGAGCTAGAAAGTTAGCTCACTCTAAAATCTGGTATACTGAAGACTGATTAAAACTGAGGATGAGGCAAAGTTGATAGAATATTCTCTGCACTCAATAAAAGCAAACAAGGAAAAACACAAGTAGGAGTCAGTACGAGCCACATGTACTGAGTAGGTATCATCAGCCGACTCCAAAAAAATTAATATGCATAAGTAATATGAGGAAATCAACTATAACACTTAATAGATGGAAAGCAACAAGTAACAAGTACAAGTGACAACATCATAAAACAAGTGCGTAATCAGATAACAATATCAAAAACAAACATGAGGACTCAGGCCTCTACACCACACTTCTTTTGGGAGATGTGTTATTTGAAGATTGAGTTTATTAAATTATTTTAACATGTTTTTCTTCATTATTATCGTGTCGGAACATGACACCCAATCCTATAATATATGTGTCGGAATGTGACACCCGATCCTACATTATATATGTGTCGGAACGCACACCCAGAACATGACACCCAATCCTATAATATATGTGTCAGAACGTGATACCCGATACTATAATATATGTGTTGAAACGTGACCCCCGATCCTATAATATATATGTGTCACACCCCACCCTGGGGTCGTGACTAGTGCCCGATAGGGGCACGTAAACACATACTAAACCATATTCCTTTATAACCTAGTCTGGAATTCTACCGAAATTTTGGCAGAGTTTCCTCTGTTTTATTGACTAACCGCACCTGCAGCAGCTCCCAGAATACACAGAAACATATACACATATA